>CM051501.1:24962312-25025082 GCA_028031935.1 Paedocypris micromegethes | reverse complement strand
AAAATGAGAGAGAAATATAAGAATGAACGAGAGAACAAAAAATGGTGAATGAGGGAGAGGAAGAATAAACGAGCTAGAATGTGGGAGTGAGATAATATAGCTCTCTCTCTCTCTCCTCTCTCTCCCCTCCCTCCCTATCTCTCTCTCTTCCCCTCCCTCCCTCTCTCTCCCACTTGCCAGGCTAGTCATATCTAAGGGTCACATACAGCTTTTCGTTGCCACTCTTGGATTAGAAGGTAAAAAACCAAAGCTGCTGTGGCAAAGCAAGACATTTTCAAGATGAACTCAAATCTTCAATAAGCAACAGTTTCAACTCTTTTTTGAAAGTATAACAAATTATTTTTGTTAAAATAAAGGCACCCTAAGTAACCCAAAGCACCCTAAGCACCCAAAGTAACCCTACTTAATTATTTTTTACATTTGTTCTGTATGTACAGTACACATTAATTAGCATGACAGGATATGTGAATAGAATACTTTACTAAAGTTAAAGTAATTAAGTAGTTAATCTGGTAAAAAATGAGGGTGACTAAAAATTCATCATGTACAAATGACACTTACCTACAGAAAATCAATTTCTCAAAGTTGAATCAGGTTGATGGTTCTGATTGGCTCTGTGGTCAGAGGTCAGCGATGGAGTGTCACTAGAAACTCTTCGCTATTCCAGCTTTTTATTCTTCTGCTCCAAGATTTTTTCACACATTGCTTAGAAAAAAACTAAATGTTATTTGGCAGTTGGATGCAATAAAGTATCTTAAACAAAGTCTAAAAGATCAGCGAAATAAGAAAGAAATGATCTGGAAGATTATGGAATAGGTAAATATATACATATTAAAGCACAAACGTCATGTATTAGTTCTATAAATCAATATGTGAGAATCAATAAATACATGACTATATTAAATATTTCTAAATATACAGAGTATATTCATGCAAAACATACATTTTTAAATCCAAATAAATGACAACTTAGTTCTTTATTTTAATTTTTTTTCATTTATATACATATGTATATTTCTAAACAGAAAAACAGTATATATAAAGATTATATAAATGATTTAAAATAACAATAATTTACTAAAATTGAATGAATGTCACAGATCCGAGGGAATGTTCTTTATTTAAAGCTCTTCAGAAAATCGAAAAAAGTGATGACAGCTCAGCTTTTGTGTACTTGAGCTTGTCATTGGTGACTGTTGTCCACTCTCAGTGATCCACGGCTGGACGTGCAGGTCAGAAGCGTGTCTGATGTGATGGTCCATTCACTTCTTGGGCCTGGTCCTCTTCTTTCCTCCGCCCCAGCCTCCGCTCAAGCACACAGGGTTGTCCCGGAACGACATGCGCTCTTTTCGGCCATGAGGAGAGATGACCTTGACCGGCAAAGGCGCTTCACATTCTACCAGGAAAAGTGCATGAAGTTTAGGACGATTCAAGCGTTTCTCCTGCGTAACAAGAACTCACTTTGTCTGACCTTGACCTTTATCAAACTTTGACCTTCACTCTGACCTCAACCTGTTCCCAAATCACGATCCTTTATCAAACATCAACCTTTTCTCACCTTGACCTCTTCTCTGACCTTGACCTTTTCTCCATGATCTTAACTTTCTCCATGATTCAAACTATCATCTTCTCTCTCACCTTGACCTTTACTCTGACCTTGACCTTTTTTTCTGACCTCTTGCTGTGACGGTAACACAGAGATGATGTTTTAAGTGTTTTAGGCTTGAATGTTTTTTATCCTCAAACATTTGTCTGAGCTTCATTTGTACTCTGACCTTGACATTTTTTCTGACCTGTGCCTCTTATCGTAATAGGAACACAGAGTTAGTGTCTTAAGTGGTTTTTTAAATGTTTTTTAACTTCAAACTTTTCTCCGACCTTGACCTTTTTCTTACTTTGACTATTCCACTGACTTTGAACACAGACTTGTGAGTGTGTTTGTGATCTCACTCATTTAAAACAAGACAGTTATTGCTAATAGCAAATCTCTACATCATTGTGTAATATCTGCTTTCTAGCAGTCGGCTCTACGCAGACGCAGCACAATGCCGGCTTTTTCTGAGCTTGATATGTTCCACGTGTAAAACCCATGGACGCACTCAAAAAAAAAAGAGTCTAAGATGGTAAAGCTGAACGTCAGGGAAGTCATTAAAACCAAATCGCGCTGAGAACGTCACAAAGTATCTTTGTCCTGTAATTCAATTCCAAAACGTAGCAGTATCTTTTCAACATTGTAAATGTTTAAAAAAAAAAAAAAAATAAAGTCTAATCAAACAATCAAATCTGACATTTCAGATGTTTCGTAAAAAAAAAAACCCACTGTGACGAAAGAAGGTTTTCTTTGGGATGGGGGCAAAAGGTAGCGAGACGTTTCCTCCGCACACATAATGGACATGTTTATGGTTCCTTTAACTGTTCTTAATGGTGCGGCGGCGGTAAGACGAGGACTTCCTGTTGCTTTACAGCTAAAGAACTCAACGTAAAGTGCGTCAAACGCTCACGGCCATTCCACAAGGCCGCGAAATCGCTCTCACGTTTAGCTGGAAAACAGCAGACAATGCCTTTAGTAAAACAAAAGTCTGGAGTTTATAAACGTAACAGCAATCCGGCGAAGACGAGTCAGAATTCATAGACGGCGCTTTACACGCGATAAATCTTTGGCTTAAATCAGCCGCGGAACGACTGGAGCAGACGGATCAAGCGGAACGGACTCGTGAGCTTCATTTCCAAATCATCCCAATCCAATTTGGCTCCATTATGAGGGAGGATGAGAGGCCTGGGGTCTGTGGCAGAGGGTCGGGGGTCTCTTCCTGCTGAAGAGCAGATTATCACCCCCGCTCACCTCTCCAACACTGGCATCAGTGTGACAGTGCCACACACACACACACACACACACCAATTATGGGCAACAGGAAGTGTCAAATACGAGTCTGGGGGCATCTGAGATGAACAAACATGGTTTTGTTGGATTCGGGATTTTGGCGCGAGATTTCTCAATCAGAGGAGTTTCACGCTCTTCATTTGTCACTACGACGTGATTTCACCTCAAAGTGGAACTTGGTTGCAACATAAACATTAACAAGAAAAATATGCAACAAAAAAAAATGACTACATAATTCATTGATAATATAATGACTAAAATCATTTTAAAATATAGATATAACAAATTATGTAAAATATTTTAGCATTAGACATGAAATTGATTGTGTAAGTACGTAAGAGTATGTTTTTATTAGTATCATGCATTTAATAAAAATGTGCTTTATATATTTAACCTACATGTACAGTACAAATTATTTGTTCTGTGTATATATGGGTTTTCACCCTCTGTTCGAAATGTTGTTTTGGTGAATTTGCACATGGTAAGAGAGAAAAGAAATTGCCCACAGGTGTGTGTGTGTGTGTGTGTTTGCTGGTGATGCCCGAATCAAAAGGCACCATATACATTTAATAAATTACTATTACTACATATTTGTATTATTCTAAATCATTTGTAGATTAATCTAAATACATTTCAATTTTACAATGTGATTAATTTAACACAAAAAAGTGTGTGTGTGTGTGTGTGTGTGTGTGTGTGTGTGTGTGTGTGTGTGTGTGTGTGTGTNNTTATAATTATTATTATTGTGATCATTATACTATTATTATTGTTATTAATATATTTGTATTTTTCTAAATCATTTGTATAACTGTATATTAACCATGATTAATTTCAAGATTACAATGTGATTAATTTAGACGAAAAAAGGTGTGTGTGTGTTCGCGTGTGTAATTTGTCTTATCAGTAATTCCATCATCATTAATTAGCATAAACAGAGACTGACTTCTTCGGTGTGCTGAATATCTCAGAGGTGGAGAAACTGTAGTAGAATCGATCTGATAAATCCCTCCACGATCACTGGTCTGAGAAGAAGAAGAAGAGAAGACAATTACCACAGCATCATTACAGAGATCAGCTTTAAACCCAGAAGTCATCCTTTCTTCTCACCAGCTGCACTCGTCCACCTTTCAGAACATCTCCATCAATCTCCGGGAGGAAGTGATCTCTGAAGAGAAGAAAAGCCATCCATCACTGATCACAGATGGAGCAGGGTCAGACATGGTCTCTCACCGGCCCGGGAAGCTGGAGTGTGTGTCGTGTTGTGTGTGAAGCCACCGGTACGTTCTCTCCGAGTCACTCTGGTCTTCCTGAACTAGACACAGGAGGAAAGAGGATGAGAAAGTTCTCAAACTGGGACGGATGCATCATTTATTCAAGTGAGAAGCAGCAAGGTTTATGAGCGAGAGTTGTCACGGTGTTAAATGGAAATCCACTAAAAATGTCAAGTGATGAACTCTTCCCGGAGGAATGAACCTGAGGAGAAGCCCGTTCACATGTCTTTCTGCTGCAAAACGTAATATTGACGTCAAGTAATGCGACAGGAGCCGTACGTAACTACTACACATTGTGAAAAATGATGTAACAATTTCACAATTATTGACATAACTACTACACGGGACAATAACCAATAAACAATTACACAAAAAGCCTACTCATGCAACAAAAATTAATGTAACAGTTACACGTTAACAGTTACACCTAAAATTGATTCACATAACAATTACACGCAAGAGTTGTTAATGCAACCATTACACGAAATGGTCACACCTTAAAAATGATTCACATAACAATTACACGTAACAATAAGAATAATGTGACAATTACACGTAACAGTTACACCTAAAGTTATTCATAAAACATTAAACGTATCAATATTTAATGTAACAATTGAACGAGACAGTTCTAAACGAGTTACTTCTAAAAATGATTCATGTAACAATTCCACAGAACAATAAGTGATGTTACAATTATATGACAACACCTAAAAATGTTCCAATAAACATGACTCACATAACAATTACATGTAATAATAATACTTAACATTTACATCTAAAATGACTCATTTGACAATTACACGTAACAATAATTAATGTAAAAATTACACATAAAAGTTACACCTAAAAATTATCAATTACATGTAACAATTAAGTAACCTTTACATCTAAAAAGGACTCATGTAACAGTTACACAAAACAATAATTATTGTTAATTATGGTTACACTGAAAAATGACATGTAACAGATATATAATGTAACAGTTACACCTGCGTAAAAAGTTATTCACATAACAACTACACATCAATCTTTAAGTAACAATACTTGTAAGTTACTTCTAAGAATTGTTTACGTACGAACAATAAGGGATGCTTTAACTGTGTGTAACAACTTTTCATGGAACAGTCATGCAACAAGTATTACCAATAAAAAGAAACAAAAAAGTTGCAATTAGATTAATACTGTAAAAGTAATAATGATTCAACGTTTCATATTAGTTTTGAGTGTCAAAGATTAAGTAAGATCCAAATTGTGCGTTTCATTTTATTGTGCAGACATTTTTGTGTTATCTAATTAAATGGAAATGTGGGATAAAGTAACTTAGAAAATAATATTTCTTTTAAATAGTTATTGATATATAAAAAAGACATCGACTCACTAATTCAAATACAATACTATAGTATATTTATCTAGAAATATTTTTGGTAAAATTGTAATTTTTCTAAGCTAAAATTAGAACCTAAAGCTTTACCTTAATAAAGAAATCAGCATAGGAAACGACACATTCAAACAAAAATTGCTCCCACATTACACAGACATCCAGTAGCGATTTCCCCCTCAGGACACGAGCGGACCCCCGGAGTCACGGCTGTTCTCAGAGAATCGACTCTTTCATATCGACAGATGAATAAAAGGTTTCGTGTGGCAGGTTAAACGTGACCAAACGTGAAATACTACCCAACATTAGGCTATAATTCCCCCTCAATATAATCTCACTCTACTGACGGAATCGCTCTGAATTTTAAAGTTTTATAAATTATATTAATTATAAAGATTTATAAACTCCTGAATTTTATACGTAGTGGAATTCAGTCCAAAAAAGCTTGAACTGAGGCACTGAAATGCCGCCATGTTTAGTGTGACATCAGCAAGAATAAAAGAGTGGAATGAACAATCAACAATATACAACAATACATAAAAAATATCCGAAAAAATCTAAAAATAGATTTAAGATTCAACCTTTAAGCTAAATGTGTGTGTGTGTGTGTGTGTGTGTGTGCATATTTGTGTGCTTGCATGTCTGCGCTTTTATGCACATGTACACTCGTGTGTGTGTGTGTGTGTGTGTGTGTGTGAGAGAGAGAGACATACTCATGGGGCTTTGATTGTTTAGGAGTCTCTGAACAGACTCAAAGAGGGAGGTCAGGACTTTTATCGTGCGGTTCTGTCTCCCACTTTCCCCCGGGTCAAACCTTCACCTCCGGAGAGCAGACCACAGGCGGTCAACCAGCGGTCAGATTTTTTGTTTTTTTTAACCCAAAAGATGATTCATACGAATTAATACCGCCATTGTGGCAATTAATCCACTGGAAAAACTCTCAAAACCGAAACAAACGCAAAAGCAAAAGCAGCATCAGCACGTGACACTGGAAATATAACGCACATGGTGCAAATCAAAGCCAGCAAAAACGCGCAGGTTAATGCGAAACACCTAAGAGCCGCATTAAAGGCGTGTCGGGTGACTGTATTTATTATGAAGACGACAGGGCAGAGCGTCCTGGAATGTCCCGTGACCCGCGTCAGTGATGGTGGGGTTGGGGAAGGCTACCTGCAGGACGCGCGGAAGGCCCGGGGCAACAGGAGGGGCTTATGTTCCAGCTCAGCTCTCCCGGCCCCCTTCTGGAGGTGATTAGCCCCCCGAAGCCGTGACAGATCCTTTCCGAGATATCCGACTCACTTGTGTTTATTTTATCCCGACTCTCTTTTGTGGATGTGCTGGACGTTGAGTAACCCGCTTAAAAACGGGTATCGGCTTACACGCGCCACGGGACTGGCGCGGGACTGGGGTCGGCCGCGACAAAAACTGTTTAAAGAGACGGCGAGCGTTTGCGTGCCGAAAGGCTATGGCTTCCCCCGGTTCTCCGCGGGCTTATCTCCGATGCCCCCCGACCCCCCCCTGCGCCAGTCTGGAGGCGTAAGTGCTCGACCTCCTCTCTACTTAACTGGATTTCACACTTCAGGTCTCCTGAAACACAATCGTCTTGTTGATTCTCCGACATCCCAAACAACATAACGGCTGTTTACCAGCCCGTCATGTGTGTTCAATTTCACCCGGTGATATGTGTGTGTGTGTGTTGATGTATTACACGCACCAGAGGCCGAAGAGCGTCCGGTATCGTTGTCCCGTCTTCACATACTTGCGTTCAACCAAATGGATTCGGTTCTTGGTATATTCGGTATATTTTATTGCTTAACCTGCGGCCCGTGGGCCAGATCCGGCCCATGAAGCTGTTACATATGGCCTGCTCTTTTTTTTCTATGTTCACACACTTTAGTTGATTTGGAAGCAGACAATCAGACAATCATCTTCATTCTGTGCTGAATCAATGTCAATCTTGACCCAAACACTCTAAAACTGGTTTATGAATGCCGTATTTATGCGCATATAAGCACTCCTTTTATTCTGAGCTTCTTTAATTTAAAAAGCTCAGAAACAGGGGGTGCTTAGATTCTTATATTTCAAATAGGCACGTAAATATAAGCGATAATTTTTCCAGGAGCAATCACAAATAAAATGAAATATGTCGTCTTTAAGTAGTAGTGCACTTCTGCGCTTCTGTCCCTTTTGTTCTTCAAATAATGGTTCCAGAGGCAGAAAAGCTAATATGCTTTTATTGGCTCAATAACAGAAATAAAGAAACATTAGCCATGACGCGATACTTAAAAGTGGCTAAATAACAAGCCCCTGTATCTCACATGCAATCAAATTTAAAAGATAAAAAACGACAAATTTATCTGAATAATAGAAATTTTAAAAACTGTACCCACATAGCGACACTTAGCACTTAGAGGAAGAAATAAAAAAACTTTAATTAATACAATAACAGGACAAAAATTGGAATACACCCATATTTGAACACAGCGGAAAAATTTAATTCAGAACACCATGAAAATGAAATAAAATTGATAAAAATGGTCTTTATTTGTTTCTGTTAAAAATGTCTTTCTTTTTCTGTTTTTGCTAAGTCAATCTTATCTTATCTTATCTTATCTTAACTTAAGAAAGACATGACGTGATGATTGACTAGCAATGGAAGTTCTATTGTGTGCATAAAAAATCTTATATTCGCATCAGTACTGTAAGTAAAATCTGCATCGGATTCCAATTTAACATTTTTCATTCTCACGTTTCAGCAAAAAGACATTTACGGTAAATACATTCTCAGTAATAATTACAATACGTTCGTATACGTAATTATTGGAAAGATTTGAATACATTGTGGTCCGCAAAATCTAATTTTCTCTTCTGAAAGCTTCTCCAAACAACCTTTGGGACAATAAGGCAGTTTTAAAGACGACTTCTTTTTTAGCTGTATTTGGAAAATTAATGTGAGAATGTGTTTATGTTACATGTTATGTTTCATGTTTTAGAATGTTATATTACAATCTTTCTGTCTTTTTTTGGCTTTATATAAAACTGTTAAAAATATATGCATGTATATGTTAAAATGTCCCATATATTGGGTATAGGTATTTTAAAAATATATATTTTAAATATATTAAAACAATGTTTCATGGATACATTCTTCTCCGTATATGGAACACTTTATTTATAGTTCTTTATTGATGACATGGACACAGAGAATGCAGTTGCACACCTTTATATTTTGCTCGCTTTCCCTTTTTTTCCTTTACTTAAATTGTGGACCCGATAGCTTTACAAATTCGAATCAACAGAAGATTTCGAGTCAGGACACTTGCTCATAGGTGTGAATGAGTGTGTGTCTGTGTGTCCCCCTCTGTGATTGGTCAGCCAGCAATCCTAGATTTGTGACCCGATTTCAGCCAAAACAGATGAATGGATTTCTGAATCGATGAGATTCAAACCCTACCTCTGAACTTGTCCTTGAAGGTAGGATGTGTTTGAGCTGCTGGAGGAACGTTCAGGTTACTGAGGCTCCTGAACAAAGCCAGACGGGCATTTGGGTCTAGAACACAAGAAACAGACAGCAAAACAGCCATACATGAGCTCATTCCTACACATCAAACAGACAAGCGCAAACACAAGACGGACACAAACCAAAGCGTCGTGATTCATTTACAAGCCAAAGACTCCAGAGTAAGACTTGATTGGATTTGTGGCCTACGACTCATACGCATGACCTTCATCAAAGGTCGGCTTCCGGCCAACACGTCAGGATCCAAACCAGGGCCGTGACTACCACGTCTGGACTTTCTGCAGAACTCCAAAGCACTGAGGTTTTCCCAACAGCCAGTAATGGAGCTCAAAGCGAGGCCGTTTAAAGGCAAGACCGATCGAACATGACAAGGCACGAAGCGCACGGAGCTGGATGCTGTTACGGCGAATTAACCTTCACATGGAATCCTGGTTTATTCTAATACGGTGTGGCTATAAATCAAACGAGGGAGAGCGGCCAGGTCGGGTCAGAACCATACTAGAGAACTGTGCTCTGTGTTTGACCCACTCCAACAGAAATGGAGAAGGGGTGAAGTCTTAAGCGTGTGGTGTTGGGCTGCAGATCAGGATCAGTGTTTTTTGGTTCGCGATCTACTTAAATGACCTAGTCGAAGCAATCAACATCATTTTTAGTAGAAAAATAAAACGTACATAATTTTTTGAATACTTGCTGTATATGGTTTGCTGAGTGTCTTCAGGTTTGAAACTGCAGTACACACACACTTCAGAATAAAATTCTTTTTCAGTTACTAAAATGTCGGAGTTGATTGCAGACTTACTTGACCGTTGTGTTTAATCACACATTCTTTCTATTCATTTCATGCTTTTTTTTTTAGCTCGACTGGCGACTGACTCACATCCACTGTTCTAGTGCAGCTAATAAGCGTACGTGATCAAAAATATAAAATCGTAAAGAAATGGATTGAAAAAAAAAATTACAAAATGATTCACATTTTTGTTTTCAATTATTATTTTTGTTTTCAATTGTTACGTTTTCGTGAGGCAACATTTTGACCAGTAATGCTCCATTTTCGTTCTAAACCGAAAACACTTCTTCACCTGCAACTCCCTTGCACGTGCTCTTGTACTGAGAGCAGCAACTTTACTCACACACCATTGTGGTAATGACAAAACTATCTTGTTTAATGAATTTTCATTTTTGCAATCTAAAGTGCAATGAAATCTGACACTTCAGCGGTTATTTGGTAAAGTTCAATAAAACGTCCTCATAAAAATTAAGCCTTCCTCTAAATGAAGTTTTTAAGCATACAAGCAAACGTATCATAGATATACGTAGTAGAAATGTGTAAAAGTGGCTCATTGCATTACATTGCTGGCACATTGAGCGCAGTAATAACTGAATCTGGTGGAGAGAAACAAAAAACGAGGCGGCTGCTTTTTCCGAGACGAGGCTGGTTCTCCCACAGTCAACAGCCCGGGAGATTCTCGGCACAACTTTTCCTAATGTTTCTTGACAATGTTAACGCTTATAATGTTTCTTTTGATGCCGCGTGACACGCCCACACATAGGAAGAGATGCGAACTGAAGAAGAGATGCTTCTGATTTTGATAACAAAAAATGTCTCTTTTCAATTCTATGCTTTAGAACTTTTTTTGTTCAAAGTAATATATTATTATAAAAAGGTTATATAAATAACAAAATATAGTCAAGTCTAAATTTAAAATGATGTCTGAAAGAAACTTCAAAAACCTTAAAGTACTGTAACATAAATAAAAAAAGGACATTAGTCCATAAATTGAAACAGAACAGACCAGTACCGTATTTATGCAAATATAAGCACCCCACCTGATTTTTCAATCTGGCCTAAATACTTCTCTTATAATACTTCGTTTTCTTATTTTAACAAACCTATCTTGTGACTTGTATCACTTCAATGTCGTTTCACTTGAATGATAGATTAAAAAAATCTATTCTAGTTACCGAAACTACAACTCCCAGAAACCTCAGTGGTTTACCAGTCAGCACAGCACAGTGGCAGCCATTTTCAGCCAAGGTCTTTTATCAGACGCTTCATTTTGTGAAGTATTGGTTTGCCCTGTGCAGCAGGCCGAGTGTTTTGATTGTATTTGTTCCCGTGTTTTGACTCCTTGCCTGTGTTCTTCGTTTTCGACTGTTTTTTTCCTGCTCTGATGCTGTCCACAAGGACTTCTAGCCGTTAGCGCAGAGCTGCTATTTGGTTTGTAGTCTCTGTCTGTTCTAATCTTTATTATTGTATTTAGTTTATTTATATTTCTAACACTTTTATTTAGCCATTGCCAAGTGTCGCGTCTTGGCTAATGTTTCTTTATTTCTGTTATTGCAAAAAAAAATGGTGCTTATATTTGCGTAAATACGATATAAACGTATTGTTTCATTCTCAAACTACTCACCCAGTAAATTCTTCTTCTGTTGTTTCCCTCCTTTCATTTTACTCGCTCTCTTCAGTAAAAGTAAAGCAGATGTGTCACTCTTCATGCCCCTGACAATCACAAAAGATGGATTCACTAGTTAAAAACCCTAGAAAGAAGTAATCAAGAATAACAAGACCCCACACATCGATCGATTTTGTCGAACAAAGTCGTCGATTTTGTTAAAAATGAAGACACCCACCATTCCTTGAGAATCTGATCGGACTTCCTGCTCAACTTGGATTTCTGAGGTTTGGCACTACAAATGCCCAAAATAAAAACAGTCACTAACTAGGGTCTGTTGTATATTAAATTCATTCATAATAAATAGTTTGAAACGTCACCTTCTGCTGAGATCAGACGACCAGAGTTGACAGCTTCTGGAACTTTCTATATCGGACTGCTCAATCGATCCAGACAGGAACAGCGGGGCAAGAGTCTGAGTTTAATTCAAGCCAAAGAGAAAAAAAAAGTTTAGATTAGGGTTTCCAATTCCAATTTTTTATTTCTTAAAGCCACAGTTTTTCTTTTTCATTGACAGAGAGCTGGAAAAAAGGAAGGATTAGTTTATTTTATGGCAACCATTATCTATTAAATGTAAAAATCAAACATAACTGTAAAACAGTTGAAGAAAACCGCAAATGCGAACATTCTCTCTTTGGCCTTGTATTCGGCCCACGGGCCACAGCTTGGAGATCCCTGGTTAAAGTACACTAAAGTCACTTTTTTTTTTCAAACAACTGATTCAAAAATAAAACGTCTCTAAATTAGTACACACTTATATCATTTGAACACGTTTCCTGCAAGACGTTTAATTGATAAACAAGTGTCTTTAAAGCAGTCCGTGTGTTAGAAAAGGCAGAACCACGGGAGAAAAAGCAGCGCTTTTGAAAAATGACATCTGGTGACGAGAAGGAAGTTTGAGGCCCAGAAAGTAATTGTGTTTTTGGAGGCAATAAATTCGGCACTTAATCACCGAGAGAGACCGTGATTGTGTCGGGAGGGAGTCTGGGTCTGTTACCTTTGGCAATGGCGGCTCTTCTGAAATCGGCATCGTGTTGGCTGACCAGGCATCAGCATGCAGGCTAATCCAGTCATCATCCAACGCTTTCTAATAACAACACAGAACACACAAGAAATTAAAAATCGGTTAAAAAGGGCTACAACACTACTTTTCCACTACAACATGTTTTTAAATGGTAATTGTAACATTGCAGGAACAAGATGAATATGACGAGCTGTAAGCTTTGAAGGTTGTGGGTTTGATTCCCAGGGTATTGATGTGTATAACTTGGCTGTTGTCCCACGTAAATCACTGAGTAAATGGTGTTTTATATGAAAATGCACATAAATGAACGCACAGTGGTTTAAATCCCACACCAGAAGGTTTAAATCAAACTCCAGTCCTTGTCTGCTCTTCGGATGCCACTACAAATGTTAATTTTTATACTTTTATATACTATGTTTATATACTAATATATATTATATTTATATATAAAAAATATTAGTATATACATTATATATTATATATATATATATATATATATATATATATATATATATATATATATATATATATATATATATATACTGTATACTTATACAAAGCCACAAATTAAATAGCCACAAATTAGCAATTACACTTTGCAAAGACTTTGACATAAACATGAAGATTATGGAATTAGAAAAGGAGCTGCCAATCACTTTTTCACCAGCCAATCAGAGTAAGTGCCACCCACACGTGAAACCGGTGGTAAAAGAACAAACGCAAAAAAGGAAACGCATGGAAAAAACTGAAAACAAAAAAAGGACATGAACAAAAAATGTGAAGATTGCGAGCGAAAAATAAAACCCCAAACAGAAGCATTTTAGCTTGTTTATAAGAAATTGAAGCTGATATCCAAAGAAGATCTGATCATACTAGACACAATCACTAAAAATCAGTAAAATTGTTAAACAGGGAATAATTCACTGGATTAGTAACAAATATTTAACTCCAACGTGTGTGTGTGTGTGTGTGTGTGTGTGTGTGTGTGTGTGTTGTTTTGTTTGTATGTGCTACAATGGAAAACCGTTGAATTATTGTGAATAAATTCGATAAAGTTTAGTTTCGCTTCATGTGTTTTATAATTCATCAAGAACTAGACATTTACTTTTGGTGCAGCTTATAATCTAGTAGGGATGTATCGAGTATCAATCTCGATACCGCATTTTCTCAACTACTCATTAAAACGTAATCATTAAAAGTCTGCCGTCACTGGAAACCGATATCGGAAATGTGCGCAAACGGGCGTGTTAATCACTAGCGCAGAGTGACCGCTAAGCTAGCGGGGTTTAGTGTTGTCAAAAATATCAATAATTACTTCAAAAATCTGAAACGATAAGAGCTGTTACGTAAGTTAAGAGCCGTTTTTAAAAAAGTGTTTTTAAGTCCCGTTTTGTCCCGTTTATGCGTTGCAATACAATTTGCCTCTGAGAAATATCAGACCAACGCATCTGACAGGAAATAACGACACTAGAAACGTATGTAACAATTAACCCTTTAATCTCAGTGAGCGTGTGACGCATGTTTGCACTTGTATTTACAGTAGATGTCTATGCGCTGATCAATGATGATGTTTAATTATGAGATTCAAAGGTTTGAGTGTTTTTTTTT
Organism: Paedocypris micromegethes; assembly: GCA_028031935.1. NCBI lineage: Eukaryota > Metazoa > Chordata > Actinopteri > Cypriniformes > Paedocypris > Paedocypris micromegethes. The sequence continues at coordinate 25,010,944 of CM051501.1, read as the reverse complement.
TCTTTTTAAACACTTGATCTAACAATAAAAACAAAATACAAAAAAATTTTGTTAAATGTGTATTATTTCTTTTAAAGCTCCAGAAGAAAGCTGAGAAAAAAATCACAGTTGCATTTTTTTAACTTTCGGTTTTGGTGTGGCTCATTAAGATCAGGCAGCTCACAGTCATTGAGTTCAGGTGTTGTCACTTAGGCGCAAAGTGTTTAAGTGACTAATAATTTTACAGTATTTAAAAGAGTGTTTGTTTAGTGTTGAGCTTATATTATATAAGATATATTATTAAAAGCCTCTGTCTATAGTGCCTCTGTCTATAGTGTTGAGCTTATATTATTTCATATTATATTATACACATTACACCTTGATATCCAATTATACAAGCTTCTGTCATTAATCGTGATTAATCGCGATTAATTTGGTCAGGGAAGTGCGATTAACTAGTTAAAAAAAATTAATCGTTTGACAGCTCTAGTTTTTATTAAGTACTCGGAATCGGCGAATACAGAAATGCAAGTACCGTACTCGTTTTTCAAAAAAGTGGTGTTGGTGCATCCCTACAAATATATCCCTATATATTATAATATATTCCTATAATCCAGTGGTGATGAATACGTCAGTACTGTATAAGCGTGACACCAACACGGAGCAGGTGACATAAGGTCTTCCTCGGCCTAATCTCTGCTGACAGCATCTCTGCTGAGAAACTGTCATCGCCGCGGTGCGAACCATCGCTCTGCAGCGGCGGGCGTCGCCTCGTACCTCATCAAAACCAAACTCGTCCGGCTCTTCAAAGTCGCCGTGGCTGTCTGCGCTCCGCACATCAGCGAGAGCCCGGGCCAGTCGCTTCCGCAGCTCGTAGCCCCTCCACACGGCCTGCGGGGGCAACACACACAGCCATCCATCACACGCCCGCATAAATATTGTGTGTTATCCCATTAGGAAGATAAAACATGTTAACCTCTGTTTAATTGCCACGCAGTCTGCAGTTTGAACTTTCCGTGACATGGCTTTGTAAGATAAATGCAACACCGGGACGCCTTTAAATCTCCACCCTCCCCACGGAAAGAAAAAAAAAACGGCCATTAACGGACGAGAAGCCTCGCACTCCTACTCCTGCGACGTGTCGGAGTCTGATTAATCGTGGCTTCTCTCTGTTCGAGTCCTCGGAGACTCATTAAACACGCATCGAGAGGGGAAAAGAGCCTTTAGAAGTTGAATGCAGAAGGAAGCGTCTGTTTTCTGAAGCACTACCAACTGACTCCGAATCAGTGACGCCGTGCCGAGGATGATTGATTTTTTGTGGCCTTCGTGAAGCAGCTTGGAGCGGTAGATCACACCGGGATGTGTTTGGAGAAGAAGTTCACTGAATCTCAGCTTCACCTGAATCAGAAGCGCCGCGCGATGCCGCTGCCGTCCCCCGTCCTCGCCGCTTTCCCCCTCATGAATATTCAGTCCCGTGTTGCTGTTTCCCATCAGGCTTCGGGGCGTCTGGATGGTGTCAGTGGCTCTGTGGAACACAGCAGAAGTCGTGTGAGTCTCAGAGCTCGTGTCCAGCCTCGTTCTTCTGGATGGAAACATCTGGATGGAAACCCGCCGGGGTTCCAGCATCACCGGAGAGATTTAAACTCGGGTTTTGTTTTGGTTACTTCAGGTGAAAATGAAATATACCTTCATGCAATATGATGGGTGTAGTTACACTGTTTGAACCAGAGTTTGTGTGTGTGTGTGTGTGTGTGTGTGTGTGTGTGTGTGTGTGTGTGCGCGTGTCTGTCTGTCTGTCTATCTATCTATCTATCTATCTATCTATCTATCTATCTATCTATCTATCTATCTATCTATCTATCTATCTATTTATCTGTCTGTCTATTGACATGTCTGTCTGTCTGTCCATCTATCTATATGTCAAGTCAAGTCAACTTCATTTATAAAAGCACTTTTAAAACAGCAGACTGATCGAAGTGCTTTACATAAAACATAATCACAGCAACAAATCAATATATACAAATCAATATATATAACTAAAAAGCACTAAAAAATGAACTAAAAAAATTGACTAAATGAATGACTAAAACGGACTAAAATAAAAGCCACATTTCATGCTGGGTCATATGCCAAAAGAGATTGGATTTTAGGATCGATTTGAAATTTGTCAGGGTAGGTGGCTGCCTAACCTGCATAAATCTGTCTATCCGTGTGTGTGTGTGTGTGTGTGTGTGTGTACCTCTGCTCCTCCCCACATTCAGGCTGGTCAGAGAGGTCAGATTGAAGGGCTGGAGAGGTCTCTGATGATGACGAGTGGTGGTGGTGAGGAAGATCACAGGTCTCAGTGATGTCGCCGTACTCCTGCACCAGACGCTGCTCCACGGCCAGACTGAACAACTCAGCCTGATGTTCACTCACACAGAGCCGCGGGTCACGACCACCACTGCACCACAGAAAACACACGCCACTGAGGACAAACCTCCTCTCAGCATCATCTCAAGATGTTCATCTGCCCATCTATCTATCTGTATATCCGTCCGTCTGTTTACCTTATTGTCCATCTTTCTGTTTGTCTGTCTTTCTGTCTGTCTGGTTTTATATCCGGATATATATATATATATATATATATATATATATATATATATATCTGTATATCTATCTGTCTATTAATCTGTCTGTCTGTATATCTATCTATTTATATATCTGTCTATCTGTATGTCTATCTATCTTCTGTCTGTCTGTCTGTCTGTCTGTCTGTCTATCAATCTATCTATCTATTCATCTGTCCGTCGTCGTCCGTCTGTCCGCTCCTGCCCGCCTGCCCACTGCCCACCTACCACCTACCCACCTACCCACCTACCCCCCTACCTACCTACCTACCTACTACCTACTACTATCTATCTATTGATCTGTCTGCCTCACCCTCTCTCTCTCTCTCTCTCTCTCTCCCTCCCTCCCTCCCCCTCCCTCCCTCTCTCTCTTCTCTCTCTCTCTCTCTCTCTCTATCCATAACATGGGCAAATATGTATATCTACTTGTTTCTCTAGAATCGAGTTCTCTAGAATTTGGCTACAACCTCAGAGAACCGGGTTGGACATGACGTGACTGTTCTGCTGCACTGATCCCATTACCTCATTAAAACAAATGAATGTCAAATCGCATGTGCGGCTCAAAACTGACGTTTCAAAGCCAAATGTTTTTACACACTGAATAAAGCAACGGCAAAGCAAATAAATACAGACCCAGAACTCACAGGTTCACTCAGCAGAACAAGAATAAAGACTCTTGCTCAAAAGTATTTTTAAAGTATATAGAGGTCAACAGAAAAAACGGTATTGCTATTCAGACACACACACACACACACACACACAGATTTTTGTCATTTTTAAGAAAAAAAAAGTTTCTCCATTAAAAAAAATGTACATATGCACGTAAATGTATACATGTGCGTGTTGTTATATATATTGCTATATTTTGTAAATATGTTTGTATATTTGTATTATGTAAATATATTAAATATAATTATATATCACATCTAATAGTATATCAATAAATATATATTTATATGGTTGTTATGTATATATTGCTATATGCTTATATATTTTGTAAATATGTTTGTATATATGTATTATGTAAATATTTATTAAATAAAATGATATATCATATATAATAGTATATCAATAAATATATATTTATATGGTTATTTATTTACCATGAATGATAAATACACGGTATGAATTATATATGCATATGCGTATTTATAGATCTACTGTGTTAATGTGTACACGTATTTGTATTTGTTTATGTTATATATGTTATATAAATATATATATATATATATATATATATATATATATATCTTGAAGCACAAATTACACCAAGACACATTCCAAGTTCCAAAAAGTGCTCCTTATGGAACCTGGCAATAAAGTTCATGTGTGTGTGTGTGTGTGTGTGTGTGTGTGTGTGTGTGCCGTCGGACAGAGCGATAGCTTGAGTGCAGACGCGCGGCTTTACCTCGCTGCACTAGGGTTCTGACACCGGGTCGGGTCAGATGTTAAACGGCTGCAGCGCTCCCCACGGGAGGCCAAAGGAGCCTTTGTGCAGAATGTTAGAGAAGATCTCCAACGTCCCGGAGCCATGAGAGACCTCGGCGTGAACCGCAGGACGTGCAGACTCCTGCCAATCATCCTGCGTGACACATGCCGAGGGTCTGCTTTTGTTTGCGCTGGTGGTCCGAGACAGAGGCTTTTGTGTCATCTATAGTGTCAGAGTCATTTCTGTGGAATGCTTTACAGTTTTTCTCCGTCGCTTCAGTACAATTCTCAGGTCAGAATTGAAGTTTGCAAATCTGTGTGTGCATTTCACAAAACTACTAGTATGAACAGCAAAACACTACGGATTTCTTGCAAAAGCCTGTAACTTGTTCAAAATCTTTAGTTTATCTCTCAAAACTAAGTCTTTACGTCATTCAACATGTCAGTGCGATCAGAATGTCAAGGCCTTGTGTTATTGTCTACGAACAAGACAGTCAAATTACTTAGTCATGTTGTCAATATAACTGTGTACTTTAGAGGGAAGTTCTGATGTAAACTATGGCTTCTTCTCTGTCCAATTCCTTGTCCTTCCATTGTCAGACATAGAACATTGTGTTGTGCTTCAGCCATATACAGTATATACTTGCCCATTGATTGTCAATGAGATGCTACTTTGTTTCACCTGAGAGCAAGTTGCCAATTCAGGACAGATTTAGAAAAAAACATATAATGGAGATGTATAGAAATATGTTTGTCACCACATGACAGCTTGATCAACCACTTTGCACTTAATGACTTATGCGATGAACTAATGACTAGGTGTTTTGAGGAGTAAGACTATTGCGCAGTGAACTATATAGTACATTTTTATCAACATGACATAAACAATTGATAATGCAGCGAAGAGCAGAGAATTGTGCTAAAGCGACTGAGGAAAACTGTAATACTAAACGCAAACAATGGCTGTGGTGAGGATGAGAACAAGCGCTCTCGTTTTTCTCGCCTTTCTCTATGATTGCTCGTTTCAAGAACGGCGAGTTTAAAGAGACTTCTCTCCAACCTGATCTCAGCCTTTTGCCGCTGCAGAAGAGTCTGGAGCTGCTTCTGCTGCGTCTGGCAGAGCGAGTGGAAGCTTCCTGGCACAGGGCACGTGTCGGCGGGCGTGGCTGCAGCGGTTGGCTCGCCGTTCAGCCGGGTCAGGCCGGGCACAGCCTCCAGGAGCGAGCACCTGGGGGACAGACACCAGTTATACACAGTGAAAACTGAAAGAGAAGCGTTAAAATTACGACTGGTACTTATGTTGAAATAGATTTTCGGTGATTGATAATTGTTGATTCGGTGATTGTTTGGTGTTTGATAATTGATTTGGTGACTGGTGATTGGTTTGTTATATATATTGCTATATTTTTATATATTTTGTAAATATATTTGTATATTAGTGCTGACAAACGATTTAATTTTTTAACTAGTTAATCACACTTCACCAACCAAATTAATCTCGATTAACTGTGATTATTCACTACTACTACTACTAATAATAATAATTTATTATTAATACTTCTTTAGTATTAACAATTATTAATAACATGAACAAGTAATGAATCTTGTAATATTGAATATTGAAGGGTAAAATGTAAATTCATGTAAACTCAGCATAAAATAAACACTTGTTTAAATCCTGTAATATACCGTTTTGACTAAAGAAAACAATGGGCAAGCCGGTCATAATAATTAAAAAAGAAACAAGTAATTTTTTTTAAGGAAAAGAGACAACGGATATGTATTTGTAAATTTGTGTGGCAAAAGTATGGCACTGATAATTACTAAAAGATTGAAATAACTAAAGGAACAAAAGTGCGCACGCAGTCGTCTGAGAGACTGCGAATAATTGAATTGCACTCTATTAATTCTACAAGTGTGCCGTGATTTCATCTTTGCAAAAAACTGTACACATAATACTGAAACTCAAGTGAAACTAAAAAACCAGAAAAACCGGAAGTGCCGGAAGTGCAATTAATGGCAAATTTAATCAATTGCATGAGTTAACGAGTTAACTTTAACAGCACTATTGTATATATGTATTATGTAAATATGTATTAAATATAATTATATATCATATATAATAGTATATATCAATAAATATATTTATATGGTTATATATTAACTTTGAAGGATAATTACATTCTATATGTTACATGCGCATGCGTATTTATAGATCTAAACGGTACAGATTGTATATTTTGGGCCCCTGCAAGTTTCATTATAAATGTAAAAAAAAAAAGTTAAGGTTCAAATAAATATAAATAGGTTAGGATAAAAAAATGAATAAAAATAAGGAATAAACTTATAAAAAAAAGTTTAAAAAAATAAAAACTAAGATAAAAAAGTTACAATGAAAAAAAGAGCCAAATACAAAAAAAGACTTGCGTGATGACTCTAGGCGTCAATTACGCAAGGGTTGTTTCTCGTAAACCATTGCCTGTCCTCGTAGCCACTTCCACTAGCTGGTGAATCCGGGTCCCGAGTGTTCTCCGCTGAAGAGTATTTACATTCATACGGATAAAATCAGACCGGAAATGAAGATAAAGTGCGGAGATAAAGACTCGGGAGAATCCAGGCAGCGTCGAGCTGAAGGTCCAGACACGCTCTGCTGTTCCTGCTCAGCGACACTTGGCTTGGATTAACAGTAAAAAAAAAATGTAAATGTGGCTTTTTCATTCCTGAGATGTGACTGACATTTCTGCTTTTAGAAAGTCTGAGAGTGCAGATGGTAGCGGATCCGAAAGATCTTTACTGCTCTGATCGTTTATTATGTATATTGAAAATTTAATTTGCGTATATATTTTCATATAAATAATGTTCGAAATGGGATAAAAAAATTAACAGGAGTCGACTGTGTATCTACACACATATAATGTTATCCTATTTTGAGTATAATTTCTGCAAATACCGTATTAACACGAATATAAGCACCCTGCGAAAATAAAAAATTAATATATATTTTTCTTTATTTAACAAACCTAACTTTGTTCGCTTTGAGACAGTTAAAACAGTGAAAAGCGCCTTACAAATACTCATATTATTATTATTTTTATTATTACTCATTTTGATATAGTTTTACTTGAATAATAGACAACAAAAAGTCAATTCTAGTGGTCAGAACTTCATTTCCCAAGATCCTTTGCTCCAGTCAGACTCCACACATGCGCAGAGCAATTGTTTCAAGCTCAGGGTTGTTTCAAGCTCTCTGTTTATCTGACGCCGTGTGAAGAGGAAGGATTATTATCGCCTGTGTGCAGCGACCGGGCATTTTGATTGTGTCCGTTACTTGGAATTTTTTTACTCTTTGCCCGTGTTCTTCATTTTTGACTGTTTCGACTCTTTCTGCAATGAAACATTGGACTCGTTTGTAGCCGGTTGCGCTAAGCTAAGCTAACCGGTTTGTAGTTTCTGTTTGTTGTAATATAAATTATTGTACTGTATTTAGTGTAATCTTATTGTTCCAGTGTTATTTTGTCTCTGTGAAGTGTGTCTAATGTTTCTTCATTTCTGTTATTGAGTCAATAAAAGCTTATACTGTAGCATGGACCACTGTTTAACATTATTTAGACGCACACGCGCTCCGCTGCATAAAGACGACGTGTTGCTTTTTATTATTGATTGTTCCTGATTTGAAATACTGAAAAAATAGGGCTTATATTTACGCGCATATTTGAAATCAACGATTATAAGCACAGCACAAGTTTTTGAGCGTCAAAAATTCGGGGAAAAAAAAGGGTTTCGCGTAAATACGGTATTAAAAAATTACAATTTACGGTTTTAAATTATGGTTGTCTTCTCTGTATACAATTTATAGTGATATTATTTGATGTGCTGTACTTTTGGTATCTTGAAACGCACCTTAAAAATGTATTATTATTATTAATAATAAATCAAGGGCACCTACAACTCGTAGTTGTGGTGACAATCCGTCCTTTACTGAAAATTTCCCTGTAAACAGAGATTTGCAGCAATTGAATCCATCAAGCTAAAGTCCCAGACGCCTGAACTCTGTGCGTGTGACTCCTGTGAAAAATCCTCCGGTGCTTTAATTTAGCCAGTGTTATCACTGGAGCAGGATGAAAGGGCCAGCGGCGCGAGAGCAAAACACTGCCTTTAATTCCATTGTTGGCATTGAGGGTGAGGTAAAGTTCAGTGAAAGACTGAGACCAGCTTTATGAGGACTTCCGATCCATTATTAAACCAATAAGACACAAGGGGCATATTTCTTACCACGGTATAAAAACCAAAGCCCCGAGGCCTGGTCGAGACTCAACGTTTGAGGCCCAATTGAGACACCCAGTTTTAAGCACAGATGATACCCCGTCTTCAAGGCCCGGTAGAGGATTCAGGATTTGGTCCCACATTTGAGACTTGGTTGAGGCAACGGTAGAGCGCCAAGTTTGAGACCTGGTTAAGACCTCATGTTTAAAGCTTAGTTAAGATCCCATGTTGGAGGACTAGTTGAGGTCTCAAGTTTAAAGCCCAGTTGAGATTCCATGGACGAGGCACGGATGAGTAACCAGGTCCGTTCTAGTCCATTATACTTTACTTTAAGACCCTCTGTGCAGACCCAGTTTGATGCCCAGTCGTGGGACTTTCTATGTGAGGTTGGTATGTTCTTCCCAGATTATCATGTGTTTTCTCAAGGTTTTACGTTTCCTTCCACAGTCCAAAAACTGTGTCACACCTTGTGATTGGTCGCCCACCAATCCAGAGGGTGTGTCCTGTCTTCAGGTTCAAAAATTAGCTCCAGATCTCCATGAACCCAGAAATCGAAGGAGCGGCTTAAAATGTGGATAAATGGCAAACATGAAACTATTGAAAATGGCTCGAAATACAGGTTGTTACATCATGTTAAAATTCACGTTGTACAACATTTACGCAAATATAAGTACAGCGAACCATCACTACTTCGCGGATTCATGACTTTGCAGACTTTTTTCATTATATATGTATGTATATATGTGTATATATATATATATATATATATATATATGTATGTGACTGGAACTATGCTTATGACGGGCAGCACTACTTGTTCATTTATGGTCTGTGTTTGTTTGTTTATTATGATGTGTGCAGTGCGTTATGGTGATGTTTGTTTATTTATTTGTTTGGATTTGTTGTTGCTGTTGTGACGTGAAATTTCCCCGCTGTGGGACTAATAAAGGATTTTTCAATTCAATTCAATATATGTATATATTATAAAATAAATATATTGCTTAACGTATGAGCCTGTGTACTGTTTGTACATACTGTGGATATCTGTACATTACTGTAAAGGGTGGTTTGTTATTAGTACTACGTAAAGGGAGGGTTTTAAAAGTCCGAATACATGTTAAAATATAATGTAAATAGGGTGTCCCTACTTCGCGGATAACAGAGACAAAATAACACTGGGAGAAGTAAGACTAAACTAAATACACAACAATATTTTATATTACAACAAACAAAGTGACTACAAACCACAACCTCTAAGTTTAGTTTAGCGCAACTATTATTCAAGTAAAACGATCAATTTAAAATGAACAAATCACAAGTTAGGTTTAATAGTATTTTTAAGTAAATATTAACCTAATTGAACCTGAAACGTTAGGAATGTAAAAAAACACATTTTATTTATTTATATACATATATTTATTGTCCCTGATAAATCAGAAGGTGTGTTTATATTCGGGTAAATCCGGTATTTAGAAAAGACATTTAAGTTTAGGGTTTTTTTTTGTGCCTGAAAAATCACGAGCTGCTTATATTTGCGTAAATAGGTAGATCATTTTGACACTATATAATCATTTAAAACTTTATTTAAATTTTAATGTATCAGGACTTAACAAAGGTCAAATGTAGACGTAATTTCTGCCTCGTTTAAGTGAACATTCGAAACAAGTATGGTAACCCCGTGAAGACTGTAAAGAACAGCAGAAGAACATTTGCTCCAAAAATATTCCCCCTCTGAGCAAATATTTTCAGAATTACGAGCACTTAAGTCCACGTGCGTAGCGATGTCACCGGGTAATCCAATAGAGAACACGGACACATGTGGCGCTGGAGTGATGCGTGCCGGAAGCGCCACGGCGAAGAGGAATGTTTATTCTACTTGAAATGCTTGGTGAGATTCCAGACAATGTCCCTGTTCACATTAGCTTCACATTCTCTGACAATCATCCGGCGTGTGGAGGAACTCTGGAACCTCGCTGGGCAGCTTTTAAGCCAGTCATGAAAACACTTTGTATTGAAGTTTTCCTAAACAATCATCGACAATCCTAAACAAAAAAACCCTACAAATTTACTAAAAATCTAACAATGGACTCTTCTCTCTGTTGCGTTCTGGTAAATGTGGAGAGGATGAGGAGAGAAGATTCACTTTAAACACTTTAAACTTTAAACACTTCAAACAACTTAACCTGAATCACGTGGGTCACTTTCTGTATATTAGTATTTTTCTCTCCTTATTGTATTAGTCTCTTGTATATTTTATTCATATTTTATCTTGCATATTTTTACTTTTTACTTGCGTATCTTTACCTTTTTATCTTTTATTTTGTATTCATATTCTATCCAAGCATTTTTTTTGTCTAGTATTTTGTATCCTTCTCTTATTGCATTTTTATCTTTTACATTTTATTCATTTACATTTTATCTCTATTTTTAGTGTATTTTGTTGCTTTTTGTCTCTTATCTTTTTATTGTATTTGCATTGCACCCCCACACACAAACTATGTTTACACGCCGGACGATTGTAAAAACACATTTCACTGCACATTGTTGCAAAATAATGCGTAAGTGACAAATAAAATTTGAATTTGATTTGATTTGAATCCTAAACAGATTTATTCCTGAACTCGAGAGACATTTGGTTTATCGTACCAACCTCCAGTTGTTTTCTAGCTGGACGGGGTTTTTGGTCAGGTAGAGTTCCCGGAGACTAGTGCATCCCTGAAGACTCTGACAAACGCTCTGCAAATCTACGACAACAAGAAGAAAGAAACCTGAAATTGTGTAATTCAGAAGAAAGAAATTGTGTCACCATAATAAAGGTTCAATTTAATTAATTACAGAAGCGACCATGAAACCCTCAGACGTGTTCTCCTAAAGCAGCATGGGAATATTTACCTCAGGACTGGTTTTGTAGTCAAAATAATAATTACTGTAATACGTACTGTTTTAATTTATTATATGAACTCAAATGGGTCGTGGTTACTTAGATTTGTAATATTTACATTAAACTGCCACATCTGTTAAATGCCACATTAAAAGCGTGTGTGTGTGTGTTCATGTGGGTGTCTGTGTACTTGGTATGTTTACATAGCATTTACGGCGTTAAAAAAACTTATTTTATGTCGTTTTTTTGTTAGGTAATATTAAACGTGTCACTGCTAATATATGTAATAATGTTTTAATGTTTCTAAATATAGGATTATTAGAATTTGAAAATATCAAATTCCATATTAGGATTTGAAAATATACGTAAAATTGTCTTTCAATAATGAGTACTGTTATACTCAATAATAATATTATTTATAATTTTCAAAAAATCACATTATTAGTATTAAAATCATTAGTCTATAAATATTGTTTATAAATACTGTTTATGAATACGGTAAGCATCATAGGATGTGCAAATTGTGCAAATTTAAGAATATTTTATAACATGTCGCATTATACTATCAAATGTTTAACCTCAAATAAATTGTTTGAAAAAAGATGTTTCGAATCACTGGTTAAGACGAACCAATCAGAGCTCACGATGAGAAGAACAGAAATGAAGAATAAAGATGAAACAGGGACAGAATCCAGACAGAATCGAGTCATGGATTCAGTAGAGAAGACGTTCATTCGTCCACTCATCTTCCAAGTCTCTTCATCCGCTCATTAAATTATCTTCCAGCCATCAGCGCTAACAGGAAGTAGCTTGAAGGCAGCAAACGTACCGGACAGGCAGTTGTAGCTGAGGTCGAGCCTCCTGAGAGACAGAAGCTCCGTGAGGGGAAATAAAGCGGTGAGGCTGATGAAGACAGGAAGACGTCAGAAGATTCCAGCTCCACACTTTCACCTGGACAGATGGAGCTGGTACCTGTTCTGAGCCACGGAGAGCGTCTGAAGCAGCGGAAGCCAGTACCACTCCAGATCGCCCAGAGAGGAGAGGAGGTTCTGGTCCAGCTGGAGCTCCCTCAGGAGGACGTGGTTGCTCAGGACGGGGAGCTGCACAGAGATTACACATCACTCACTCACTCACTCAGACTCAGATCTCTGAGGGTTCCAAAAAATTCCAAAAAAGAGGAGAAACAAATTGAGACAGGCTTCTCGGAGGTTGATGAACGGGTGTTAATGTGCTTCAATGGTGCAAAACTAACTTCTATAATAAAGACATTCAATTCTGTAAAAACATAAATCTGTAACAAAATAATAGCCTTAGTCTTTTTTAAATTAATGAATTAACAATATGAAATACTGCTCTAAATACAGACTCTTCAGTAAGAAAATACGGCTTGAACAAATATATATAATAATAACTATAATAAAGCTATTAGTGAGCAATATTTAACCAGGAGAAGCATCAGCCATTTGAATAGACTCAGTCTCTCTCTCTCTCTCTCTCTCTCTCTCTCTCTCTCTCTCTCTCTCTCTCTCACACACTCACTTTTACTCACTCTCTGTTTAATTCTCTCTCACTCACTAACTCCCTCGCTCAATCACTCTCTCACTCACAGGTATTAAATCTCTTTATATCTATGTATCTATATGTCTGCATGTCTGTCTGTCTATCTTATCTATCTATCTATCTGTCTATTGTTCACTTTGTTTCTAACCATTTCCTCTCAAAATCTCACTCTTTTACTCTAATTTTCTCTCACTCACTCAACTCTCACACGTCCTTTATCTCTCTCTTATTCACGTTCTCTCTCTCTTTTTCTCACATTCAGTTGTGCTCTCTCACTCACTCTTTCCTGCTAACACTCTCTCCCTCATTTACAAGCGCTCATCTTTTCTCTCTCTAACTCACTCTCCGTCAGTCTCCGTCCCTCTACCTCACTCACACTTCTTCAATCTCTCTCTCTCTCTCTCCCACTCAATCGCTCGATCACTCTCTCACTCACACGTATTCAAATCTCTATCTATCTATTATTCACTTTGTTTCTAACCATTTAATCTCAAAATTATTCTCTCACTCTTTTCTTCTAATTCTCTCTCACTCACTTACTGAACTCTCACACTTTCACACTCCCTTTATTTCTCTCTCTTAATCACATTCTCTCTCTCCACTCACTCACTCACTCACTCACTCACTCAATCACTCCTCTTCAACCATCTCTCTAGATCTCACTCTAATTCTCCCACATTCCCTCAATCATATTGTCTCTCTGCCTCTATCTACCTATCATTCACTTTTTTTAACTATTTCCACTCTCACTCTTACTCTCACGTTCACTAAATCACTCTCTCACTCCTTTCCCCTAATTCTCCCTCACTCTCACACTTTCTCCTCTCTATCTCGCTTATGTTTCACCCTCCTTCTAACGTTTATCACTCACCTTTCCCCACTCTCTCCGTTTAATTCTCACTCACTCATTCACACTCTTTTCCTCTATTGCTCACGTTGAGTTGCACCCTCGCTCGTTCACTCTTTCCAGCTAAATCTCTCTTTTCAATCAGCCTCTCATTCTTTCTCTCACTAACTCAACTCTCGCTCACACTCACACACTCTTTCAAAACCAACTCACTCTTCCACTAACTTTCTCTTAAACACTCACTTTCTCTCACTCACACTCTTTTTACAAACAGGCGTCATCTTTGGAGAATGACCTGTGTAAGACCAGTAAGACTGAGCCGAGCATGAACTCATGGAAACTCCAGCGTCACCGTGGAAACCAAAGTCCTCAGATGAGGCACAACACCGTGAGGATTCAAGTAAAGTGACGCACATTCTCTGGCGATGACTTTGCACCGTGTGACCTCGACACCATCACGCTTCTCTGACCGTTACCTCGGCCAGAGCGTTTCCTCTGAGGTCCAGCGTGTTGAGCAGAGCGCAGTTCTCCAAACCCTCCACCAGGCTCAGCTGGTTGTAGGAACAGTCCAGATACAGAAGCGTGAACATTTCCCTCAAACCTCCGGTGCTGAGTAGCTGGTTGTGGTCTACAGAAAGACTGAGAAGCTTCTTCAGAGATCCCAGACCACCTAAACGACAAAACAGTCTGGTGCTTCATGAAGAAACTAGACGCATCAGCGTGTGATCGTTGCGTCTGTGTGATGTCGCCCTCTAGTGGACATGACCCCATGCGGGAACACTACTCACTGATTCGAGAGATGTTGTTGTGTGAAAGCTGGAGAATCAGCAGGTTCTCGGCGTCGTGGAGACCGTGGATGGTGGTCAGCTGGTTCCAGCCCAGCAGGAGAACCTGAAGTCTGCTCAGACCTCCACAGTTCACGTAGGAAACAGAATTCTCCTGATCCACAATGCAATGGAATTAATTTCTCTCTCTCTCTCTCTTTCTCTCTCTCTTTCGTTGTCTCACTCTCTCCATTTGGGTCTCTCTTTCTTTCTCATCTCTCTCTCAAACTCTTTCTTTTCCCTTGTTTCACTCTCCCTATTTCGGTCTCTCTTTCTCCTCTCTCTCTCAATCTCTCTCTTTCGTCTCTCTGAATTTAATTTTCTCTCTATCCCTCTCTCTCTCATCCCCTCTCTCTTTTGCTGTCCAACTCTCTACATTTTGGGTAAGGGTTAATTAAACTTGCTCTCGCTCTCAAACTTTTTCTCTTTTGTTGTCTGACTCTCTCTGTTTCTCTCTCTTAAACGTTTTCTTTAGTTTAGTTAAAAAATACTTAGTTTTACTTACTTTCTCTGTTTAGTTATCTATCTTTCTACCAATTTGTCTCTCTCTTGGTCAAAGTCTCTTTTGTTGTCTCACTCTCTACATTTTGGTCTATTTATCCTCTCTCTCAGACTATCTCTCTCAAACGCTTCCTCTTTCTCTGTCTCTCACTCTTGATCTGTCTCTGTCTCTCACACTCACTACCTCAATCTCTCTCTCTCTCTCTCTCAAACTCTTTCTCTTTCGCTGTCTCACTCTCCACTTCAGTCTCTCTTTCTTTCTCCTCTCTCTTTCTCTCTCTCTCAAACTCTCTCGTTCTTACATTGTCTCACTCTCTCAATGTCATTCTCTGTATCCCTCTCTCTCCTTCTCTGTCTCAAACTCTCTTTCGTTGTCTAACTATCTCTATTTTCGTCTCTCTTTCTAATTCGTCTTTTGTTGTCTCACTCTCTTCCTGTCTCTTTCAAAACTCTTTCTCTTTTGTTGTCTTACTTTCGTTGTTATCTTTCATCCTTTCTCCGTCTCTCTCTCTCTCTCTCTCTCTCTCTCTCTCTCTTTCTATTTTGTTGTCTTACTCTCTCCATTTCTTTCTCTTTTATTCTGTCTCCCTGTCTCTCTCTATCAAACACATTCTCTTTTGTTGTCTCACTCTCTCTCTCTCTCTCTCTCTCTTGGTTAATCCTTTTTTCTCTCTCTCTCTCTCAAGACTCTCTCAAATGCTTCCTCTTTCATTGTCTCACTCTCTGTCTCTCTCTCACTCACTCTCTCAAACTCTCACTGTCTCCCTCTCCATTTTAGTCTCTTTCTTTGTCTCACTCTTTTCCCTTTTTCTCTCTCTCTGAAACGAAACTGTGCCTGCAGCTTTTGCTTCTCACCTGTGCATCAATGTATCTGAGCTCAACACACTGGTCTAGATGCTCCAGTGATGTGAGACCACAGCGTCTAATGGTCAGAGCCTCCAGCTGCGGACACTGCCAGACGGTGGACAGGCAATAGCCTGGCAGATCTTCAAGAGTCACGGTCGTCACCTGGTGTTAAAGGAACATCTCAAACATCTGACGGCCCGAGAGACATCTCAGTGTGATGCAACTGGTACCTGGTTGAGACAGTTCCATGCTCCTGCTTCCAGAAGGGTCTCCACGGACACAACAGGCCCGGTGGAGACTTCCTCCCTTACTGGTCGTCTTCTCTGGACCTGATGAGCAGACGCTCGCTTTCTTTTATTCTTCAGGGAGAGTTTGGACCAAGGAGTGCAGTTCATCATCCAGGCCAGACGCTTCTGCTCGGTTCTTTCAGGCAAATCCATTGAAGGTGACTCCAGAAATTGGGATGGGTGTTCCTCAAGCTCAGCTGGAAGGTTGTGTCGCCCCCTGGAGGCCAGTTCAGGTGCTCCGTGAGGCTTGCCGGGTTCAATGAAGTCACAGTGAACACCAGAAGAACCATCACAGCTGACGTCATGGTGCTGAGTGTCTGAAGAACTTTCTATACGATTTGCTGACTGAGATGTTTTTGAGACCGGCTCAGAATTCCTCTCTTCCTGTCTCGTTCTCTCTGCCTCACTCTTTGTTGAGACCTTGTTCCTCTCGTGCTCGTTTGCTATCATCCATCTTGTCTTTTCCTTTTTTTCTTTCTTGTTGCTCTGTTCATCATTTGGTTTGGTTAAATCTTCTAGCTGACAACTCTTCTCCACTTGCTTTTGTTCCTCTTTCAAACAAAATTCTTTCAAATAGAGGAGAGACACTCTCTCTCTATTTTCCTCTTCTTTTGTTCTCTGCTCTTCCTTCCAACAATGGAACGTTCGTTCTTGTTCTCTCCTCTGTCTCCCCATCTCCTCTTTCAGGGAGTGCTTCTTCTCCTCTAGTGTTATTCTTTCCTCATTCTCTTTCAGAATCACGACCATCGTCATTCTTTCATCCTCGTCTTTCTCTCTTTTTCTTCTCAGACCTTGTTCTTTAGAGACCTTGTTCTGCTCGTTCTTTACCCTCTCATCATCTTCCTTTTTTCTCTTCTGCTTTTCTTCTAAACGATGGAGCTCTCGTTCTTGTTCCCTCTTTTGTCTCTCTGTCATCTCTTTCTTAGAGCGTTCCGTCTCTTCCAGTCTTTGTGTACCCTTTGTTTCTTTCTGCAACAACTCCTTCCATCTTTCATCCTCCTCTTCATTCTCCTTCTCTCTCTTCCTCCTCAAAACTTCTTCTTTAGAGACCTCGTTCTGCTTTTCCTTCAGTTTCTCCATCTTCAGCCTCTTTTCATCCTCCTTTCTCCTCTGCTCCTTCTCCAAACAATAGAGCTCTAGTTCTTGTTCTCTCCTCAGTCTCTCTGTCGCCTCCTTCTGAAAGTGTTCCTTCACCTCCAGCCTCCTTTTCTGGATCACCTCCTTCTTCCGTCTTTCCTTCTCCTCTTTCTTGCTCCTCAGACCTTGTTCTTTTAAAAGCTTGTTGTGATCTTTCAGCCTCTCCATCTTTACCCTCTCTGCATCTTCTTTTCTCTTCTGCTCTTCCTCTAAATGATGGAGCGCTCGTTCTTGTTGTCTCCTCCCTCTCTTTATCACCTCCTTCTGAGAGCGTTCCTTCTCTTTCAGCTTACTGTACACATCCTTCTTTTCTGTTTCAATCACCTCTTTTTTCCATATTTCCTCCTCCTCTCTCTTCCTCCTCAGACCTAATTCTTTTAAAAGCTTATTCTGTTGTTCTTCCAGTCTCTCCATCTGCACGCTCTTTCTTTCTTCTTTTCTCCTCTGCTCTCCTTGTTCTTGTTCTCTTCTCCGCCTCTCTGTCTCCTCCATCTCAGATTGTTTCTTCTCCTCCAGGCTTGTTCTTCCGTCCTTTTCTTTTTGAATCACCTCCTTAATCTGTTTTTTCTCATTTTCCTTCTTTCGTGTCAGACTTTTTTCTTTTGAGATCATGATGAAATCCAACTTCACTCTCTCTCTCTCTTCTTCTATCTTTCTCCTCTTCTCTTCCTTCAAACGAATGAGCTCTTGTTCTCTCCTCTGTTTCTCTGTCTCATCTCTTTGAGAGTACTCCTTCTCCTTTATTATCAGTCTTTCCTCTATTTCCTTCTGAATCACCTCTATCATCTCATCCCATTCTCTCTTCCTCATCAAAACTTGTTCTTTTGAGATCTTGTTCTGCTCTTCTTTCAGTCTCTCCATCTTTATCTTCTCACCATCTTTCTCTTTTCTCTTCTGCTCTTCTTTTAATTGAAGGAGCTCTTGTTCTTGTTCTCTCTTTTGTCTCTCCGTCAACTCCACCTGAGAGCGTTCCTTCTTCTCCAGTCTTTTTTGTTCATCCTCCTTTTCTTTCTGCATCGACTCCGTCTGTCTTTCATTCTCTTTCTTGTCCTCCTCTCTCTTTCTTCTCAGACCTTCTTCTTTTGAGATCCTGTCCTGCTCTTCTTTCAGTCTCTCTTTTTTCTGTATTTCCTCCTTTTCCTCTCTCCTCCTCAGACATTCTTTTAAAAACTTGTTCTGTTCTTCTTTCAGTCTCTCCAACTTCTCCCTCTCTCTTTCCTCGTCTTTTCTCCTCTGATCTGCTAAACGCTGAAGCTCTTGTCTCCTCTCCATCTCCTCTCTCTCAGAGCGTTCCTTCTCCTTCAGCTTCCTTTGTTCATCCTTCTTTCGTCTTTCCTCTTCTTCCTCTCTCCTCCTAAGACATTCTTTTAAAAACTCGTTCAGTTCTTCTTTCAGTCTCTCCATCTTCTCCCTCTCTCTTTCCTCATATTTGTTCCTCTGTTCTGCTAAACGCTGGAGCTCTTGTCTCCTCACCATCTCCTCTCTCTCAGAGCGTTCCTTGTCCTCCAGCTTCCTTTGTTCATCCTTCTTCCGTCTTTCCTCTTCATCCTCTCTCCTCCTCAGACTTTGTTCTTCTAAAAGCTTGTTCTGTTCTTCTTTCAGTCTCTCTATCTTCTCCCTCTCTCTTTCCTCGTCTTTTCTTCTCTGTTCTTCTAAACGCTGAAGCTCTCGTCTCCTCTCTGTCTCCTCTCTCTCAGAGCGCTCCTTCTCCTCCAGCTTCCTTTGTTCCTTCTTCTTCCGTCTTTCCTCCTCTTCCTCTCTCCTCCTCAGACATTGTTCTTCTACTAAAAGCTTGGTCTGTTCTTCTTTCAGTCTCTCCATCTTCTCCCTCTCTCTTTCCTCGTCTTTTCTCCTCTGTTCTGCTAAACGCTGGAGCTCTTGTCTCCTCTCCGTCTCCTCTCTCTCAGAGCGCTCCTTCTCCTCCAGCTTCCTTTGTTCATCTTTCATCAGTCTTTCCTCTTCTTCCTCTCGCCTTCTCAGACATAGTTCTTCTAAAAGCTTGTTCTGTTCTTCTTTCAGTCTCTCCATCTTCTCCCTCTCTCTTTCCTCGTCTTTTCTCCTCTGTGCTTCTAAACGCTGAAGCTCTTGTCTCCTCTCTGTCTCCTCTCTCTCAGAGCATTCCTTCTCCTCCAGCTTCCTTTGTTCATCTTTCATTCGTTTTTCCTCTTCTTCCTCTCTCCTTCTTAGACATTCTTTTAAAAACTCGTTCTGTTCTTCTTTCAGTCTCTCTATCTTCTCCCTCTCTCTTTCCTCGTCTCTTCTCCTTTGTGCTTCTAAACGCTGAAGCTCTCGTCTCCTCACCGTCTCCTCTCTCTCAGAGCGTTCCTTCTCCTCCAGCTTCCTTTGTTCATCTTTCATCAGTCTTTCCTCTTCTTCCTCTCGCCTTCTCAGACATTGTTCTTCTACTAAAAGCTTGGTCTGTTCTTCTTTCAGTCTCTCCATCTTCTCCCTCTCTCTTTCCTCGTCTTTTCTCCTCTGTTCTGCTAAACGCTGGAGCTCTTGTCTCCTCTCCGTCTCCTCTCTCTCAGAGCGTTCCTTCTCCTCCAGCTTCCTTTGTTCCTCCTTCTTCCGTCTTTCCTCCTCTTCCTCTCTCCTCCTCAGACATTGTTCTTCTACTAAAAGCTTAGTCTGTTCTTCTTTCAGTCTCTCCATCTTCTCCCTCTCTCTTTCCTCATCTTTTTTTCTCTGTTCTGCTAAACGCTGGAGCTCTCGTCTCCTCTCCGTCTCCTCTCTCTCAGAGCGCTCCTTCTCTTCCAGCCTCCTCCTTTCTTCCTCCTTCTCCCTCTTCTTCCTCAGCTCTGTCTGGCTCCAGCGTCGCACTAACGTTCCTCTGAGAGCCGCCTGGATCACCGTGGCTGCCTCCCCGTGAAGCTTTCTGGTTCTTTGTCTCTTCTCCTCCTGAGCCTCCTCACATGCTCGTCTCTCCTCCTCAATCTGTTTATCCAGCCTCCTCATCATCTCCTGAAAGAGCCATGGACAGTGAATGATGAGGCAAGGAACCTGATCTAGAACTTACCTGATGTTTCTCCAGCTCCAGCTGAAGGTCTTTACTTTTGTTCCATTTCAACATTCCGGGCTTTTGAAGCTAATGTTGGAATAAATAAAAGATACGTCATTAATGTGTAGATTCCAGGAAAACTACAAAGCATCTGTATTTTATTTTTTCACTTGTACTAGAGGTAGTATGTCACATTTAAATTTTAAAGAATTTAAATAATTAAAGATGCTCTCTCTCTCTCTCTCTCTCTCTCCCTGTCTCTCTCTCTCCCTCCTCTGTCTCCCTCACACTCACCTCACACACCACCACACACACACACACACACACACACACACACACACTCTATCTCTCTCTTTCTCTAACTATCAAACTTTCTCTCTTCCTCTCTCAAGCTCATCTCTCTCTCTTTCTTTTTAACTCTCTGGACTAGCTATATTTTGTAGAAACATTGAACCTGATGTCCACTGGATTACACATAATTTCTACAAAAGTCTAAAAATGAAGTGTTTTTTAGTGTGAATGTAATACTATATTATACTTAGTATTATAATATGTGAAATTATCACTATATAGAAATATTTGTGCAGAAGAATGTGTGCATTAACTTTATAGTCCTTACTATGATGCACTCCTCCATCTTCTTTAGCTCCTCCTTACGTTCTCTCTTTCGTTCTTCTATCTCACTTTTCATCGCCTGCTGTAGTTCTTCCAAAAAATGACAAGTCTCTGTCTCGTTCTTCTCCAAATCTAGAAAATTTGGTTCATCAACGCCGTCAGCTGGCATGCAGCTTAATATATCTATAAAGAAACCACGAGACAACATTAAAATTTCCAGAATATATGCAGTTGTTTCTCCATTTTATTTTGAAAAAAAAAAAAAAGAGTCATTACCGTTTCTCTCTAGGTCATTAAGAATCGTTTGTTCTAGGAAATTCATTCGATTTTGTGAAGCTTCAACATATTTGAGAACGGATTCGGGAAGTTCGACCTGGATCTGTGGGGGAAATATATTAGTATTATATTTTTTCACACCAGAGACTTTTTATGTTTAACACCTGGACCAGTCCCGACTTGGGCTAGTAGTGTCACTACTGACCCGTTTTCAAAGTTTAAAATAATTTAAAAAATACTTTAAAATGTTCTTTTTCACTCTGAAACTTCCCCTGCTTGGCTTATTTACAATATAATGATTCAGTTCACATATTTGTAACACCACGCTACATGTTTATGTTACAAAGATACTGTTCGGGTAAAATTTACCCGTGTTAAAAGTTTAAAACTAAAAATAAAATTCTTAAAAGTATTTTTTAATCTTTTAAATTTCTCCTGCTTGTCTTAGTTGGTGTAATCTACATATAAACAAAAATGTATTCAGTTGACATATTTGTAACGCCCGCTACATGTTTTTGTTACAAAGATAATGTTCGGGTCAATTTCACACTTCAGACAAAATGGAAGCTAAAAAAAATCAAATACTATTTGTTTCTTTGAAATAATGAGACATAATACACCTCTCTCTCTCTCTCTCTCTCTCACACACACACACACACACACACAGTTTTGGGGACCTTTCTGACACTTATATGCATGATAAAAGGCCCCCGGGTCAAATTGACATTATTGATGTTCCTCTGAAACGAACATAACAGGAGGGTTTAAGTTCTCCCATAGAATGAGAGTGGCCAGACCACTGGACACTGGGTCAGCTTCTTTCCACAGGTTGTGACTGAACTGAACTGTTCAAGCAGTGCACAGAAGTCAGCAGAATACTGTTTAAGTATCGAAGCCAATCATACTGTTTAATAAATACTGTTTAATAAAATTACACGTAGATAGTGCTCACATAATGTATAATATATAGTACTGTAGAGTACAAACCGGTCTGAATCCTTGCATATGTTGTGCAGACTTGGACAAAACAATTAATTGAATCAATGTTGTTGAATATCAGGTACATATTATAATGTTTACCGTCACATTCCACTAGTCAGCATATAATAATTAGTGGCAGAACTTCAAAGCATGTCTACTTGAATGTATTTGAACTTCAAAGTATTTGAACCTCAAAGTAATTTAGGCATTATGCTTCAGAGCTCTGGGAGCTCTAAAATACTCATTATATAATAATTTTTTTTCATTTTAATTTAAACGCATAAAATGTAAAATCCAGTATACATGATAAAGTAAATACATAGAAAATATTTTTTAGTCTAAAATACTTACGTTTGTAGAAAATACGATGACGTCGTCGTCAGACTCCAGGACATCGCTTTCGTTATCATGTATGATTAATTTGCTTAATTCTAAATTAATCGCTTTTTCGATGTCCTCCATTTATGCTGATAACAGTGAAAGTTTAGTCCACTGCTCGTTTGCTAGCGAACATCAAACACGCAAGTGAATAAAAACAATAAAACATGAAAAAACATACAACAAAACATGATCTTGATACTATAAAAGCGGATTTAAAACAACTTCCGGTGCATTTTGTTTTCTTGCTCTGCGCGTAGAGCTCGAGCACCTGTTTCAACGTTGCTAAGGAAACCGAGAGTACGGCACCTCGAGAGGGACATACAGTACTGTGTTCAGTTGCGGCAGCAGCAGCGATAAAAAAAAAAGTCGATTAAAGAACAATTCGATCTCATTCACATATAATTTACCAAAAAGTAAAATAATTTAAATAATATTGGAAGGAAAAAAAAGGAAACAAAATCTTCCCTACAGGAAGCGTTGCGTAACGTAAATCATTAAAACACTGATTGTCTTTTAGTTTCAGAAAAACAAACTTTGAGAGACTTTTATTATAAACGGCCAGTGTATTATTTATCGCGCCATGATAAAGTGTCGCCATGGATACACCATCGATCAGTCCAAAAGCTAATTCACAAGTTTTTTTTTGTGTAATTACATGATTAACTCAGGTAATGTCCACACACACACACACACACACACACACACACACACACCACACACACACGCGCGCGCGGGCGCGCACACACCACACACACACACACACACACACACACACACACACCACACACACACACACTCTCTCGTCTCTCTCTCTCATCTCTCTCCTCTCTCTCTCTCTCTCTCTCTTGTTTTATATTATACAATAGAATATTGTAACTTTCTCTTTTCTGCAAAAGTCTGATAAATGCCAGAATAAAAACAATAAATTGTTCAAACTGGTAAACCATGTCACGCTACACAAGGCTATACAATTCTAACCCAAGTTAGAATACGTTTCACCTTATAAAAATGCGAAATACCGTATGTATGTTTCTACATTGACACATATTGTTAATAATCTAAAACACTGCATCATTACTCAATAAAGCGGTAAACAGCATGTGTAGTGATCGGAAACTAATGCGACAAATAAAACGTGTAAACAAGCACTGACAACATTGTTGGTGTGTCTACGACTCTCTACAAACACAATTAATCTGGGACAATTAAATGTAATCACTTTGCTCACATTAAATCACGATTACAGTGATTATCAGAACCAATGTCAAAATGTATTGTGCAACAAATCATAATAATACGCAATTACTTTAATAACAGTTCATACACACAGTTCATCTTATCTCCAACTGTGCACATCTGGACAACATACACTTCACATCTTCATCAGTTGCTGCTTTATATGTACTCGTCTTTATCTCTTAATATTTCTATTTAATTCATCATACTTTTGTCTAGTTTAAGTTCAAGTTCCGTGCGTTTGTAAGGCGCTTTTCACAGTTCTCAGACATATTTTAGAACAATTCCAAAGCGGCAAATTTCAGCTTTAAAATGTGATGCAACATCAGTGCCAACTCTATTGTGATCTGATTTGTAGACAGACTGGAGTAAAAAGATGATGCTGGATGATGCTGTGGGATGCTGTAGTGGGATGTACCACTCGACTCCGCGCCGTGGGGGTGTCACATCACGTTTTAATTAATTTCTCCAGGACAAAATGCACATTTAACGCCAAATGCAACACACAACTCATTGCATGTATCTAACTTGTGCTAATAGTCGTGTGTGAGCGGCGACTTAAAGGAAGTCGATTGAGTTTCTCTTCTCCATTCCGCGCCGCGGCTCTGTCTGATAAAGAGGCAGCGGAGCATCACACTGCTCGAGCTGCACATGACCGGCAAAACGCCTTTACGTCCAGAAAGTCTAGTCCGCATTCTCGAGATCGCGTGTTATTCTCTAATATAAGGTAAGGTTGACTTAAGGTAAGACTGTGTGTGTGTGTGTGTGTGTGTTTTTCGCTCGCTCTGCTTTATTGAGAGTGGACACGGGGAGTCGCGAATTGTATGATGAAACCTCGCACATGGTTGACACTGATGTAGTACTACAGTAAAGAAGAGTTCTTCACTCGTGTATGTTGAATTCGAATTCGGCAGGATTACAACCGCTCGTCTCGGACTAATGAATAGAAATCATTCTAATTTAATAATTCATATATTGCAATCAATGTAATGTCATACTAGCACTGATTTATAGTCAACACGTACATCATTTGCTAATTTTTAGTAGATTCAGATATATAACACATTAACATGTGATACATTAATTCACGAACGACTTTATAGTTGTATTCTTTCCATTTTCTTTTTTAAATATTTATTTGCACGTATATTTATTTTCATTGGTGTTCCAAGGATTCCGCTTGAAGTCACGTGACTTTAGAAGGCGCGCTCTCGTTCTTTATGTTCGGTCTTTATGCAAATGAGGGAACCTGTTGCCCCCAAAACATAATCTCTTATTTTCATTTAAAATTGTAATTTTGTTTAAGTACATATTGTGATCCGAACATTCCGATTTATTACGCTATATTCCACATACATTTCGTGGTGCATGGTGGTGCATTTTGGGATGGTTTGCTGATTTGTCACCGAGATTTTTTCGATATGTACCATCACTAAAAAAACATTTATTTTTAATTGCTTATCAAACATTTGAATTAGGTGTTTTACACCGATGCTTGCTCAGTTTGTCAATCATATGGAGTGGTTGTGTGCGGGGACATCGGATTGGTTGAAACATATTTGATGGGCGGGGTTTTTAGAAATACAAAAAAAGACTACAAGTATCATAATGGCCATAATGATGTTCCCTATCGAGCTGGTCACTACTGACACCACATGTGGGGAACAACGTTTCCTGACAAAGCAATGAAGCAATAGAATGACGCAGTGATAACTGCAGCCAATGGCGTTGGAGCACCGCCCTTCTGGGCGTGGCCTGCGAGCCCAAGCTAGTGCTCCAGCCGCCATTTTCTCAGTACAATTTTCTTCACGAGCAATTGAGCATAGCCTAGACTTTACTAGTCTTTTTAGTCCTTTGATAGTTTTTACCGCCGCTTAGAGTTGGCTAGTGATAGCAGAAGCACCGGGCTGGAGTCGTTCGTCCCGGCGGGCGAACAATTCAGCCCGGTGGGCGGCGGTGCGTTCGGTGCTCGGGGCCACGAGTCTACCGACACCAGCGCGGAGTGCATCTCGTGCCTAGGGCTCGGTCACGCTACACCGGCCCTCGACAGATCCGCCGCGCGTCGTGACTGTCGAGTGATGCCTGTGGGCGCCCTATGGCGAAGTTGGAGCGGGAAAACATCGGATGGCCGGCTTTTCTTCCCTTACCTTGCGCCGGGCAAGGAGCCACGTCTCGCTCTTGGGACTCGGATGTTTTGCGGGAGATTACCTCAGATGGAGCCGGTAGTGCTTTCCATCTGCTGCAGGCCGCGCTTCCTGATCGTTGGACGACGACGTCTCAACCGGGGTTTTTCCTGAGCTCGCGGCGCCAGGCCGCGCTGCCCGGCTGTCGGACGACGACGACGACGTCCCACCCGGGTTCTTACTTGAGTACGCGGCGCCAGGTGCCGACCGCGTGCTCGCCGACGAGGTCCTGGCCGAGTGCCGGACCGTTGCCTCGCATGGAGCGGGTGAGTGAGTTTCCCCTTTTCCATTGCTGCAGGCCACGCTTCCCGACTGTCGGACGGCGGCTGCGACGTCCCACTCGGCTTTTCCTGAGTACGCGGCGCCAGGTGCCGACCGCGTGCTCGCCGACGAGGTCCTGGTTGAGTACCGGACCCTTGCCTCAGATGAAGCGGGTGAGTGAGGTCCCCTTTTTCCATCTGCTACAGGCCGCGCTGCCCGGCTGTCGGACGACGACGACGTCCTACTCGATTTTCCCTGAGTACGCGGCACCAGGTGCTGCCGCATGCTCGCCAACGAGGTCCTGGCTGAGTGCCGGACCGTTGCCTCGCATGGAGCGGGTGAGTGAGGTTCCCCTTTCCATTGCTGCAGGCCGCGCTTCCCGACTGTCGGACGACGACGTCCCACTCGGTTTTTCCTGAGTACGCGGCACCAGGTGCTGGCCGCGTGCTCGCCGACGAGGTCCTGGCTGAGTGCCGGACCGTTGCCTCAGATGGAGCGGGTGAGTGTGGTTCCCCCTTTTCCTCTGCTGCAGGCCGCGCTTCCCGATTGTCGGACGATAGCGGCAACATCGAAGGAGTGGCTCCGGATCTGCCTCCCAGCTCGTGGATGGACGGGTGCAAGACCACTCTGGCGCCCGGGGCTCGATGCGCCGTTGGGCCCGAGGGCCTGTTCGGCGACGCGCCTATCTCAATAATTGAGGGCGGGGATGCGGGTGAGAAGGCCAAGCTTCGGCTGTATTTTCACAGTGATTTCTCGGCAGCAGCCTCGTCCCGCCGAGAGGGGGCGCTCCAGGTCTACAATTGGGCGCGCGGAGCCATGGTCGCGGGACGATCAACAGCGCCGGCTGCTCGCACTCAGAGAAGCGCGGCGCGCTCCCACCGGCCCCGGCAGAGTGTCGCTGTGTTCTGGTGGCCGTGCGGGACGTTTCGGTTCCACCGGCTTTAATTAACACTGTGAATGCATGTGTGCTTCAGTGCGTTGCAATGTTTTATTAAAGATGTTGGGAAACAGCTTCGGTGTCAGCCGTCTCTCTTCGGAGGGGGTAAGTGTTGAACGGTCTCTTCGTCAGGCCGCACACATAAGCGGCACATGAGCGCGATTATCGCGACACGCTGCGGGAGGCGCACATACACACGGTCCCCTTTTTCGGCTCCTGTGGCAGACATCCAGCAGGTGAGGAGCGCCGGCGGATTGCTTGCAGAGCTGGAGGGCCTGATGCAGATCTTGCGGCGTCAAGGCCGAGGCTTAAACGGGCCTGTACACCGCCGATAGACTGCCAGGTCTCCAACGGGCTGAATGACCCGCTTGGGGAGCAGAAATCGTTCCGGACTCCGGTCTGTGTTGAAATGTGCTGCAGTAAGCGTGTGCTTCATGGACATGTTCTTGTTGTGTGATTCGAGCTCCCTACGCTAACTGGCGTTAACCCGGAGAAGCCCGCGCCGTCAGATGTCTGGGAGGTGAACGCGTCACTCAAGCGCGCTGGCGACGCCTCAGGGGCGTATGGGAGAGCGCGGAGGAGCGCATGTGAGCGGCTACTTCCCTCTCGTTGCCGAGCGTCGCCTGGGAGGACGCTCGCCCAGAGGCGAAATGGCCGCGCGTGTGGCGCGGTAATTCCGGCGCTACGTATGTTTTGCACTCAGCACGTGCGGGTGTGTGCAAATTCATTAAAGAAATGCAACGACGCCGGTGTTGGTGTTTCGTTATTTTATTCTCATGAGCCTCTGGTGAATGACGCTCGTTCAGGGGTCGACAGACATCGTCCCGTGAAGCCTGGGGACGCCTTCAGTTTCTAAGGGCACATACCTCAACGTCATGATCAATGGTGCAGAGACGGATCTTCTGGGGTTCGCGGTCGAGCGGATTCGCGCCCCAGGGTGGTATGGAGGAGCCGACTCTTAGTGACTCGGATCTTTTACTTATGCCGCGGCTCTATGATAACGGCGATGGTATGATAACGTATCTTCACGCGGGATATTTTCATCCAGAGACACATAAACATTCGGCAATGGTGACGCGGACCTTCAACAAGGGGTCTCGTTCATCCCGAATTTGGATAATTTGTCAGCGACTGGTTCGTTGGGAGATTGATTCATGTGTCATGAAGGCGTGTATTGTGTGCGAATCATTCAACGAGGGGGCGTGGCAAGCGCTCGTCCCGACCACACAAGCCCTATCTCTGGTGAGCGGGTATTCTCTGAGGAGGCGCATCCAGCTCGAGCCATATAAGCTTCCTTTCATGGTTACTGAATTATTCATGAACGGCACGTCGCTAATGTCTTACGCGACTGTCCTCAGGGAGCGCGTGAAACGGTGCTGTGGGTGGCGCGCATGTGTCAGGGCGCACGCGCGCCGAATCAGCGCAAGCTCCGTTGTTAGGGCGGAAGTGACGTGGTCTCTATAGCGCGCAATGCAGGGTATCCGTGTTTTCACTGGCGCTCTGTGCATCCGGCATCGGCGAGGCTGTGTTTCTCCCCCATCGGAAGCGCTTTACAGTGTTAATGACGTGTTTCTATACTTGCCTGATAGAACACGGCGGCAATTGCTGGTCCAACGGGCTGTGCCGTGCGCCGATAGTTCGGCCGGTTGCAATGATTGTTTGGTCATGCATATGGAATATGTTGCATAATGACATCAAATGATTGTTGCTTACACCGTCATTAAATCATTGTGGTATACCGCACTGTTTTGTTTTCTCCAGTGTTGTATGTGTATTCTGCACTCGGCTTGTCTGCACTGGTTTTGGGATAAACGCTGAGTTTGCACACGTTTTCCACTCTTTCAGTTCACACACTGTTGTGTCGGTGGAGCAAGGAGAAATTGGCATGACTCTGCCCTTTTTCTGCAGTTTCTGAGATGAGCACCACGACAGACAAATTGTCCGAGATCTGTTATGTCGTACAATGTGACGTCATATTAATTCTATGCATGCTGTGCGTAAGCTTACAGTATGTGTCCTTGTCTTTGCTTGTTAGCTTTGAGTATAACAGGTTGCTGTAGGAGACATTTTCCTTCGGGCGTGTGCACGGGTTTTTCCCCTGTATGTTTTTATGGTACACTGAGCATCTCTCTTCTGATCGTGGTCGGAGATCGGTACAACGCCAGGGCCTTTTTCAGGTTCACCACCTGGGACGCACGCTCAGCCGGCACTCGGCGCATGGTCTCTGGACTAGTGGGTCGTCGGCCTTGTTGGGCAGTCAGGAATTGTCCTGGTATTCTGTTCTTCCCAGTTGTATGCTATGTGCGCCCTGAGGGTACAGTTGAGTTGGTGAAGTAGCACCGCCTCCTGTGCACGGAGCGGTGATGAGGAGCCTCGTGCTTGAGTCTCCGGATGAGTCGCACAATCGGCGGCATGTCCCTCTCTCTCTCAGCCTGTGCCGCTCGACGGTGTGAGACCGGTCTCGGTCTTGGTCTTGGAAGGGGCCCGCTGTCGAAGCAGCTTTGTCGTAGTGGACTGTCGGTGCCATAGGCAGGCGTGTGGTTTACAGAATCGGCAGTGTCCGGAGGGCGTCCGGGCTCTTTCTACAGGGGATGTCGCTGCAGGACATTGCAGGGCGGCCGACTGGGCGTCGGTGGAGCCGTTTGCACGGTTTACACCTTGGATGTCGTCCCTTTTTGCGCCACATGTGTTGTCGCAAGAGGAGGAGAGGACTCTGCTTAGGTGGGCCTGGGCAGCGACAGGGCCAGGTCACGTGTGTTCCCGTTGTTGGTGATGTGCCGGCCGTGTGTGTGACCCTCATGGGGTTTCGTTGTGTCGGCGGGTGCGCCGGGTTCCCTTGCGGCGGGGATTGTATTGCGTTCCCCACATGTGGTGTCAGTAGTGACCAGCTCGATAGGGAACTATCTAGTTACGTATGTAACTCCGGTTCCCTGAGAGATGGGAACGGATGACACCACATAGGTTGCCGCAAAGGGAACGAGGGATGGATGGAGTGGCTCTCCTGTCGTTCAGTCATTGTACTGAGAAAATGGCGGCTGGAGCACTAGCTTGGGCTCGCAGGCCACGCCCAGAAGGGCGGTGCTCCAACGCCATTGGCTGCAGTTATCACTGCGTCATTCTATTGCTTCATTGCTTTGTCAGGAAACGTTGTTCCCCACATGTGGTGTCATCCGTTCCCATCTCTCAGGGAACCGGAGTTACATACGTAACTAGATAGTTTTGTCGATGAGCTTGAAGCTTCTTCCAGTAAAAGTGTTTAATCACGCAATATAAAAAAAAAACATTTTACAATAAATATGGACTAATGTTCGTACATATGCAAAAAATGATAAAATAGTTGCATCCTTTAAGGAGGAATAACATGATCTGTCTTTGTTGTCAAAATCATGTTTGTTTCTGTTATTCTTGTGCAGATTGTAATCAACAAATTCAGATCAAAAATGATTAATTTGAGACCAACTTTTCTTGATCAATTACCGCCTGTTTGTTTCAGAATGCTCGAAAACGGAAAAGACGAGAGCAAAAAAGAAGATGGAGACGTCCCAGGCGGTGGTGAGAACTCACGCAGGAAGAGCTCTCCCAGAGATATTCCTCAGGATGATGAGAGACCGGCCTGGAGTAGTAAACTGCAGTACATACTTGCTCAAGTGGGCTTCTCGGTGGGTCTGGGCAATGTCTGGAGGTTCCCCTATTTGTGCCAGAAAAATGGCGGAGGTGAGTTTTGTCAGTGGCTCTACAAATACTGTATGTAAAAAAATTGTGGTTTTTGTGGTCAGACATGTCTCGCACCTTTGCACAGTTATTTTTGCATTTTCCGCTGTTTCTATGCGAGTCACTGGAAAGTCTAGTTTTCGTTTTATTCTGCTGTTCTTGAAAATGCATTGAATTCTGTGCAATGCTTATATTTTGGCCATGAAAGACACATTATGAGTAAAAAAAAAGTAGTTTGTGTACGTGTGTGTGTGTGTGTGTGAGGTGTGTGTGTGTGTGTACCGTTTCCAGAATTAGAGTCACAATACACAATACAGTAATATACGTGCTACTTTTAACTTTACCTGCAAGTTTTCTTTGAACAATTGAAATTATTTTTTTCAGTTGCTGTAGTTGTAAAACTTAAATAAAAACTCTTTTTTAGAGATCTCATTTATTTTCAGGCTTTTCATATATTTGTATCTAACTTTCCATATATAGTCAAATACATTTAAACATAAGGTGTTTAGTGTGTGTTTATTTCTAAAGCAAACTTTCCTTTGGGTTTGATAAAATTTATTATCCATTTCACGCATAAAAAGTCAATTATGTGAAACACAAATTGTTTAAATAAACGACTTAAAAAAACATTTGATTTTAAACCTACTAGTGTGATGACCGTGTGCAAGTCTCCCGAGCCGGCGCGCGTGCTGGTGCCGCTGGCGCGTGCACGCACTCTCTCTCCGCGGCGCGCGGGAGCGCGCCTAAAGTGAATTCACCTGCCGCCAATCACGAGGACTATATAAGGACTTGCAAGCCGTTAGATCGGGGCGAAGCTTTGCCTACGCCTGCCGTTGCCACGTTCCTTGCCTTTGTCTTCTGTGTTTTCTAGTTACTTCTGTGTTTATTGACCTCCTGCCTGTGACCTCGTTGTGATCTTGCTTCTGCCTGCCCTCGACCCTGTGCCTGTCTTATGACCCTGATTTTGCCGAACGGACTTCATCATTAAACATCTAAACTGCATACGAGACTCGACCTGCTTTCTAGCAACCACCATTCATGACAGAAAGCTTCGCCACCAAGAGTCTCCGCAGCCATGAAGCCCACAGAGAGTTCAGGTTGGGTGAGTGAAGTCAAACCCTCTGCTGAAAATGACCAGTTTTTTCCTGATAAATTTGATGGTGAGGGAGAAACATGCCATGGATTTATCATTGAATGCACTTGCATATGGAACGCAAATCCAGCATGGTACACAACAGACTGTTCCAGAGTTGTGTTTATTGTGTCTCTGTTAAAGGGAGAGGCTTTGGACTGGGCATGCAAGAACTTTAGCCTCACAGAGCTACAGACAATAACATTCAGCACCTTCATTGATTCATTTATTAGACGTTTTGGCTATCCATGGAATATACACAAATGTCCTACAACTGTGTCTTGCCAAGTGTCCCCTGTTCCCAGCACACCCGGTGTCGCAGAGCGTGAGCATGTCGCCGAGCCTCCGCTGATCCCGCCGCCGCCGCCAAGCTTTTGGGAGGAGGAACAGCTCCTGCCTCAGCCACCAAGCTTCTCTGAGGAGGAACCGCTCCTGCCTCAGCCACCAAGCTTCTCTGAGGAGGAACAGCTCCTGCCTCAGCCACCAAGCTTCTCTGAGGAGGAACAGCTCCTGCCGCCGCCGCCGGGCTTTTGGGAGGAGGAAACTCTCACGCCGCCGCCGAGTTTCTCTGAGGAGGAACAGCTCCTGCCGCCGCCGCCAGGTTTTCTGAGGAGGAACTCGTTCTGCCTCAGCCACCAAGCTTCTCTGAAGACGTTCCAGAGGGTCTCGAGTCTGCTGAGGCTGTGGACGTTCCAGAGGGTCTCGAGTCTGCTGAGGCTGTGGACGTTCCAGAGGGTCTCGAGTCTGCTGAGGCTGTGGACGTTCCAGAGGGTCTCGAGTCTGCTGAGGCTGTGGACGTTCCAGAGGGTCTCGAGTCTGCTGAGGCTGTGGACGTTCCAGAGGGTCTCGAGTCTGCTGAGGCTGTGGACGTTCCAGAGGGTCTCGAGTCTGCTGAGGCTGTGGACGTTCCAGAGGGTCTCGAGTCTGCTGAGGCTGTGGACGTTCCAGAGGGTCTCGAGTCTGCGAGGCTGTGGACGTTCCAGAGGGTCTCGAGTCTGCCGAGGCTGTGGACGTTCCAGAGGGTCTCGAGTCTGCGAGGCTGTGGACGTTCCAGAGGGTCTCGAGTCTGCCGAGGCTGTGGACGTTCCAGAGGGTCTCGAGTCTGCGAGGCTGTGGACGTTCCAGAGGGTCTCGAGTCTGCCGAGGCTGTGGACGTCGTCCAGAGGGTCTCGAGTCTGCTGAGGCTGTGGACGTTCCAGAGCGGTCTCGAGTGGACGTTCCAGCGAGCGGGGTCTCGAGTCTGCCGAGGCTGTGGACGTTCCAGAGGGTCTCGAGTCTGCGAGGCTGTGGACGTTCCAGAGGGTCTCGAGTCTGCGGCTGTGGACGTTCCAGAGGTGTGGACGTCATCCGAGTTGCGAGGCGTCGTCGAGGTCGTTGCGAGGCTGTGGCGTTCCAGGTCTGGCTGCGAGGCGTCGTTCAGCAGCTGCGAGGCGTGCGTCCAGAGGCTGCTGCAGCAGCGCGTGTGGACGTTCCAGAGGTCTCGAGTCTGCTGAGGCTGTGGACGTTCCGAGGGTCCGAGTCTGCTGCTGCTGCTGAGGAACCTGTGTCTGCCGCTGCTGCCGCTGAGGAACCAGCTGCTGTCGCTGAGGAACAGTGTCTGCCGCTTCTGCCGCCGACGAACCTGTGTCTGCCGCCGACGAACCTGTGTCTTGCCGCCGACGAACCTGTGTCTGCCGTCCGACTGCCTTCGCCGAGACTGCCTTCGCCTGCTCCAGAGTCTTCGCCTCTGCCTTCGCCTGCTCCAGACTTCGCCTCTGCCTTCGCCTGCTCCAGATCTTCGCCTCTGCCTTCGCCTGCTCCAGAGTCTTCGCCTCTGCCTTCGCCTGCTCCAGATCTTCGCCTCTGCCTTCGCCTGCTCAGAGTCTTCGCCTCTGCCTTCGCCTGCTCCAGACTTCGCCTCTGCCTTCGCCTGCTCCAGAGTCTTCGCCTCTGCCTTCGCCTGCTCCAGATTGCCTCTGCCTTCGCCTGCTCCAGAGTCTTCGCCTCCTCTTCGCCCCCTTCGCCTGCTCCAGAGTCTTCGCCTCTGCCTTCGCCTGCTCCAGAGTCTTCGCCTCTGCCTTCGCCTGCTCCAGAGTCTTCGCCTCTGCCTTCGCCTGCTCCAGAGTCTTCGCCTCTGCCTTCGCCTGCTCCAGAGTCTTCGCCTCTGCCTTCGCCTGCTCCAGAGTCTTCGCCTCTGCCTTCGCCTGCTCCAGATCTTCGCCTCTCTCTCCTCTGCCACCCTGGCCCCCTGACACTTCGGGGGGACTCAAAGGACTCAGGGAGTGGAGGCCAGGGTTGGATGATGTTCCGTATGCGCGTCGGGAGCCGCGCATAGGGGGAGGGCTCTGTGATGACCGTGTGCAAGTCTCCCGAGCCGGCGCGCGTGCTGGTGCCGCTGGCGCGTGCACGCACTCTCTCTCCGCGGCGCGCGGGAGCGCGCCTAAAGTGAATTCACCTGCCGCCAATCACGAGGACTATATAAGGACTTGCAAGCCGTTAGATCGGGGCGAAGCTTTGCCTACGCCTGCCGTTGCCACGTTCCTTGCCTTTGTCTTCTGTGTTTTCTAGTTACTTCTGTGTTTATTGACCTCCTGCCTGTGACCTCGTTGTGATCTTGCTTCTGCCTGCCCTCGACCCTGTGCCTGTCTTATGACCCTGATTTTGCCGAACGGACTTCATCATTAAACATCTAAACTGCATACGAGACTCGACCTGCTTTCTAGCAACCACCATTCATGACAACTAGGTCTTATTTTCAGTGTAGGACTTATTTATTTAGTTTGAGCTAGCTATTTGTATTTTATTTTGCACATTTGAGTTTGACTGACTTTTTCTTATCGGCTTTGTTCTGCCATTGTGATACATTGAGGTTTTAAATAAAATTTCTATTGTAGGAAATAAAACCAAATAAATAAATTGTTTACATTTTTTTTTTTACAGTTTTGAGCCAAAATTTGTCACGTTACGAGGAGGGATGGGAGCTCAGACTTAAATGCCAAGGATGCTTTTTAATAATGAAATAAACAAAAACACAACGGACCAAAAACATGGCTATGATAAATTAAACCGCCACAGGTGGCAAACTAAACCAAACTACTCACTGAAGCATCACTCAGTAACAAGGCACAGACAAACCACGGATTACAATCCGGACAGCAGACGCAGGGCGCAACAGAAGTGACATATGTGATGGACTAGCAATGAACACATAAAACACAGGGCTTACATTATGAGACAGTCAGAGAAAACAAACCAGGGAACAGGTGACAGAACTTAACAGAAATCAAGACAGCTGAAACAGATGATTGAATCATCAGAAAGTGACTGAAAGTAAACAAACCAAAGTTCCAGGTGACATTCAAAGTAATACTAGGAAAATGTTTAAAAGAAAAGTCTCTCTGCTGGCGTGAACATCACCGCCTGACAAAAATTCAGTACGAGTAAAATACTTAGGTTCTTACAAATTTGATTCTACTGATTTACTCAAGATGTGGTTTTCAGGTGCACTTTACAACTCTGTCGATTGGGTCTTGAAATGCGAAGTGTTCTTGCTGTGTTACAGGCGCGTACCTGATTCCCTACACGGTTCTTCTGCTGGTGATTGGGATTCCATTGTTTTTCCTGGAACTGGCCCTGGGTCAGCGCCTCCGTCGTGGAAGTATCGGGGTGTGGAACTACATCCACCCTCGCCTGCGTGGCATTGGCTATGCCAGCTGTGTGGTAAATATCAGGGCTGGTTAATCTGGGTTGTAATTACGTCAGTAAAGTTCAAACAAACTTCTAAACTACTGGTTTCCGTAGGTGTGCTTTCTTGTTGCTCTCTACTATAACGTCATCATCGCCTGGAGTATCTTCTACTTCTCCCAGTCATTCCAAGATCCTCTTCCATGGAAAGAATGCCCTCTGGTCACGGACACAAATAACACCTGTAAGACAACTCACACTTTATTATTGGTTGGGCAGTTGTGGCCTAGTTGTAGGTGGCAGGTTTGAGTCCCGGTCCTATCCTTGTCCTTCAGCATGCCACTGAACACAGTCTCACAGTGTTGGGAACGTTCCTTTAAAAAAGTAATTAGTTACAGTTACTAGTTGCTTCTAACAAAAAGTAGCTGAGTTAGTAATTGAGTGTAATTAGTTACAGTTACTAGTTGCTTCTAACAAAAAGTAGCTGAGTTAGTAATTCAGTTACGTTGTTATAAAAGTAACTAATTACCAGGGAAAGTAACTATTGTGATACTTTTTGCGACAATTTATTTTTTAATTTGTCAAATAACTTGACTGCACATGTGAGAAACACTCATATTCAAAATAGTATTGTAAGTATTATCATTAGTATAGTGAATAATAAAACACAATAGATAACCAATAACTTTTAATATTTGTTGTACACACTACAACTGGCCAACAAATAAGTCAAACACATATCAATTATGCTTGTTAAGGAAGGTCACAAAAGTAAATGAATAGAATTCACAAAAGTAAACAGTTTAACAAGACGTGGTCTTTTTCGTTACTGACAAAAACTCTGCGTTACTATAATTGTGGTCACCGAATAGAGTGTGTATTGTTTTTCCCTCTGATGCGCGTGTGTTTGGGGGGCAGGACGCAACTGGTGATCGGTGTGTCTGTGCACGTTGTGCGACTGAAAACGTAATGATTGGCTTCGATTAATTGTTCATCATTTACCACAAATGCGTTTTGCGTCTGGTTTCATACAAGCGCTCGCCCAGCAGGAGTCAGGGATGAGCCGAAGAGATGAGCCACGGAGTAGAAAGAGTGTAAATTTTTGTTATTGTTATTTAATTTTGGTCAATTGTTAAGTCTTGTTAAACTGTTTACTTTTGTGAATTTTATTCATTCGTTTTTGTTACATTCCTTAACAAGCATAATTTATATTTAGACTTCTTTGTTGGCCAGTTATAGTAACAGAAGGCTATTCTACTGAGAAAACAGTTTTGTCACTTGTTTCCGAGTCCTTTCACATAACTGAGGGTTGTGACTACAGATGAGGGTTGGATCATAGATGTCACTTACTAGTTTCTTGTTTTCACGTAGATGTGGAGCCAGAGTGTAAGAAAAGCTCCGCCACTACGTACTACTGGTATCGCAATACCCTGGACATCTCGGAATCCATCACTGATGGTGGAGGCTTGAACTGGAGGATGACTTTATGTTTGCTGTGTGCTTGGATCATCGTGTGTCTGGCGATGATCAAGGGAATTCAATCTACTGGAAAGGTGAGAATGATTCAGTAAAGCCATGATTGGGAATTGGTGTTGAGTAACCGAACACCAAAAGCATCAACACCTTATAATAAGGCTTGTTAAATGCTCAATTATTTGAGGATTTTTTTTTATATCCAAAATTAAGTATACTTTACTTTTGCCCATCAAAAGGTCTAAAACATTTGTTAGCCTTGCCTTGCATAAGTTTGAATAGTATAATTAAAAAAAGTGTTCAAAATAACATTTTCATGTTTTTTTACAGCATAGAGCAACTTTGACAGAATATATACTGTATTTATATAATATTTTGAAGTTACTTAAAATGTAGGTTCATTTATGTACGTTCTCATATCTATATTACAAAACATTTTATTTTGAATGTGCTTAATAAATGCTTTTGATGTTTTGCATGAAATTTGCACTCCTGATCTGACAGTAATCTCAAGCTACATGCAATCTATCTAAATCACAGATATAAAAAGCAAGAGACAATCCTGACATAATAATTAAGCACAGGCTTTTTACATATTTCGTAGTTGATTTTAGATCACCGATAGTTGTGTTTAACTAAAAACTATTAAAAACAATGTACTAAAGAAGAGAAAAGCTTAACAGCAAATACTTTAGTACATCAACTGTATATAGATAAATAAATGTATAAAATATATTTGCTCAATTTGTTTCCAATTATAAAAGTCAATATATATCAATATATATGAAATCAGCAGTTTATTATTTACAGTTTGGCAAATGCACTTTAGTGGCAATAGAAAGAAGCATTTACCAGGAATTTTACTCTCCAGAATTTTACTCTCCCAGTTTTTGTTTCAAACTCTGTTCTGTGACCTTTGGTAAGGAACGTGTTATGACAGAGTGATGTTGGGTTGGTACTTGGTAGGTGATGTACTTCAGCTCTCTGTTCCCATACGTGGTGCTGATCTGCTTCCTGGTCCGTGGTCTTCTCCTGGAAGGCTCCGTGTATGGCATCGCTCACATGTTTACTCCAAAGGTAATAACCATCAGCCATTCACCCATTATAGAATAGAATAGAATAGTCTTTATTGTCACTGTGCACATATACAATGTAAGTTTTACACATGTACAATGAAATCATAGCATTTTTCTATACAGTGCCACATGCATTTATATTTACAGTCCAAAAATGTACATCTAATACAATATAATACAGACACAGAACTTTACAGCAGAGGAGATAAATTGCACCTCACAGTGCATTGCATGTTGAGGAATATTGCTAATATGTACATTGGGTTATTTGACCAGTGAGTTATCATGTATGAGAGAGAGGTGGAAAACAAAGGCAGAGAAGGACGTGGGAAGTAATTCACGTTTCTCAAAAATGCCTATCATGGCAGGATTACGTAATTGTCACAGTCTTAATTAACACACACTTTTTTCTTTGCGTTTCTATATTTTATATAAATTGTGTTTTTGTATACATTGTGCCCCCTCACCCCGACCAAACTTTTTTTTATAAAATCAGTATTCCACACTTATTCCATTGTAAATCAAACATAGAATAAATATTCCAAATGTCCTATCACACTAATTAGTTAAAATTATTAGAACACCCCATAGCAACAAAACAACAAAAACTGAAACTAAAATCTGACTCAATTGCGTTTACGTTAACATAAAATTCATTTTAAATAATTGGGAGAAGGTAATTTAAATATGTTTGTTACCCCTTTTAATATGTTTACAAAAGTGTATTCTATTTCTACAATTCAGTTGAATATATTTAAATACATGGAAATGCAGTTATTGTTCATAAATTTTAATCGTATATATTTAAAAAAAAAATCTCTATTTTCTAAATTGTGCACGCGATCGCTTTAAAGATTCGAATCAACAGATAAATCCTCCCCGCGTCGCAGACTTGTAGTTTAGTGCGGGCACCGGATTCGTTTTTTGAGAAACGTAAATTTCCTTGTGCGCCGCTTCTCCGCCTCCGTGTTCCACTTTTCTCACATTTTCTGTGTACGACTCCGCCAGTAAACACAAACAGGGGCGCTGCAGATACGTACTAGAAAATCGCTTAGCGGACTCAGAAATAATTATTTTTTCTCTGGGTTTTCTCTTCGCTCATGAAAAAGTGACATGAAAAAATGCCGCCCTGGGCCCTCATTCACCCACGCCTAAAACCACTATTGATTGTGTGAAATGTCTAAAAAATACAGATACAACAAAAACATTTTTTTATATTTACAGTATCCATGTTATCAATAAAGGGCTATTAATAGTGTCTCACCAAAGAAATGTTTCCACATATGTAAAACATTGTTCAAATATTTTCAAAATGCATAGGTTAAAATAATAACTTGATATAAAGCGGAAAAAAGACACACAGATTGAACTATTTGAACAAAGACTATATTTCCATGTATTTAAATACAGGGAATCTTGACCGTGAAGGAAACTGACCGTGATGCCCAACGTCACTTCCTCAATTGACCAGTCCAGTGCCAATGTGAGGCACAGTCGCACCAGTCGGACCAATTTGCTCGACGTGCTCGGCTTCACAAACCAGCAATTAATCCCATTTGTCTTAAATTGCAATGATCATCCATTACTTATTCCCACGTGCATCTCTTATTCAGTTCCTCGAAAAACCGTAGACGTCTCTATGGAAACCGTTTCCATCATGCGATTGTGCTGGTGAGTTAAATCACCACTCAGCACGGACTAAAACCCAACACACTAATAAAAGACAAGGTCACATGTTAATCCAGGCCGGTCTAAAACACTGATTCGTGTGTTGATCTTCCGTCAATGATTCTCTTGTGGCTCCGTCAAACACAAGCGTCATTGATGGCCTTCTACACAATCTCTACTTCAGATGGAAACCATGCTGGACATCACGGTGTGGCGTGAGGCGGCCACGCAGGTCTTCTTCGCCCTGGGTCTGGGATTCGGAGGTGTGATCGCCTTCTCCAGCTACAACAAGCGCGACAACAACTGCCACCTGGATGCTGTGCTGGTGCCCTGCATCAACTTCTTCACGTCGGTGATGGCCACGCTGGTGGTGTTCGCCGTGCTGGGCTTCAAGGCCAATGTCACTATCAGCAAGTGTGTGATGAAGTAAGTGAGACGCTGAATACTCTACATCTCGAGTCGAATATACTCTTAGGTCACACTGCTGTTGTGATGTTTCAGAAACGTGGAAAAGATTGATCCAGCGTTGATCCCGCAATTCTCCGACTTGAATCATGTGACCCCAGATGATTACCAGAAAATGACTAGCATACTCAACGCGACGATGGGCAGCAACTACTCGAGACTGGGCCTAGAGGACTGTGACATCAGAGAGGAACTTAACAAGGTGGGCGGGGCTTATCGCGAGCATATCCATTACACAAAACCCATAGAGATCGGTTCTAATGTGCTAGATCTCATTTTTGCAGCAGTGTTCGTTGGGTCTTATTTTCGGCGCTGAGCCGCCACTAGGTTTTATTTTTAGGACAGATCGACAGGTCTGTCTTACTTTCCGAGCAGAGAGTCTTGTGTGGCTAACAGGTCTTATTTCAGGGCCAAGCGGCTGCTAGGTCTTATTTTCAGGGCTGGGAGGCTCCTAAGTCTTATTTTCAGGTCTGAGTGGCTGCTAGGTCTTATTTTCAGGGCTGGGAGGCTCCTAGGTCTTATTTTTGCTCGTAAGTATTTTACGTATAACCTGCTTATAAGTCGACTCCCTAACTTCACCTGGAAGATGTTGGTATTCTGTTTAGACCGTAAGTCAGGTAATATAAGTCAGGTCTACACAGAGAAGAGTCGTAAAGATGCGCATGGCAGCTTTGTTTCTGCTCTTCTTTCATTTTATGTTTATCAAAGTGTGATTGTTTTCCCACAAATCCGGCATGACCAGGGACACTGCAACAATAAAGGTGCAGATCAAGGTTTCGGCTTTTCTTTATTAGGGGTCTCCACAGAGAATCATCCTTTTCCACTGTATTCTATCATGAGCATCTTCCACCCTGACCCCAGTCAACCTCATGTCCATCTCCTCCTTGGTCGTCCTCTTGCCCTCTTCCCTGGCAGCTCCATCTCTAACATCCTTCTACCAATATATTCACTTACCCTCCTCTGCACGTGTCCAAACCATCTCTGTCTGGCCTCTGTGACTTTGCTAACACAGGTGAGGTGAGCTGTTCCTCTGATGTACTCGATCCTGATTCTGTCCAACCTCGTCACTCCTGAGAAGAGTCTCAACATCTTCATCTCTGCTGCCTCCATCTCTGCCTCCTGTCTCTTTCTCACTGCTACCTTCTCCAACCTGACACTGCCGTCACCATCACTGCTTTCTCACTGCTACCGTCACCGCTTACTACTCTCTGCACTTTGAATCAGACCTGGATCATAGTGATCACAAGCTGTTTATTCACAGACTCCTTCTCTCAATCTCTCTCTCTCTCTCTCTCTCTCTAATTACCGCCTCCGTGTCTCTGTTGTTTAATTTTGAGAGCAAGGATAAAATATCTGCGCACTGTTCTGAGTAAATTATTTTACTTGCTTAAATAAGTCGAGCCCCTCACTTTGAACCTGAAATTTCTAAGGTCTTATTTTCAGGTCTGGTTGGCTGCTAGGTCTTATTTTCAGGGCGGATGTTACAAGCACATGTCAAAATGTTTTTAGTCAATCAAAGGCGACTTTCCAGAGTTAACGGTTTATACACTGTTACACACATTAAGGCTGCAAAATTACGCAAATATTGTAGCATCTCGGTGCGGAACTGATTCAAGTGAAACAAACTGAGCGAAATGGAGGTTGTTCATTTTGATGCATCTAATGGTAAAAAATGAGGTGAAAGGCTCAAGTAAAACGCTCTTCACTACTCACAGGCCGTGCAGGGAACAGGATTGGCCTTTATCGCCTTCACCGAGGCCATGACGCAACTACCAGGCTCGCCATTTTGGTCCGTCATGTTCTTCCTCATGTTGATCAACCTCGGCCTGGGCAGCATGTTTGGCACGATCCAGGGAATCCTCACACCTATTCTGGACACGTTTAAAGTGCGAAAGGAACATCTCACAGGTGTGTCTGACTTCTACTAGTCTTCTACAACTAAAACGTTCACTGCTTGCATTAACGCCGTGTGTTTTGCACTCGCAGTTGGTTGTTGCGTGCTCGCCTTCGGTATTGGGTTGATATTCGTCCAGCGCTCTGGATCCTACTTCGTCTCCATGTTCGACGACTACTCGGCTACTCTGCCTCTACTGCTGGTGGTTTTCTTCGAGAACATTTCTGTGGCCTGGATCTATGGCTCTGACAAGTATGTAGCGTGTAACTGATGGAGGACTGTTAGTGACCACAAGTGGAAATTGCTCTTGATTGTGTTGATTCAGGTTCTTTGAGGATCTGACAGACATGCTCGGCTTCACTCCGTCCCACATCTACTACTACATGTGGAAGTTCATCACCCCGGTGGTGCTGGGGATTCTTCTGGTGGCCAGTATCGTTCAGATGGGCATGTCGCCACCTGGCTACAGCGGGTGGAACCAGGAGCTGGTGGGTTTGGGCACCATTATTATAAATATTATAATTGGAATAATGGAATAATCCAAACATGTTCTCCCTTCCCAGGCTGAGGAACAGGCTCTCAGTTACCCACCCTGGGGTCTTGCCATCTGCATGTCCCTGGTGCTCATCGCCATCCTGCCCGTGCCTGTGGTTCTCATCTTGAACTGCCTGAAAATCATCGACGGACATGATAAAAAGGCTCACGTGAAAAATGGCACTGCCAGCCCACCCGGAGACGAGGGCGAGGACGCCAAGCTTCTCGATGCCACACCCACAAGCGATGCGCCAACGCCAGGCGATTCTCATAACATAGCCATCGACATCACGCTCAACAAAAGCCAAGGTTCTGGATACGCAATATCAAAAATTGAAACTTCAGACATGTCGGAATCTAATATGTGAGAATACAGCTGGCTTTGTTCGCACAAATCATTTTTTTACATGTAAAAAACATGGCTTGACTTGTCCATCGCTTCAAGAGCAGAGAGATGTACGTATATTACAGCCTGTAGTAGAACAAATAATCGTTTTTACGGCTCAAGTTTCAACGAGATCTGTAGCTTTAAAGTTACAGTAAATCGTCACTTGGTGGCGCTCTAGCTCACCTTCAAGATTTACAACATTGTCCATTTTCCCGTGTGTTTATACTCGTGAAAAGTCTCGAACTTGTGTTTGACAACATTTGACATTTGGAGAGGAATTGCACGTCACTCGGTTCATGATCGGTTAACATTGCGAAATTTCGGAAAGCCCAAAGTAAACCCTTCTTTCTTACATCTGCTAAATTAGTTAATATTATTGTCATTTTGTAAGTCACTGCTTCGAATTGTCTGGCATTTTTTCAATTGCTGTAATCCCAATTACGTTTCTTCATGTCCATCCAGCAACACCGACGTATGAACGTATATAAGGCCAGTTCAAATAATCCTTTTGTGGTACATTTTTTTCAACGCACAATAAAACTGGCCAGTCACTAAAATCTGCCGCTTTGTAGCCGCTGAAGTTCCAGTTAAACTGACTGGGTGGCGCTCAAGCACAAATTTCAAGTTAGGAGTCCAAAGCGCAAAGTCGCCACCTTGTGTTTGAGAGAGGAACTGCACCTCACTCGTTGCAATATATGTGTACGTAGAACATAAAAACAGATGCAAAAGCACTTACATTATTAGTCGAAGTGTGAACAGACCGTTGACTTCTTTCTCACCTCGTGGATCCACAACATCAAATATTGACATTCCACTCGTGTCGGAATCTGATATGTGAAGAAAGAATGTGCTAAAACTTGCTTTGTCCGTCCGTGGTGTGATAAAGTGTGTGCTTTTTCTGCTTGAATTGTAAAATATCGGCAAAAGTCAATATTTTTTCATTGCGTTATTTCCAATCAAGTTTCCCTCTTGTTCCACGTCAATAACTTTGACTGTGCAGCAACTTGAACGAGGAATCATTATTTTTCGCCCAAGTCATTTTAAAATGCACAATAACACAAAGCTAGATAGCTTGATAAGATTAGATTTGCGTAATCGCTAAAGTTGAGCTAGGTGTCACTCATTTTTTAGATTTAGCTGTGAAAAATGTATTCAAAAATACTTTACGAAAGACTAGAGTGCCAAGATTTTCATAATGAAGATTTTCCAGCTCTGAATTGCGAATTTGCGATGTGGTTCATTTTAAGTGCCACCAGGATAAAGAAACCTGGCTGACGGGAGGCTACTGTACTTACTGTACACCTTCTCTCTGCTAGCATGCTAATGCGCCCCGCCCACTGCCCCAACTCTTCACACGCACTTACCCAGGATTGTAGAACGGAAAACGGATATTAGTTATTGGAGCTTGTTTAAAGGATTTTGGATGTTGTTTCTTATATTAAACAAAAACTGTAATTGAATCAGTTTAGCAGCTATAAACTGCTAGAATGTAACGCAGGAACATGGACAATGATACATAACAGTAGGTTTCTTTGAATGCGTTTTAATCTTTGGACTTGTTTTTTTTTTTTTTTGCCGATGTCAAACCTCATGGTTCATATTTTGGCTTGACAATTGCAGTATTTTTTCCCAGATTTGCTATTTTGTTGGCTTTTTCCCACTCCTGAAATGCATTTAAAACTACAAAATGTCAATGATATGACAATTTATCATAGCAAAGAACAATAAAATAAAATTATATTTACTTACACACACAAACACAACACAGATTTGGATTTAAACATTTTAATTCCAGTCTCGATTTGTTTTCAGCCAAATTTAAAAGATTTAGTGTCTACAACTCAAAAAAAGATCACAATAAAATAAATCTTAAAATAAGAGTTACAACCAGTGATTCACACAAGCCTGGGCTAAAAACAAACAGAAAAAAAAAAAAAAACCCAAACAA
Organism: Paedocypris micromegethes; assembly: GCA_028031935.1. Taxonomy (NCBI): domain Eukaryota; kingdom Metazoa; phylum Chordata; class Actinopteri; order Cypriniformes; genus Paedocypris; species Paedocypris micromegethes. The sequence continues at coordinate 24,965,962 of CM051501.1, read as the reverse complement.
AAAAAAAGCAGATGTCAAATGTTTGATTTCCCTGAAAGATTCTCTCCCCACATGCGTCTTTAAAACGGAAACATCTGGAAGCAGTGCAAACACGACATGATGGAGCTGCTGCTCGGTCACTTTAGCAGAGGTTTTCATATTGCTAGATGCATCACGCCGATGACCTACACGGCCTTAGCGAAGCCCACCCGGTCACTCTCGCGATCAAACACGGTGTAGTACTGGCCAATGAACACGTCCCCCAGAATCCACAGGGGTCCGGCAGGGGGCGGGATGTCCAGGCCCATGAATCCGCTCAGACAGATTTCTTTTCCAGCCTGGCTTTCCTGCAAACACACAAACAAGCTCCGCGTTAAACTCTCGAGTTCTTGGATATTATTATTCTTCAAAATGAGAAACATGAAAATCTACAAAATAAAGCCAGTGTTTTTCTCAGCTTATGAAAGGCTGAATCGTGCCCCGCCCACACATCATCAGATCCAGCTTTATTTGTGGGAGGAGACGGTGATTTCTGTCAGCGTTTTATTTTACGAAATGAATGACAAATTTGAAAAATGTGTACACATCGTTCCACGACTTACTGTATTTACGGTGACACGCTATGCACAGATTCACAAAATTGTTTTTGGAATCCAGCTAGTTTGTAAATAAAAACTGCAACATTTGTAAAATCGATTAAAATAAAACTCAGAAAAAGATACATAGCGCTTTTCTTGCTAAAAAAAAAAAAAGTCTTTAATAAAATGTCTATTATTTATCCATGTCCGGCAGAGCCACAATTTCATTTGGTGAACTTGTGCACACAAAAAAGACGTTTTGCACAACAAAAAGTCACAATTAAACAATGCAGCTCTGTGAATATGTCTGTCAATGCGTCTGGTAACGCAATAAAAAAAACAACTGTGTACCAATTTCCTCTAATATAACATAACTCTTTAGGTCTTATTTTCAGGTTGGATCAATATGGTTTTGGACGATATCAAACGAAAAGGAAATGATGCCTGACCTTCAGGATGTACTGCTCTCCGGTCAGAGAGTAAGACTTCCCGCCCAGGATGAAGGACACGGTGGGCAGGGTGGGCACCTTTTTACAGTCGATCATGTACTAGAGACAAGAAGCTGGTTTAGTCATTCATCAAGAGATTGAGATGCGTTGATAATGAAGAGTTGTGGGGTGGTTCTACCTCTCCTTGGATCAGAGGAATGGCTCCGATGGCCTTCTGCAGGGCCTTGACCTCAGCAGCCGGGCCGGTGATCAGAGACGTCCCGCTGTCCACGATGGCCTCACATCCTCCTTTACACAGAGTCAGCTGACTGCCGATGCTCATGCTGCGCAGAAACAGCGCTCGCTTACTTACACCAACGTAATCACTTCTCTGCTACTCTACACACACTTCACAATGCACATCTACAGTAGCAGAAAATTATGTTCAATTTCCCTTTTGGGATGTATACCGTATTTACGCAAATAGAAGAACCCCGCCCTTGATTTTTCAGACACAAAATAAAAATTCCAATAATAGGCGAACATAAGCACTGATGCTCTTAGTTCCCCATGCTATTGTATTTAATTTATTACATTTGCGAAGTGTCACGGCGAGGCCAATGTTTCTTTATTTCTGTTATTCAGTCAATAAAAGCTTATATGCACGTCTGCCTCTGGAACATTTCCATTTATTTGTGATTGCTCCCAACTAGAAAAGTTAGTTAGAAAATGCGGTATCAATTTGAAAATGTCAATACCCGATACCGGTATTGGTGCATCCCTAGTGATTATATTTATGCAAATACAATAATTGTCAAGTCTTGTTTCTTTTCCACCACATTTCTGATAATGCAATTTTCACAAATTTGATTCGGAATCTCACCAATTTAAACCTTTTACAGATCTGCAAAATCTCAAAAATGATCAATTCATTCATTATATTGACTTTACATTAGCCAAAGCCTCAGGGAAAAAAGTACTTTCCCAACAGCAGTCGCAACTAATGATTCCTACACGTGATCGATGTTGCAACAAAGTCCTGGATCGGAGCTTCTGACTCCTTCACACTACATTACCCACAATCCTTGTTCTCAGATTAAATGACGTGCTCTAGTGTACATAAACAATATGGAGACTCCCAGGAATGTGGCTCACCCGTCCATGTGAATCTGCCAGTAGGCCTGTCTGCTGATGTTGACGTAGTTGAAGTCTCCTGTGTAATACTTAGGGTCAGTTCCTCCGAGGAGAAGCTCGCCACCAGGCTGTGTGTCAGGGTTTCTGAAGGAAAAAAAATGAGAATTATATTATACAGATCAGGGAAAGAAAAGTGAATGTGAATTTTGAAAGTCCAAATTTCGAATTACTTGGTCACACTGCCATAAATGAGCTGTATGATACACATCACTCACAGTGCGTGATCAAGTGACCGTTAATCTCCACACTTTTACATACATTTGAATATAAGCCACGCCCACTAAATGTAAAAAAAAATTTTTACATTTCTGAACATGCCATAGTTGCCTACAAACCGCAGATGTCGTCATTGTACGTGTGAGACTTACAACAATTTTTCACTTTTGCCAAAAATAAATCCACCAATCTGCACATTTTTGAGCAGTAAAGTTAACGTATTTACGCAAATAGAAGCACCCACCAAAATAAAAAAAATTAATATCAAGCTAAAAATTTCCTCCCGACTTGAAATGTTATAAAATGGGCACTTATATTAACTTACAGTACTTTACTATAAAAACGTATTTAAAGAAAATTGTTTATATATTAGCTATACTTATTGGAAATATGCGCATGTAAGCACCCCCCAGATTCTGACCGTCTAAAATGAGAAAAGGCTGCTTATATTTGCGTAAATATGATATATAATTAATATATTAAGAGAACAATATAACTCAGACCTGTTCAGGTAGAAAGAGAAAACGTTTTTCTCCACTTTCTTCTGGCTCATCATCATGTCGAAGACGGGCGAGACGCCATCCACAGAGATGCGAGGATACGCCATGCCGAGAATACCGTCAAACTTGGCGGCGATGAAGGCCACGCCGGGCTGCTTGATGGCTTCTCCGAAAACCTGATTCTCAACTGCAATATCACCAATCTAGAAGAGAGAAGTTCCGTTTCACTGGCCTTCAGGAACCAAACGTGGAAAGCTCCAGGCGTGTTCTCACGGTGCACGTGTCCTGGCTGAGGTATCCAGACAAGCTTCCAGAACCGTACTGAATGGCGAAGTCCGTGCCGTTCTTCTTGTAGGTGCTGGATTTGCCACCGTTGTACTTGTGATGAAGCACTACAGCAACAAAAAAACATTGAATATAGCGGAGCGACTGTAAAGAAGTGGATGTTCATTCAAAGATCCGTTATTAGTCTCACTAATAAACTCACTCACGTCCTTCTACCAAACGACCAGCTTTTTTGAAAAATAAAATATTGTACTCGTCTACTTTTAGAACTCCTACCAAATAATTTTGTTTAATTTAATCTTTTCAAAAGCTTGTTACTGAAAAATATAAAAGGAAATACAGTTCTATTCACTTTCACGCTTTATTTTATGAGACTCCTCATTCAGACACAATTTCATTTTCGTGTCTTAAGTATGGTTTTTTTTATAATCCATGTAAAGCAAAAAAAAAAAAAAAAAAAAAAAAAAAAA
>CM051501.1:24919652-24962298 GCA_028031935.1 Paedocypris micromegethes | reverse complement strand
AGGGCCCTAACATTGTGGCAGTACAGTAAAGTGAATAAGACTGTCAATATGGCAAACCATATTGAAATTGGTGCTCTGCTTTTAACCCATTCAAATAAAGTGCATTTCATCGTGGTACCGAAAATTGTATTGAGTATCGATACTTTTCGATGTGTCGAATCCAAGTAGCTATTACTATTATCATGACAACACTAGTACACACAAACCTGGAGCAGTGGGCAGTCTTTAACGCGTCATTGCTTTTCTGTTGCTAAAGAAACTCAGCATTACACAGTTGTGTTTACTTGATCGTATGTGTGTGTGTGTGTTGGTTTCAGTGTGTCATTTGGCCACACTGATATCAGCTGTCGTGGTTACAACGTTTTTCCAGTTGTACTTGTCTGCAAATTGACAGACTTTCAAAACAGTAAAAGCTAAAAAGAAAACACAATGTAAAAAAGAAAAAGTCGAGACAGTACAGATAGTATCTGACATTGCCGTTCAAAGCCAGTGAGTTTCGACATGCAGATTTCAGGAACAAGGTTGTCAGCGGTTTCCTCGTAAAAGCCACAAACCAGTGAAGAAGAACAGAAAACAGAACTAAAGGAGGTTCCGAGCTTGTGGACTCACAGCAGGCGATGTCGGTGAAGGAGCAGTGGACAGATGGAACCCACAAGTTAGAGGAACCGGTGTCGAACACCACGGTGAAGGACTGGACCGGTGTGCCGAGGCCGATCTCACCGTAGTACTGAGCCTGTGAAACAGACCACACACACACCGGCCATCAGAACGCTTCAGTCTGTGTGCACACGTCCAGTGTTGGGAGTAACGCGTTACAAAAGTAACATATTACACTAATATATTACTTTTTGCTGTAACGCGGTAGTGTAACTTATTACTTTTAGTATTTTCAGTAATATATTACTCGTTACATGCAAGTAACGCTTGCGTTACATCAAATATTTCACTTTCAGACAGTAAATCAAACATTTAACATTTCATGTTCGCAAATAGACACGCAAGTCATTCGTTCCGCCTTTCGCTGGTGGAGCGTTGTATTTTGTAACGCTCAGAGTTCGAGGTGTGCAGTGATTGGCTCTGAGCTCGAGATGTGCTCTGAGCGATTGGCTGTGCTCTGAGCTAGCGGCTGACAGCTGTGGCTCTGATTGGCGGCTGTGCACGGGCCAGAGTCGCGCACTCGCGCTCGCGGCACATTTGAACATTTAATAAACAACAGCGGAAGGTAATTCGCGAGATGGTCTTATGCGCATTGTTTCAGTTTTGTAAAAAACAAGAACATTGTGGTGAAATGCAACCGCTGAATTGTCGGCATCAAAAAACAGCTATTTAAAAAAACACGTCGAACTGCCATTAGATCGCTCGACCTGGGAAGAGAAAGAAAACAGCAACGACAGTGTTCTCTGCACTTATGGCCAGAAAGCAGGACAGTATTGTGTGGTGAGTCATTCAAAATGAATAAAACGCACTGAAGTTTACATAGTCCTGTTGTGTCTGATCAGATATACCCAAGTTATTCACTGATGTTGGAGGAAAATCGCTTTGTCTACCATACTTTTAACACTTTTTAAAGTTAATTATTAGTGTTGACAAGCGTCTTTTCCCCAGACATCCGGGCGGATTTTATAAATTCACGATAATGTCCGGTTTTCCCTATTCTTCAAACGACTAATACACGTGTACGCAGATTCACAACCCGTGCTTTAAATTATATGAGAAAGTAATATTTGAGAATGAAATTGCGCGTATCGTTTTGAAACAATGGGCCGACTTTTTTCTTGTATTATTATTTTTTTTTTAAAAACAATCACATTTTAAAAACATTTTTCATTATTCAAAAAATTCTGACTAAAATAGTTACCTATTTAGGTTTTTACTGATTTTTTTTTAAGTTAAGTGATTATTTTTACTAAGTTATAGTTTAGCAACATTGAAGCACATTAAAGCATGTTCATCAGCCTCCGAGAAGCCTGTCTGAATTTGTCTCGAGGCCGCGCTGATTGTCCTCTTTTTTGGAAAACAAATATATGGTCACCCTACAATTATAGATTATGTATATTGTTATTTGTAGCTTGGAGAGGCCACAGTCATTACGCTACATAACTCTATGTCTTCCACTGGTTGTAACATAAATTACTGTACAAGTAAAAAGTACATTTTGTTATTTTAGGACGTTAATTTCTACTTCTGTAGTTATTTTGGTGAAAGTAACTTAAAAGTAATACAAAAGTAATGTAATATATTACATTTCTGAGAAAGTAATATTGTAATGTAACTTATTACTTTTTACAAACAGTAATAAGTAATATGTAACATATTACAATTTCAAAGTAACTTGCACAACACTGCACACGTCTATCAAGGCCGATAAAAGAAAGAATTTTACAGATATCACAATCGTATTCAAGATTTCCATAACATTCCAATGAACAAAAAAGGTTTTAAAAGAACAAAGAGTGAATATGAAAATTATACAAAATGCGTACCGAAAAGATTCAAATATTTTAAGACATAAACCAAAGTAAAAAGTGTAAAATATATACATGATTTACAGAAATGTGTGAATGTGTAATGCACACACACACTTTATACTTACCAACTTTTACCAATAAGTTTGTATAAAAAAAAAAAATACAAAAAAAAAAAAAATTTATAAAAAATATAGATATAAATATAGATTAACATTGAAAATATAATTTATACTATCTGTAATTTTAATATTTATATATGGATAATACATATTCATATAAACTTGGTTTTGAACTAGATTAAAATAAACATGAAGCCGTTTCATAAGCGACTTCAAAATAAAAATAATATTTTTCAGTGCAATTGATTTCATCATGTTTTCTTTTTTACATTTTATACCAATATTTGCATGTAAAAATAATTTTATATAAAAAAATACAACAAAATATTTAATAGATTTAAACTAAATAAAAGGCAATTATAATATACATAAATATTAAAATTACAGAAAAATAATACATATATACATATAGATAATACATATTTAGATAAACTTTTTATTAATATTAAAAACAACATGATCTGGATAAGAACTGGATAAAAAAAAAACCATGATGCCGTTTCATAAGTGATTTAAAAACGACTAAAGTCTGTCTCCAGACCACAGTAGCTCTTTCAGGCCTCATGCTAAATCGGATTGTTCCGGATCTTTCTGCACACGTTTCAAAAAAACAAAAAACAAAAAGTGTGTAACCAGAACCTTCCATCACACCATCATGTGGCAGGAAGCTGACACGTTACGACAGAAAAGTGTGTTTTCCTGTCATCAAATCACACGGTTCTCGTGACATCTCATGCTTCTCAATTCTGGACAGGAAATATCATGCAAGCATTTCACAACGAAACGTTTCAGAGTTCAGATGAAGAAAGAATCATCACACAAACAGAGTCGCTACTCACATCCATGTAGTTCTTCAGGGTTTCTGGAGTGGGACTTTTACTGGTTGGGAAGCCCAGGTTGTATTTCAGAGGAACCGCACCAGCGACCATCTCCTCCACAGCTCGGCCCGAGTCGCTCAGGGTCCGTCGCACAGAGCGAAACTTCTTCAGGGGGATCCTGGTGGAAGACAAATAGCAATATCTCACATGGCTGTTCCTTAAACGCTGAAGAAACTTCATATATTCCCTGAAAATTGCAAAGTATTTATTGGCTACTTTATACTTGCAACTTTTCTCTCTACATTTTTGGTCAGTGGTACTTTTTACTCCACTACATTTAAATGATTCATGTTTCTACTCCACTACTTTGAAACTTCTGGCATCTTTTTTGCCGTGGTTCTTGGGCGGATGAGGTGATATCGCCATCTGCAGGATGCTGAAGGTACTGGATGCTATTTATCGGCTATGTCAAGTGAACGTCGATTATCTGTTGCACTATTTAGCACAATTGAGTTTGACTGAGACTGACTTTCTGCTTTTTTTTTAATCTGATTTGGTCTGCCATTTTGAAACATTGAGGTGCTTTACTGCACTTTACTGACGTGCTCTGATGCTGATATTAAATGTATAATATCATTTTTTTTGTTTTTTATGTTGTGGTTCCTTTGTAATAACTCGAATTAGGAAATAAATTAGGAAACGAAACCTCATAAATAAAGGGGTTTTCACATTTCTTGATGTTTTTGAACCTAAATTCTGGAGTTCGTTTACATTGGGATACAAATTTTACTCAATTCTACTTGGAATTGGTGACTTGAAAATTGTACGTAATTTGTTATATGGTTTTCAGGCTCTCTTTACATCTGAATCCTCACAATCAGATTGCAGTTCACGCACAAAAACACTCAAGTAGAACTTAATCAACAGTGTCTGGGATGGAATACGTCACTTGTTTACTAAAAACGGTTACGCTGGCCTACATTACGGCCATAAAGATTGCTTTGCGTGTCAAGTCAGACGCCGGAAACGTGTCTCGGACTTTGACAGACTCGTTCCAATAAATCCGGACAGAAAATAGAGGCGAATTTCCGGAAGAAGCATGATAGTACTGAACAATGACCGTCTTTGACGGATCAGCGGTAACGTCGAGCACGTGCCGCTTGAGAACCGGGAAACGTTTATCAAGTTCCCCGGTTTCCGTTCATCGCTTCTACCGAACCGAACCGAACGGGAGGAACTTTTTATCCGTTTAAGCTTTCGCTGAGTCATTAGCGACGGATTCAAATGGAGACCCACGACGACCCCTACGTGCTTTCTTTACACTGGACGTTAAAACACAGAAGGTTCTAGTGCACAGTTTAATCAGTTAAACCGTGCAGATCACAAAGTAAAACACGTGTGTGATGTTGTTATAAAAAAGAAACTTTCCAGAATGTTCCTTCCAGCGACTTTCACAGATGATCGGATTGTCTGATGATTAAGTCTGCGTTTGTTTGCGCTTACCGAACGATGGCGTCGGACGTCCAGACAAAGGCCATCGCGAGCAGAACACTGGCGACTCTCATGTTGTCGGAGCTTCCGATCAAGTGACGGACGAACCGAGTGTTGTTTTGGAGATGTGATATATGTAGGACAGAGACAGACGTCTGCAGTCAGCTGACGTGACGTGACGCGCCGCCGCGAGGATTTGCTCACTCACGGTCATGTGACGGGAGACAATGCGCGCTCGAGAGGGCAAATCGGCGCATGATATGCGCAAGAGACGTCGTTTATTGGTCAATCGATTACAAATCGACGCAGGATATGCGCAAGAGACGGTCGTTTATTGGTCCGTCGATTACAAATCAATCACGTGAGGGAAAAATGTCTGTGTATTTAATGTGTTAACACAAGTTTTTATACTATATGTATGTATGTATGTATGTATATTTATTAACGTGTCGCAATTTAGCTTCTGGTCACGGCCCATAGTCTGAAAGCCGATGAACAATGGATACGTTTCTTTTTTTAATGACTTCCGCATAGCGGCTTTGCGTTGGTCTGGGACTTAAACGCGCTTGAACTTTGAACTTGTTAAAAAAATTGTTTAATTATGAAAGCATGAAATCTGTTATATATAACAAATAATTTTATTTTGAATTCCATCCAAAAATGAAGAATGCCGCAGAACTTGTCGCGCGGAATCTGTCGCACCTTCACGTTGTCGCCAGCAGGGGGCAGTGACACCTCACCAATATTCTCACAAACCTGCCTCACAGATTATCAGATTTAAAATCGCTGAAGGGCAAAAAGCAAATGCTTCTCTCGGCATTGTTGACACATCAAGTAGGACCGATCGAGGCATGTTGCAATCAGTAACTTCAAATCGCCAGTTTATTACATAATATAAATCACAATCACTTTACTGCATAGAAAAATACATGTAATTCAACACTACATTGCATCCTTGAAGTTGTGTACTTTCATGCGCATGTACATATTCAGCTTTTAGTAATAACTATTTATTCATTTTTTTTTTCGGCTGGAGGTTTTATTGAAGATATGGCGTTTATGAGACCCACGTGCCTGTGTGTCACTTTTCATTAAGTTATAGATTAACCCACCGGCGTAGTTTATGGTGCTGTGTACGATTAAAGTCTTCCTCCTCATCCTCCAGCACCCCAGAAAACACTCCGCTTTATTGGCCCGCCGGTTAAAGGAGGCAGCCGCTTTATTGGGACAAATCCTAAAGTCCAAATAATATCTCACTACGCAAATTTGTGCCCCTTTATTAAGGCAAATAAAAAATATTGAGGTAGTGTCCCGATGTGTCCCAAAAAGTAGTCGACGTTATATATTAAATGATACATGCTGTGGTTTTACATAGCTGAAATCAGCAGGTTGTTTCCACATCACCTCTGCAGTTTGAAGCGCTGCAGCTGATGGGGGGTGGAGCTATGAAAGGAAGGGGAGGAGCTAACTATGTCATAACACCTAACCCCAACCACCTGTTTTTATTTAGTAATTTCTTTCAACCTTTAAAAATGTCTAACCTGTTATGAAGATGACATTTTTAATAGTATAATATTAACATGTAATTGTTTAATTAAAGAGTAATAGCACATCATTATTCAGTAATATATTTAAGCAGTGTTGTTTTTGAGTGGTAATATAATCAAGTAAAATACTTAAGTAATGTGTCAGTGAGGACATGTTTGATACTCAAGTTTGAGGCCCAATCAGGTCCCCGAGTTTAGAGCCCATGTTTGAGGTCCCTTCATGGACCAAAAATCAAGATCCAGTCAAGGACTGAAGTTCAGGACCTTAAAAAGGACTGAAGTGTGATGTCTCTTTAAGAGCCCGAGTCCAAGGCCTGGAACTTTCTATGAAGTTTGAATAATGCAAATTGTGAGTGTGTCTCGCTCTGTGATTGGTTGGCCACCGATCCAGGGGGCGTGTCCTGCCTCAAGAGTTGTTGTGATTCTCTTTGTGAGTAGCTCGTGGACGTATTTCAACACACAAAGTCAGTTTCCTCACACGAGCTTGTTTATTTGACAAATGAGCCGCGCAAATGGAAACAGCAGATGTGTAAAGCGTCAAGGAAAGTCTTCAGCATCCTTAAAAAAAAAAAAACCCCATAGAGTCCGTCTACAACATGAAACACACGGCGTATTCACAGACTACGTACATCCACTCCGGCGGAGGCGAAGACACTACAGGCGCTAAAAAAACCTCTCCGATGCTGAAAGAAATGGCAGTTTGTACATCACTACGCGTCCATCACATTCAGTTCAACTTTCAGTAAAAAGTCAGTCGATTATTCCAGGTACAGTGTTACACACACACACACACACACACACACACACTGTGACTATTTTTCAACCGATGATGTCATACAGATGAGGTCAAAACAAGGATTTTACGTTGATGATGTCATTTTGTCAAAACGTTTCAAATTGTTACACATGAGAGCAGTTGTGTGTGTTTTATCGTGGTCTTCGCAAACCATGAAAAGTGTGTAAACGGAGATGGGTTTGGCCAATCGAGCGCGGATGATGATGATGATGTAGGACGCAAGAAGGTGAGAAAAGTGCACTTTACCTCTGGATTTAATACCTACGCAATCAGAATATCTACAGTACAAATTGGAAATTTACCAAAAAGAACACAGATTACATTCAATATCAAAGTTCCATAAGGTGCCGTAGATTATACCTTGTATGTTTTTGCTGCAAGCAGAGCGAATCGAGAGTCTCGAGAGCGAATCGCCAAAGCAACGAGAAGAACCAGAAACTGTCCCGTCACACACAACCACAGGAAACATCTCATCAGCAGGAGAGAGAGAGAGAGATTAAGAGTGGAAAAAATGGAGAGATTGAGAAGAGAAAAGAGAGAACGAGAGATTGAGATGGTGTGATTAAAAAGAGAGAGATTGAGAGATTAAAAGAGAGAGAGAGAGAGGAGGTGCTGTATCATTACATCAGATCATTCGACCAATTAAAATGTTCCAAAGGTTTTGTCTCCGCCCCTTCCAGAGGAGCAGTCCAGGCCCAAACGACAGTGTGTTGAGGTAAGTTAGCAACTCTCCAGCGCGGAAAGAACAAACGGACCGAAAGAGTCGAGGTCAACGTCAGACATACATCCAAGAGTCCCACAAGTCCGTTCTAGAGCGCTTGAGCTGAAGGTCCATACCTATTGCACTAAACTACGCAACTTCTTCATCGGAAAAAAAACTACAACGTAGAGGAAACATTCAGCTTTTCCCGGTGCAAAAGGCAACCGGCTTTTCCGAGGAGCAGATCCGACTGGACTTCAGACTGAATGGAAAAATAAATCAAAGCCGTACAAAGAACCTTCATTTGGAAATCCATTTAAAAAAAAATAAAAAACAACGAAATACGACGACAATTAAATTACGGAAAAAAAAAAGATAAATAGCCATGTTACAAGCAAACTGATGTGCGGAGGAAAGACGCGAGCTGGGCTCTATGTGGCGTCGTTCTCGCTTCTTTGAGGGGCGGCGGCCTCCTCGGGCGGAGGAGAGGGCGGGGCAGGTGAAAGGTCACCTTCTGGAGAGGGCGGGTCATACTCTGGGCTCTTATCGGCAGACACCCCGGGAAACACGGCGTGTGAGGGGATCCCGGGGTACAGCCACGGGAAGGGCGTGGTCAGGGCGGGGTACACCAGCTTCTCCAGGTGACTCTTATCAAACAAAGGCATGTAGGACGCCGCCGCAGACGGGTTGATGAAGTAAAAGGGCATGCAAAGCGGCGTCGGCTGTCCACTCGCCCCCATCAACGAGTTCATGAAGGCCATCTCGGGCCGGGCCGAGTCTGACCAGCTGCTCTTGGGCTTCTTGGTGACCCGCTGGTCTCCGAACTCCTGCTTGATCTTCACTCCTTTGGCCTTCTCACCTGTGCCCTCCCCTTTCTCCGCCTCCCCGCCGTAGCCGCTGTCCGTGTCCGTGTCGTTCTCGTTGAGCTCCAGGTTGTGAGTCCTCTGGATGACCGGGACACAGTTGGCCTGCTCCTGGTCCTCCTGCTCCACCTCCTCCTCCTCCTCCTCCTGCTCTCCAGCGCCTGGCTGTAGCTGCGTGGACACCTTCTCCAGGTGGCTGATGAGTCGGGTGCATCTCTGCTCGCGGGCCGTCCAGTTCTCCGCCTTGCTCAGGTACTGCAGGACCTCTTTGGCACAGGCTTGGAAGCCCGAGTGGAAGACGTCCAGATCCGCCTGCAGGGTGGACTTGACGGAGCGCTCGCCTGTCGGAGTCACAATCACAACTTTACTGTGTGAAGGAGAGACGTCGCAGATCTTTCTGCTGTGATCAGACTGCACAATTTAAATTTAAACCGGTGACTGGATCTGTGTTTATGACACGCAGCGCTCAGAGGTGTAAAGTACTTGAGTAAATGTACTTTGCTACTTTACTTAAGTATGTTTTTTGGCTACTTCGTACTTAAAAAAAAAATATAAGCAACGTTTACTCTCTACTCCACTGCATTTCTTATTGAGTAGCTTAACTTACATTTGACATTTGAATTGACACTTATGTTACTCGTTACATTTTGATTGTGCGCGACGGACCATAATCAATTTTTATCGCGGTTAATTTCTCGGGTGAATGAGGCGATTTTGCCGTCTGCTGGAAATACTGGAAGCTTTTTGTTCTTTATTTTGTTTTTCCATTTTTTAAACATTTTGTTTTTATTTTAGAAAATAAAACCCCATAAATAGTTTTTTCCCCCCACATTTATTTGTTTGTTTATTTTAGCCTAAATTAAGTGTGAGTAAAATACTCAAGTTCTTTTAAAATTCTTGTAGTGGAGTAACTTATACAGTGCGTAACCGTACTTTTACTTAAGTATGGTGATCTGGTACTTTTTACAACTCTGGCAGCGCTACTTATTCATTTATGATTTGTTTGTTTGTTTATTATGATGTGTGCAGCGCGTTATGGTGATGTTTGTTTATTTGTTTAAACGTGTTCCCGCTGTTGTGACGTGAAAGTTCCCCGCTGTGGGACCAATAATTCAATTCAATTCAAACAAGGAATCGAGTTCGGTCCGAGTCCGCGTCACGTGCGGTTGCGTAACGTACCGCTCTGCAGGGCGAGGATCTTCTGGTGCTGCTGCTCGGTGACGGCCGTCAGCGCGTTGAGATGCTTCAGCGTCAGCTCCAGGACCACGGCTTTCTCCAGGTGACCCAGCGTCTGCGGGAGATCGGCGGGTTACGCCGCGTCACGTGACCGCGCTGATGACGCACGCTCCGTTACCGTGAGTTTGAGGTGTTCCGGGAGCAGGTCCTTCAGCTGCCCGATGCACTCGTTAATCCGGTCGCGTCGCTTCTTCTCGATCAGGCGGTGCGGCAATTTATAGGCGTCCTGGAGGAGAGAGAGGAGCGAGAGGCTGTGGAGGAGTCCGCACCGGCGCTCAGCTCAGCCATCATCACTCACTCACTTACCTTGCCCTCCTCACGCTTCATCCCTCTCTTCGACTTGCACATGTAGAGGGAGGAATACTCGACTCTGGAACACACAACGACACTTGTGAGTCTCCGCGAGAAAAAACAAAAACTAACAACAAACAAAAAAAAACTAAGTCTCCCGGTGGACCTCGCGAATCTAACATAAAACAAAAAAAAATTCCAAATTCACCCCAAAAATTCCGCCTGCTCCAGAAATGGTCGTCCCTGCATTCTTGGGATCCTTTCGTCCATCACTTTGTCCCGCTGGTGCGATCAGGCTCGGTTCCTCCGGTCCGGAGCGGCGGCAGACTGCGTCCCGTTTCGCGCGGCACCTCCGAATGATGTGAGCGCGCGCGCCGCGGTCTCGCGCATTCACTTTGCGCGTGGCGGCTACCGCGCACGCGCGCCGGCTCACGTGTAAACTGCACCAGCGGCTATAAAGCCGAGAATTATAGGGCTTGAAAGTTGTCAGTTGGAAAAGAAGTGCACGGTTCGGAATCGATTCTAAAAGTGAAACACACGTGCGGGACGAATTAAATCCCGGTAATGCACACAACAACGACAAAACGCCTTCGAATCTAAACAATAGGCACCATGTCTGCACTTCGGTTATAAATATAGCACACACACACTTCAAATGGTGTTTGAAAATTATAAAATAATAAAAAATACATGTTAAAAAAATACATTTTCTTGTTGTCTATTTTCTTCTTGCCAGTTTACTGTTTCAACACTTTTGCCAGTAAAAGAAACACGTGAAATTGGACACGCACGCACACACAGACACACTTTACATACTTTTTTTTTTTTTTTTTTTTTGTTTAGAAAAAACAACTAAACATATTTTGCAGTGCTTAACAAAGACTATACTGCATTATTATCATTATTTATTGGCTTAACAATTAGCCACTATTTCCCCCCCAGAAACAATACTTTTATTCCTTTGTCCATGGACGTTTCAAAAATATGCAAATGTTGTAGTCTAAACTATATACACACAAATTACATGTAGTTTTTTAAAACCAACAAAATGCTTTAAGCTTTAAGCAAGAACAAACGAACAAGACGTCTCTTTTTTTTTAATATCCTCATTTTATTTCCACGCACTTTTCCGTGATTCAGGACTCTTGTTTCTCCGGCAGTGATGTGTAATATTCATAGGGGATTAACTGTTGCCCGTCACATGTCCGCGGGCTGCATAACTTCATCAGCGTCATGTGACTGACTGACTGACTTCAGGCCGTAATAAGCAGATTCTGCAGGACGCGGAGAAGCCCAGACGCGCCTGACACGGAGCAGATGTAGTTCCAGAAGCATCTGGGGCGTCGTGTGTCGGAGTCCCCCCGTCACGTCACCCTCCCCCCAGCCGTCTCTCTCTCTATATGTGGCTCTCACGCCGCTGGAGGAATCTGCTCCAAATGTTTTCCATATTAGTTCAGAGCCTCCACCAGAACGGCAGAGCGTGAAGACACGAGACGGACAGAAGAAGAAGAAGAAGCCTGACTGGGACTGGAGGAGGAAGCATGGGCTCACAGACGTGCCGCTTTCCTCTGCTGGTGGCGGTGCTGCAGCTGCTGCTGGGCATGGCGGTGGCGGGCGTGGCCTTCGTCATGGTGGCCATCAGCCCCTCTCTGCTAGCCCGGGAGACGCCTCACTGGGCCGGCATCATTGTAAGCAAACCGACGCTTCCGCTTCTCCTACAACTCCCAGCATGCCTTGCTAACATCAGGGGGGTCAGGCATGATGCCCCCCCCCACCCACCGTGCAGAAACTTTTTCTTTCTCGCTCTTGCTCAGTTTGACAAACTCCTTAGAAATGCATCTTATGTTGGTTTGTTGGGGTAAAAAAAAGTTTTTATGCATCTATTCATCCTACTACACACACATACATGTAAACACACAAACGTAACTCATAAATTCAGAGAAAAACACAATACTACACACACAAATGCATGTTGTATTGATGTAAACACACACTCACACACACATAGAAAAACTAAACTACATACAAATGCATTTTGTATTGACGTAAACACACGCACGCACGCACACGCGCACGCACACACACACACACACACACACACACACACACACACACACACACACACACACACAAACGTAGCTCATATATGCTTAGAAGAACAAAACTACACACCAATGCATATTGTATTGACGTAAACACACACACGCACACACACACACACACACCCCAATTTGTACACCACACACACACCAGACAAATGTAAACACACAAACACAGCTTATACTTATGGAAATACTTTGGGACATATAAAAAAAAATACTTTTTTACACATACTTTGGGAAAAACACAAAATACTTACTATACATATTGACGTAAAACACACACACGCAAAAATATAGCAATATAAACAACCATATATATGTATACAGTATGTGTACAGTGCATATATGTTTGTATATCTTGCATACATACAATTTTTGTGACACAAATGTTATAAACAATTGTGTCATCGTGTTGCATATAACCATACATAAACATACCACAAACACATTTCTGTTATACACACACACTTGTGACATACACCACACACAGACACTGGCGTGTTTAAATAGGCGATACTTGCCGTATAATATTAGCAGAGAGGGCAATAATGCGCGTCATTGTGTGCAGGAGACAGCGGCGCATTCAGACTCACAGACACATACTTCACTGGCGTGATAAGGCAGATCAGAGAACATCTCTGAGGCTCACGAGACCAGGCCTGCTGTTCCTGGAGAAAGAGAAAAAAAAAACCGCTGAGGTCACTGAGACTTCCAACCCAGAACCTGGGAAAAACAATCAAATTAGATACCACACGTTAGTCACAAGACTGCAATCACACTGAGAAACAGAGCAGGAGAGAGAGAGAGAGGGAGAGAGAGAGAGATAAAGAGCGTGAGAGATAAAGATAACATGACGAGTGTGAGCACACGGGGGGGGGGGTCTCTCTCAAAAGCCAAGCTGGTGTTTAAAAAAAAAAAAAAAAAACAGGGTCATGGGTTCAATTCCCCAACATCAGGATCACTGGTTTACGACTCAAGGCTCGACACGTCACAAGCCTGACAAAAGCAGGAAACTCTGCAGACACTTCTGCCGCTATTGAAGAACCTCATGGGTCGCAAACATAGCTCTCCAGATTGAAATGCTTTTTCTTGATCAGAGGAGGGTTGTGAACCTGTGAGCTTGGTGTGAGGAATCATATCCATGAGCTGGTGTTCAGCACGCTGGCGTTTACAATTCCAAGATCACAGGTTTGATTCCCAACACCAGGGCCATACGTTTACATCACAGGGTAACATGTTTGAATCCCCAAAACAAGATCACAAGTTTACAATCCAGGATTACAAGTTTGATTCCCAACGAAATTTCCCCGCTGTGGGACTAATAAAGGATTTTTCAATTCAATTCAATTCAATTCAACACCAGGGCCATACGTTTACAACCCAGGGTAACATGTTTGAATCCCCAAAACAAGATCACAAGTTTACAATCCAGGATCACAAGTTTGATTCCCAACACCAGGGTCAAAGGTTCATCTCCCAACACCAAGGTCACAAGCTTGCATTTCAGATCACAGATTAGATTCACAACACCCAGGTCACAGTTTAATTTCCTAACACCAGGGCCATAAGTTTATATTCCAGGGTAACATGTTTGAATCCCAACACAAAATCACAAGAGTACATTCCAGGAATACAGATTTAATTTGAAAAATGAGGATCACATGTTTGATTCCCAATACCAGGGCCACAGGTTTAAATCCCAACACTGGGGTCACAGGTTCGATTCCCAACACATGGGTCACATGTTAATTTCCCAACCACAAGTTTACAGTTCAGTACCAATGGATGGATTCCCAACACCAGGACCACACATTTATATTTCAGGGTCACAGGTTCGACACCAACACCAAGATCACAGCACAGGCTTGATTTCCAACACCAAGTTTACAATTCTAGATCACATATTCGATTCCCAACACCTGGGTCACAAGTTTATTTCCCCACCAAAAGGCCATAGATTTGCATTCCAGGGTCACAGGTTCGATTTCCTAACACCAAAGCCAATAATTTGATTCCCCACGCCACACAAGTCGAGTTACAAGTTTAAAACATCAAGGTCACGGGATCAATTCTCATATAAGACGTCAGGTTTCACTATAATGTAAATGCATGAAAATGAAAGCAAAATGTACGGCTTGTTTTGCAGATGTGCTTGGTTTCTCTGCTGGGATTCGTCCTCTACTGCTTCACCAGGGTTCCGGATGAGACGGCGACTGTGCAGTTCATCCTAAAGGTAAAACGAAAAAAAAAAAAACAATGAAAAGTTGAAGCTCGTGAGCTTGTAAGCAGGAGTTTAACTGAAGATGATAAAACTTTAACTGGATGGATCCCCATTTCCAGATCTTGTACTTCTTCTTCTGCACGATGGGGCTGGTCATCTCCGTGCTGGTCATCGCCTTCCAGGCTCACCACTACGCCCTGACGTACGGGTACACCTGCGTGGAAGCGGGTCAGGACTGTACGTGCAACCTGGACCCGGAAGACCCCATCACCCGCACTTTCACCTACAGCGGCGTGACGGACTGCAGTGTCATCACCAGCACTCTTCCGCTCTACTTCCTGCTGCAGATGATGCTGAACCTGGCTCAGGCGGTGGTCTGTCTGGTCGGGGCCTTCCTGTTGTGGAAATACCGCTACCAGGTTTTCTTTGCTGGGCTACAAACGGGGTCACCATCCGATCTACAGTGGCACAAGGTTTAGCCCTGGCAAATTCCTTCCAGGGAGAGGATGAAGGCACGAAAAATAAAAGAGCGTGGAAGCATTTGTGCCTTTAGGAAGACCCAGTCATCCAACTTTGCTGAATGAGTTTGCATTTCTATGATCAGAGGTACTTTGTCATGTTTTTCAAGTTACGCATATTGTTACGGCGACTTTTTGATCTTTGATATTTATCATAATACGTTCATTTTTATGCCACTAGATATCTTCGCAGTGGAAAAGACAGTTGGTAAAGACCTTGTTGTGACGTGTGCGCTGAGTGGTTTAAAAACGTACGCATTTGATACAATTATACATTCTTGTAAACTAAAAGATTTCTAATCAAAAAGACCACATTAAAATATTCAGGTAAAAAGTGTGTGCACATGAGGATGACTTGAGTTTACCAGAGGTCAAAGGTCGTGGCAGAAGTCAAAGGTCACTGTGTGTAAACAGCAGAGGGATGACGGGGGTCATACAGGGGGGAGGGGCAACAGACAGCCACTCACTGTCATAACTATTGTGTGTTTACGTTTCATCTGTATTTCACATTTCGAATATCTATATTTTTAAACTAACATTTTTTAAAAATATGATAAGTTTCTATACACTATGATACAATGTCAACGTCACGTGTAGCCAGAATAAAATGACTATACAAAATGAAATAAAATGAATACATTTTCATTGGCTTTGAATAAGAAACACATTTCTTTTTCAAAAACATTTCAAAATAAACAAAAATAAAAAATAGATTTTTGCATGCAATTACAAAAAAAAGCTATAGAAATGGATTTTATTAATAAAACGCATTTCCGTATTTCTTTATAATTGCATCCACACAAAAATTTTAAAATGTTACTTAAACTAATGAAATAGAAATAAAAATAAAAAATAATATAATAATAATAATAAAAAAATTTATTTAATTAATAAGAAAAAAGAAAAAACAAAAACATAAAATTAATGCGGAAAAATTAGAGCAACTTATGAGTAAATATAATAATTTTGTGTAATTTAGATAATAAATAAAAAAGATTATAAATAATGTATAAATATATACTTTTTCTTATAACACAATTACAAACTTCATACATTTTATGTTTTACAAATAAATAAAAATGGGATTTTGTCGAGTATTGACTGACTTTTTAACCTTTGTCCCCCAAACAACATGGCTGTTTTCTTCAGTAAGTCATTAGAGCGGGAAACTCCGATCTGTGGCTGTTCTCAGACCAGCTCATGTGACAGAATCTCATCTGCTCACCATCCAAACAGCATGACAACAACACACAGCATCACATGCAGCGCGTCACATGCGGGAGGAAGGAAGGAAGAGGGAGGTATATTTAGCCTGATGAGCGCTAATGCGGGATGTTGTTCGCTTCACACACCTGCTCGACTGAACCCTGCGTGACGGCGACGTGTGTGTGTGTGTGTGTGTGTGTGTTTGCAATATTTTGGCTTGCGTAAATAATTCAATAGGGTTAAAAAAGTTCACATAATTAGCATTTACAAATACCGTATCACATATACAAACACGCTGGAGTGTATTTGAGAGTGTGTGCGCACTTGCTAAAGTCATGTGTGTGTGTAGTGGCCGGATTGGAAAATGGCCAAAAGCTCAGTCAAATCTTTGTAATTTGTCGGCCAGTTTGCAAAGTGGAAAACTGTAACGTTGAAACTTTTAAACTGTAAAACTTTGGCTGTAACATACACACACAAACAATACTTGAGTAAATGTACTTTGTGACATTACTTAAGTATTTTTGGCTACTTTTGGTGGTTTTTGTACTTCTTGGCGTTTATTTGACCATAAATTCAGTCCGAGCAAAATACTCAAGTTCTTTTAAAATTAGACACTGCGACTTTTACTCAAGTATTCTTGGAATTGGTGACTTTTTATTTGTAATAAAGTAATTTTTACAGTAGGGTTCCCGTACTTTTATTAAGTATGGTTTTCAAGTACTCTTTACACCTCTGATGTACACACACACACACACACACACACACACACACACACGCACTGACTTCCTGAAGAAAAGAAAACAACAGAATTACTACAAATTATTAATGAAAAAGAAAATTGTATTTAATTAAAATGGAAAAAAAAAAAAAAAGCAAAATTTTGAATTCAGTCAGTGTGTATTAGACCCACCCATTGAAGCAGATTGGCAGGTTCGGGGCCACGCCCAGAAAACGTGGAATACAATATGCCAACTTTTCCGGTTTTTGTATTTGGTGAATGTTTTCCGTTCGAGTGTGAGCGGAAAGTGTGCGGAACGCTGCCGTTTCACCAACCTTCCTCGCCGGAAGATTCCAGATGTGCTGGAACGTTCCTGCTCAGTGACACGTGCGACGGTAATAGAGCGGCTAATTTTAACCAGGAGTAAACACGGACACTGATTGCACAACAAATCCTCACGTCTCCCTTCAACGGTAATAAATCACCGACATAGTCCAGCATCAGATTTTATTGTACAGTTCTTTTCCGAGTTTTATCCATCACGTTCACAAACCCAGTGTCCAGGAAGCTTCACATCAGAAGGAATTCACATTATCAAAGCCGTATAATAGCAAATATAAACTCTATTAATCTCTGTACAGACTCCCAAGGCCAGAAGAAAGATGGCGGCCACGTCCAGACGTAAACACAGGTTTCCAGAATTGTAAAGTGGGATCTATTTTCAGGGCGGATGAGATGACTTTATCACGGAGGCTTTTTCAAGTCCAGTTTTATACACCCGGCAGTTAAACGTGAAGGAATGAATGTGGCAGAGACAGACCTGAGGACGCCTGTCTGGGTCCGGCAGGGGTCAAGGGTCAGTGAGCGGGGGGCAGCTGATGGCTGGCCTGTGACGGGCCCAGAAACCCCAGTCTCTGCTTATTCTTCCTCTGCTCCGTCATCTGAACAAGACACGTTACCACCGTCATTAGACATCCATCTCTCTTTTTTTTTTTCATCCATCCTCCATTTTATTGTCAATCATCCAGTATAAAATACACACCATCTACTGTTTCTAATCACTTTTAACCTTCCATCTGTCTGTCTGTCTACTCATCCACCCACTGATCTGTCTCTCCTTCTCACCAACTATATCACTGCCTGTCTGTCTGCTCGTCTAGCCTCTATCTCTCTGTCTGTGTGTTTGCCTCACCATCTACTCATCCATCCATCCGTCTTACTGTCAAGCCAACAGTCTGTCTGACCAACTGTCTTTCTGTCAGTCAGTCTGTCTAAATGTGTACCTATCTATCTCCCTTTCTCTGTTCCCTCTCTATATCTGTCTGCCAATCCAACTGTCTGTCTGTCTGTCTGTCTGTCTGTCTATCTATCTATCTATCTATCTATCTGTCCATCCATCTTACCATCTTATCTTTCTGTCTAGCAGTGTGTCTATAAGTTCATCTATCTATCTGTCTGTGTCTGTCTGTCTATCCAACTATCTGTCTGTCTGCCTGCCTGCATGTCTATCACACCAACTATCTCGCTGTCTATCTATATTTGCCTGCCTATCCATCTTTTTGCTCGTCTTTCTGCCTGCTTTCTTTCCAAGAGGTTTTTTTAACCTGGCCACTGTCGCATATCTGCTTGCTCACTGGTCATAGTCATAGCCATTATCTCAACACCAACGAACAAATGAATAAAATGCATCCATCTTTGTGACATTTTTACACATGCGCTTTGAGACAGTAGAAACTGTGAAAGCGTCCCTACAAATGCACTGAACTCAAACCTGTCTGTCTTCCCAACTATCTTTCTGTCTATCAATCAGTGTGACTATCTGACTATCTAATATTTCTGACTTTCAATCACCTGTCTGTCTGTCTGTCTGTCTGTCTGTCTGTGTCCTACTGTCTGTCTGCCTATCCAACTATCTCCATGTCTGCCTGCCTGAATGTCTATCACACCAACTATCTTGCTGTCTATCTATCAGTGTGTCCATGTGCCTATCCAACTATCTCTCTGTCTGTCTATCTATCTATCTGACCAATTATCTCTCTGCCTCTCTGTCTGTCTGTCTGTCTGTCTATCTCACCAATCTGTCTACATATCCATCCCTCCAGTATTTCCCTCAACTAATCTGATTTCACATCATCACTGCGTATCTTTACACACTCAGAATGTGCATTTGTGTAAAACATTAAACAAAAGAGTGCCGGACCTCCCGAAAGCACAGAGGTGGAACACTGTGTCCCGCGGGCAAACTAGAGCAGGACTGAAGAGGATCTGTTTAATTAGGCCTGGCTGTCGGAGGAGAAATCACTTTAATAACTTATTCAACATCCAGATTTACAGTAAGCCTGTTCCTCGTGACCGCCGGGAATCAGAGGGGCCGACGGCGTGTTTTTTGGGTGAGGGCTCCGGACTTCGCCAGGCTTTAGATCAGCAGCGTTTCTAAATGACTGCGCGAGACTCGAATTCCTCGGTGTTTATGTCTAACATGCGAGCCTTACAAGTCAGTGGGAAGCTTAAAATAAAGACTCAGCCATGGGCGGTAATTTTCCCTTTTCTAACGTCATCTGAAAGCGCTCATTCTCCGGCCCGTCTCCTTCTGTTTCTGTGTCATGTGAACTGGTGAGACGGAGTCACATGCAGACCAGGCAGGTGACGCCGGTGATTGGACACGCATGGACGTTGGTGTTACCTGCTCTTTCAGCTCGGACAGCTGGCCGGACAGTTGAGCCACTAGAGTGACGGTGGTGTCCAGCCTCTCCTGCAGGGACCGGATCTCGTTCTGCTCGCTCTCGCCCTCGGAGCTCACCAGAGACATCGCCCGCATGCGTGGAAACCAGTCTAGGTTCTTCTCCTGGAGGAGAGAATGGAAAGCCATTTATTAGATGATAAATTTACCTATGGGGACATTTAGTAGAGAGACTGACCAGTGGGAAAAACAGATGATTTATTTACAGGCGACATGAATAAAGTTCCAGTACAATTGAATAGGGGAAGGTAACTAATAGGTGTACGTTTAATTTAATTGCACTTTATTGGCATTTCAGGACAGTTGCTATTCTGCATTTTATACCAACAAATGTCTGGGAAAAGTTTTTCATAAACCTTTATTCATTAGAAACATGATGTTTCAGGCACAAAATAAAAATTCTAATAAAAAACACGTTTTTTTTTTACTTTTCTGGTTTCATTAAATTAATTTTCCCCTTAAAAACAATATTTTTCTTATCTTATTACAAACTAAACTAGTGACTCATATCACTTCAATGTCATTTTTACGTCAATTGTTTTAAATTGTTTAAAACAATCTATTCTTGTCTTAAAAACTCTACCTCCCATAATTCTCCAATGAGAATTATTATTCCCATGAGCCTTTGCACGCTAGACTAAAGCTGAGTTCTGTTTTTGTTAGACGTAAATATCAGAACAGTATTGTTTTTCTCCGTGCAGCAGACACAGCAATTTAATTGTGTTTGACTCTGGTGTTCTTCATTTTAAACTGTTTTCTTTCTGCTCACTTTTGCGTTCTTTTGGACATTTTCAGGCGCTAGCCGTAACTCGTTAACGCGGGTCTACAGGATGCAAATTTGGTTGTCTGTTCAAATATTAATGATTGCATTTATTTTAATCTTACTTCTTACAGTGTTAATTTCTCCCTGTTGAGTGTCGCGTTTGTGATTAATGTTTCTTTTTTTCTTTTCGAAATTAGGTATTGTGTACAGAACAAAATGCCTGAAACAGTATGCAGAAGAGTCAAATTTCACACATTTCCTAGTGTAGGCATTCTTTACAATGCTTAACCGGCAAAGCATGAAACGAGCTGGAAAATGTTTAAAATGTGGCATAAAAACACACTATGGTATGTTAAGGAAACGTTAATTAAATGTTACGGAGGAAAAAAACTGAACATCTTCTGAACAAAATCAGAAGATGGTCAAAATTGAGGTGCTTTTTTCTTTCACTTTAAAAATAACCGCACAGAGCTTTTTTGCCGTTTTGTTTTTTTATTCCTTTTTAGACGTTTTGTCATTAAAGGTCTTTATGATACAGACATTTCACACTTGGCATGAAACATGGCCGCCAATCAATACAATGAATGCCTAGGCAAAGTATGCAATCAGAAAATGGTCAATCAGACCTGAAAAAAACGGACATTTCATACATTGTCTAAGCATTATATAGAATGCCTGCATTTTACATAATGCCGGTAGATCGACACCACTTTTTAGTCGTAGTTGAACCACTATTTTAAAGTGTCACAGGCTGGTCGGCATTGGCACTTTGGCGCAGTGGCCAGAACACAAACTTCCAGCTTTGGCAACAACATACACTTTTTCCATCCACTCAACTCTCTAGAATAAATGCATCCATCAGTCCTGACAAACCCAATGCGTAAATAAAGCCGATTATTCTTCCGACAAATTGTAAAGCAGGAAGTAGTCATGCAAACGAACAGCAATGCTTGTTTTGTGTTTTAGATAAGTGAGTCACTTCGTGTTGGGAAGCGTGTGGGCACTTCTCTACGTCTGATATGAGATCTGACCGTGTCCATATACGTCTCATCTAGGGGATTTGTGTATGTGTGAGATTAACAGCAGGATGTGTTCATCACAGTCGCCTCACGGTTACGTAAGGAGCTTTTCACAAGGTGTGCCGAGACTTCCGGAAGGTTTTTGGAGTGAGGCCTTCTCTTGCAAAAAGCCCAGACTCCATCTCCGTCAAAGAGTAGAAGGCTTTCCAAGTAAAGCATGCTTTATTTCCCCACAAAGCGCGAGGTCAAACGCATTTAATGGCAAATTCGAGTACAGAAATGCTCTTTCTCTCTCTAAAACGTGATCTCTGGCTTCACTAAATGCTTTCAATAAAACGTTTACAAGGGGAAAATTAGGATTAGACACAAATTGCCAGTAATGGGTTTCAGGGCACGGTCTGTTGTAAAATCCACGTCACAAGTTTACGCGAGGACAAACAAACAGAGAGCAGACTATGATGGTCAAGTCTCGTGAAGTGTCAGATTAGAGCTGAAAACTGTCCCACGAGGAACAAAAGAAAAAAGACTTTGCCCATGCTGCGTTCTCAGGGATTTCAGGAAGATTTGAGCAAATTAATGTCGACGTGAAGAATAATAGACTGCGCTGGTTTAGCAGCACAAACCGGACGCTATTCCATCTTACTTCTTCCAGTGTTATTTTATTCCCTGTTAAGTGTCGCGGCGTGTGTAATGTTTTTTATAATTGTTATTGAACTAATAAAAACTCATATGAACGTCTGCCTCCAGAACCATTATTTAAAGAAATAAGCGCTTATCTTTAAATTAACATTTAAAATCGTCGATTACAAGCAAGTTTTTGACCCGCTAAAATTGGAAAATAAATGGGTGCTTATATTCGTGTAAATACAGTATATAAATATAAATTTAAGGATATTTATGCATTTATGGATTATGGATATTAATGTAGTCTTTATCTAGCCCATTTAATTTCATTTACAAAATAATGCAATAAAGTTGTAACAAATGAATGGCCGAAAAGTGAATTTACCGAATTTAACCGAATTTCCGCTATATAAAATTGTTATAAAATAACTTTTCACCAAATGATGAAGAGACATGCTTGATGATGTTTAAGATTAGAAAGAAGAAAAAAAACACTCTACATTCAAGAAAAAATTCTACAATTTAAGACCCAAATGCCACAGTTGTCGGTCAAGTGTGAGTCTCATCCGTGATTGGTCAGAAAACATTGCCCCGCCTCAAACTCACCTTATTGGTTGAGCTAAAGCTGGCAAACACTCACTTCAATACATTCAGAAGTTTATTTTACAATTTAAACGACACATTATACCTGGCGAAGAAAGAAAACTTACTTCCTTAGTTCCCTAGTAGGACTAATCACGACACCCTTATAAACGCACATTTCTGCTGCAGAGAGAAAAGTGCCAATGAACGTCGTTTTTTCCCCCGCTGACAGACAACATAATCGTTCCATCACGTGTCCTTTTCGCCTGTCATCGGCAGAAACAGCGCTTTTCTAATGGAAACGTGTCCGACAAATCTGCTCTGAATATAGCAGCGTAATTGCAATAATCAGGTTTGATTAGAACGGCTGGACGCAGCACACACTCCTGTAGACACACACACACACACACACACACACAGAGCCGAGCGTCCAGCTGGGAGAAGAAGAAAAAGTGAGACGGAGCGTGAATATGTGACCTTTGAACTTGCATTGATCACACGTCTAGAGCACGGGAGGTTTTTTTTCCCCCGCTCGGTACATGACGATGGTGTTGCCAAGGAGACGCCTGACTCACTGCGTGATAATGAGCGGCGCGGCAGGTGTGTGTGTGTGTGTGTGTCGGGTGGGGAGGAGCACGTGTGAGGAAGGGGTGAGCTAATCGCAGGCCACTTGAGATGGGTTACATAACAATGCTGTGACTGCTGCAGTACCTGCTCACACACACACACACACACACACACACACACACTCGTGCAGACTCCACCAGCTTTAACATTAGTCAGCAGGTTATTCTCATCTAGACTAGTCAAACAGTCTCCGTTTATTTTGCATGAGACTTTTCAAATGATCTGTAGCATTTGATGAACACATGAAAGAACCCACTAAGACGTTAGAAATGTCTTGTTTATAAATATCAGAATAAACTTTTCAATAAAATATATATGACCTTTTTTATCTATCAGTTTATCATCTCGTTGATGTAGATAGGTAGGTAGGTACGAGGTACTTCTATCCATCCATCCATTGGGTTATCTATCTATCTATCTGTCTGTCTGTCTGTCTGTCTGTCTGTCTGTCTGTCTGTCTGTCTGTCTCTCTATCTATCTATCTAGCCATCCGTCCATCCATCCATACCCATCTTTCCATCACCCGTTTATCCATGTGTCTGTCTTTCTGCCATTTTTCTGCCTGCCTGTCATCCATTTACCTGTCTGCTCATCTTTATATTATCCGTCTATCCATGTGTCTGTCTTTCTGCCATTTGCCTCTCATCTATTTGCCTGTCTGTCTATCAACCCACCCATTAGATAAACAGTTTATTTATCCATTTGTATGTCTGTCCTTTATTTACTTGTCAGTTTATCAATCCACCTATTAATTTATCCATCCATGTTTATCTGCCTGTTTATTTATCCATCCGTCAATCCATACATCCATGTGTCTGTTTGTCTATGTGTAGATCTGTCTGTCTATCTTTATTGTCATTTATCCGTTTATGCATGTCTATCCATCCTTTCATTCATCTGTAAATCTATTTGTCATCTATATATCTATGTCTCGAGGACATTGTTTGGGGTGGAGTTATGTCAACAAGATTTTGTCTTCCCAAAAAATTATTAAAAACAAATTAATCTCTTTAATATTTTTTTTTCCATTGAAATTTCCATCAACCTTTTTTTATTTCAAGATTATAGACTATATAAATACGAAAAAAATTAAAAGATAACAAATCCAGTAAACATGACAATTTCGTATATAGTATATATTTTATTATTTACACAAGCTAAACGTGTATGTATATATATATATATATATATATATATATATATATATAATTATATATGAGCGCTAGACATAGAGGATAGACTGGGGCATGTTCAGAGTTTTCTGTCCTCTGTAGTAGTCCTCAAGTAAGGAGAAGCTCTTGGTGGACTCCTAATCACTGCACTATTTTCAGCGCGCTCACACACGCACACACACACACACACAGAGAATAAATCCTACGACCTGAGTGTTCCTCAGGTACAGATTCCTGCTGTGGTACCTTGATCATCTCAGCCACGTAACTCTCGGGCCCCGTGTATTCCGTGGGGTCCTTCACCTTCACCAGCACCAGGAAGTACAGATAATGCCACATGTTGTGCTCCGACTTGATGTGCTCTTCAAAGGACACCGTCTTGTTATCAAACTTGTCTCTTTCAAGGCCTGAAAGAAAAAAATCGAAGTATTATGAGTGACTCGTGTTCTGCCTGCTGCTACTAGACTCCACAATCTAAACTGGTGTTATGATGTGTGCAGCACTATTTATTTATGGTTGTGTTTATGTGTATTATGATGTGGGCGGTGTTATATGGTTATGTTAATTTGTTTATATATTTAATTATTTATAGTGTGAGTGCAGTGATTTTTTTGTTTATGTTAATTTATGCATGTTATATGCATGATTTACTTAATTATGTTTTCAATAAATGAGTTATACTGTATATATATAAATATATATATATATATATATATATATATATATATATATATATATATATATTTATTTATTTTTCCCTGTTACTTTTGATTCATCCAATAACATAGAGACAGACCGACAGATTTTACAAAGTATGTGTGTTAACACGTATACGAATAGACAGTTAAAACTGTGAAAAGCTCCTTACAAATACTCATTATTATTATTATTATTATTATTATTATTATTATTATTAACAACATTTTTTGTTGTTTTACAATTGATATAGTGTTCAAGTTTTACAACAAAAGTTGCCTGTATATAATAAAAACCTGTTTGGATTTTCAAAAAACACAATTATTTTATAGATAATGTCTTCAACATGTTGTTAAAAAAAAATCTTTCTTCAATAATGCTATTGTTCTGGAAATGATCTCAAATGATCTGTGATTCGAGCGGAATCTAAAATGTCATCAATAATTGTCCAAAGCAAAGTTGATAAGGAAGTTGATAATCCTTGTTGAACCAAGGATTGTTGGTGTAAAGGAGACGTGGCTGTGATTCGGGAAGCGAGAGGCTCAAAAGAACACGGATGTGCTTCCTCATCAGCCAAACATACCACAAATAAAACAGGACGTCTTCAGAATCTCTTCCTTTCTCTGTTTCTCGCTCCTCAGGTCGGCAAACGTGTCGATAATCACACCGAAGATGAGGTTGAGCACGATGATGATGACAATGAAGAAGAACAAGAGATCGTACACGACACGTGCGGGGAACATGGGCTCCTGAGAAGACACACACTTGTGAAGATAAGAATCTGTCTGTCTGTGTAAATGAAAATGATGACCAATGATGACAATTGCCATTTTTAACAGGGATTAAATGTGGTGGTGTGTCGTATCTCGCCTGCTTGGAGAGTTTGCGCAGAACATCCGCGATTCCGCCTCCATTCCTCAGTCCGTGGTTTAGAACCGTAATGATGCACATCAGCAAAGTGTCACAGACGCGTTCTGCTTCCTCCACGTTGTCTGCATCCTCAACTGAAATGACAAATTAAATTAATGATTCGAGACATTGAGTCTTTCATCTACTGATCCTCCAAAAAAATAAGACCATCACACCAAGATTTTCACATATTTTTAGACTCACTTCTCAAAAGTGAAAAGTTGTTGTGGCCACATTTCAGTGAAAATTATGTTTAAATTTATTGTTAATCTACACAATTATATTATTACGTTCATGTTTACTCAGATCTTTAATCTACCGAATCTCCAAATAACAAGACTATTTCAGAGAACCTGAAAACACACCAGGATTTTCACACATTTTCAGATTTACTGCTGGAAAGCTAAAAAGTTGAGTTGTTGCGTGTTTAAACACAGTTCTGTGAAAATAATGTTTAAATCTATTGTTACTCTACAATAGATTATGCTACAATTATGCTAAAAATCAAATCCATTTCTAAAAATAAGTAATTGATGTCAGCCTGTGTTCATAAATAGACTAGAAAGGAAAACTGAAGAACAAGAGAAGAATGTGAGAGAAAGTACTGGTGAGGTAAAAACTACAAAGATGGCCGCCGCTGCTCTTACCGTGCAGACGACTGAAGGGAGAGTTGGAACAGGTTTCAGTTGGACAACTCACAGACTCTTTGCCATTTGTTCGTTCTGGAAAAAGAACAAACGCTCAGTGGCACGGACAGTTATAATATCAACATCTCTGTATTTATTTTTTCCTTTCACTGAAAATTATAATCCACTGCAAACTGTGAAACGTCTGATGGGGTGTTTTCATTGCACAAAGGAACAGTTGTGATCTTTGTTATGGTTCAGCGAGGAGACGCTTCTGTCCCCAGCGCTTGTGCAGCCAGGCAGAGGAAGTGATTACATAAGCCAGTGTGACCGCTGTCCAGTTATGCAACAGGTGCCACGTGCACGTAGGTTCTCTTCCGTCTCTGTGTAACACGCCCGTGCGCTTACACATAAACACACACACACAATCTACGGAGGATTTTTTTTTATAGGGGAACTGGATTACAGAAGTGTTAAGTGTACCTGAAAACCATACTTGAGTAAAAGTATCGCTACGTTAGAGTAAAAATGACTCCATTACAAGATACAAGTCATCAATTCCAAGAAGACTTGAGTTTAAAGTCATACAGTATTTGATTGTAAAAGAACTCAAGTATTTTACTCTAGGCTCGGAAAAGGCTTTAAAAAAGAAACTATTCATGAGTTTTTTTTTTTTAAATAGATAAAAAAAATCTAATAAAATAGACAAAAAAATAACTAAAAGTAATTTTGATTATGAATAGCATCCAGTACCTTCAGCATCCTGCAGATGGCGATATCACCTTGTCCGCACAAGAAATTAACCGTGGTAGAAAAGAACTTGTCGCTCACAATGTAACGAGTACAGTAACAGTAAGTGTCCATTCAAATGTAGTGGAGTAAAGAGTACAGATGCTCAATCAAAAATGTAGTCAAGTAGAGTAAAAGTTGCTTATATTAAGGCGACTTTGCGTTGATCTCAAACTAAGAAAAGCGCAATGCAAATCAACTTGAACTTATTAGACGTACAAAGAAAAGTCCATAAGTAAAGTCAAACGAAGTCCATTTACTCAAGAACTTTACACCACTCTTGGATTATAAGTCTAACCACCAGTAAACGTCCAGTTCCTGGTATTTTTCCCCACACATAACGCTCAAGATTACATGACGCATTACAAAATTAAACTTTGTTAAACTCGTTCACAATAACTGGCAACATTTTTGCAACATCGTTTTGTGTGTTTGTGTGTTACATTAGACCACAAGCTTCAGTTCCTTCATCTGCCTCATTTATACATCTTGACAGTTTTTTTTTTCCAATATAAACGGACCAAATAGATGCAGATGCAGAAAAAACTATGGCCAACCAAAACATCTTTTAAACCTCTGTGTTGACTGGTCAAAACTCAAATAGATTAGTGGTGGAGGAGTAATTGTTAATGTGGCCTGTCAGAGCTCACTCTTCTTCTATGAGTAACGTAATACTCAACAAGTATGTCTCCGTAATGCGCCATAATCCCTCTGCAGCTTCGTAGCAACAAATTTGACCTTTTTTTTGGACAAATTTGGAGAGTTTTTGAACTTTGTGTTCAACAGAAACAATATTGGCAACATTAAAGGCATGTTTCATTTATTTGAATCATTTTTAAATCATTATTAAAAGATAATCTAAAATTATTTTATATTTTTTTCCAAATATTAACTTGTTTAAAGACCTTAGAGCCCCCAAAAATACACTGGGGTCGTTAAAAAGACGCCTCGCTAAAGAGAGACGGAATGATAAAGTTATTTTACCCCAGTAAAATGTGACAAAAAGCGACGCTGAAAATAAACGTGCTGAAAGTAAACGCTTTTCACACAAAAGCGGACGCTTACTCAGAACAGGAAGGTGATCCACGTCCATGAGGAAGTCATCTTTGAAGAAGAGGAATCCCACAATAGAGAAGAGGTAGACCAGAATGATGGCCAGAACAGCAGTGAGGAAAATAGAGCGGCCGTTCTTCGTCACGCTCCGCATCACGTTGAGGAGCGTTTCCTCTCGCCGCACGAGATCGAAAAGCTAAAGACGAGATAACGAATGGTTAGACGAGGGCTTTGAATCTTCTCAAACTTCAGCTCGCACCAGGAGGCTGTAGAAGAACTCGTGCACAAACAGGCCCAGCATGCACACGATGACGTAGCTGACGTGGATGAGGAAGAGGACGTCCATGATCACGGCCTTGTAACCCCTGGTGAACGTACCCTGGTTTCCCACAAAGCTCACCAGGAACACCGTTTTATTCAGAAGCTGTATGAAGAGACGGGAAGATGCTCGGCGTTAAAACATTTAAAGTTGCAGGCCGAAAGTCAAAAATAATTCACAATGAGTTTCACGACATGTCGATGGTGATTTTTGTAGGATGTAGATTTATTTTATTGTTTCATTTGAGGGGGGAAATCTACTTATTCTTTACTAACAAACATCATATGTGACTCTTATCGTTTTGATATTGTTTCACTTGAATAATAGATTTCGACAAAAAGTCGATTCTACTAATAAGTACTTCATTTCCCAAGATCCTTTGCTCCAGTCAGACTCCACACATGCGAAGAGCAGTTGTTTCAAGCTCAGGCCTGTTTCAAGCTCTCTGTTTATCCAACGCTATAGCAAAGGATTATTATCCTTTTATTACGATTATTATGATTTTCCATACTGATGACTCCATGCCTGTGTTCTTCATTTTCAACTCTTTGCAATGACTCGTTTGTAGCCGGTTGAGCTAAGCTACTCGGTCGTAGTTTGTAGTCTCTGGAAGAAGTACGATTAAACTAAATACAGTACAATAATTTATAGTTCAAGTTCTGAGCATTTGTAGGACGCTTTTCACAGTTTTAACTGTCTCAAAGCGCACGTGTGAAATATGTAAGAGAGTTGTTGCTTTTATTCATTTATTTCATTCATTATATTGCAACAAACCGTGTTATTTTGTCTCTGTTTAGTGTTGCAGCATGTCTAATGTTTCTTTATTTCTGTTATTGAGCCAATAAAAACCTATACTGTAGCACGTCTGCCTATGGACCATTTGAAAAAATGGGGGCTTATATTTACGTGCATGCTTAAAATTGCCAATTATAAGCACCCCTTGAGTTTTTGAGTGTCGAAAATAAAAAAAGAGTGCTTATATTTGCCTAAGTATGGTATTGTATATAGTTAACTTGAAGCACGAGTAGCATTGTCTCCGCTGACAATGTGGCATGTCTCTTGTATTCTGGTTGGTCACATGACTCTCCGAATCATAACCTGCTTCCATTATGGTTGAGAGAACGGCAGCTCGAACAAACACAGAAGAATTGAACATGTGAGTGGTGTCGGAAACGAGACCAGTAAATCTAACACTCGTGACGTGGAGGTTTGGGAATGGTAGGTCTTACATTGACAGCCCCCAGAAGCAGCAGCGTGGGTCCTAATCCCAGTGTGTAAATGGAGCGGAAGATGACCGTGAGCAGGAAGGCCAGGATGCCCCCAGGACGAGGAAGCACAAACAGCAGGAAGGTGCTCACGGCGACAGAAACCCAAAGCAAAATGGACACAAGCGGTGGCAAGACACCTTAAAAACAAAAAGAATCCTTTCATCTTTATAGCTCTTGTTAGATTTTAAGATTTCTATCGTCTCGGTTTGAATCAGTATCTCATTAAAATTACAATAACATAGTGTGTGTGTGATATTTTCAATTGTGTGACTAATTATGGAATCAGATTAGTGCCAAAAATATCAAAGGTAAAGTTCTAAAGAACTAACAAAAATGATTCACATTTAATTTTTTGCTTGCAATCTTAATGTTTTTGTTCAAAACTTCTTTTGCGTTTGGTCTGGAACTAGTGTCATGTGGGGGTGAAATGTGATTGACAGTGGTTGAGCAGGAAGTGAGTCATTCACTGCTTTTTTGATACGTATTAGTATACATAGTGTGAATAAAGTGTCATTTTTGCACAATTGAATTGAAATGAAAAAGAAAAGAAAAAAATCTGAACCTAAAAAAAAAAAAGTTTTCGACGAAGTGAAAAAAAAAACAGACTTTTTCTGTCTTCTATCTACTAAATTTACATTTGATAGTTTGGCACTACTCTGATTCCTTAATTGATCGCTGATAAATATTTTTCCAATAAATGTCCAGAATTTTTAGATTATCAGATCAGATTTATAGATCACATAGTATGGATATGTGTGGAGGAGTAAAAAAACCTCACCTTCATCTCCATCATCTCCAAAAGGATAAAACAGAGCTACAGCCAAGTTAATCAGCACAGCTAAGTTGAATGAGATGCTTCCCCAAAGTGACATGTGCTTTGAGACCCAGAAAAGTGGAGGATTATCTGCAAACACACAATCACGCTTTTATCCATTGCGATTTACGTTGCATTAAAGCTACGCTGATTGAGATACAGGGATGTGATTAGTGTAATGACTCCAAACAAAGTCTTAAGAACTTAATCTTTGGGTGTTTGGTTGATTTGTTGCGGGAAAAAAAACTGAAATGGGAACTGATGCATTACACGGCAAGATGAGACCCTGCTGAAGTGGTGGTCTCGTCTCAGTGTGGTCTCAAAAAAGACCCAAAAGTTTATATTTTGGACTATAAGAGCACTGAATTACAAAGTTGTGAAGAGTACCGGAAAACCAAACTTAAGTAAACGTGTGTATACCTTACTTTCAAGATTACGCCAAGTAAAGAATTCCAAGTAAAAGACTCGAGTAAAAGTTGTAATGTATCCAATTTTAAAAGAACTTAAGTACTTTACTCGTACAGAATTTAAGCAAAATGGATAAAAGAGAACAAAAAGTCAGTCTCAATCAAACTCAAATGGGCCAAAAGTGCAACCGCTAATTCACCTTCATGTTATTTAGCTCATAATTAGCATCCAGTATCTTCAGCATCCTGCAGATGGCGATATCACCTCGTCCGCCCAAGAAAATAACCGCGGTAGAAATAGATGCTGACTTGACACACACAATCACAAAGTAACGAGTAACGGGTAAGTGTTCAATCAAATGTAGTAGAGTAAAGAGACTCAATCACAAATGTAGCCAAATAGAGAGTGAAACTGCTTGTTTTCAAAAAAAAAAAAAAAAAAAAAAAAACAACGACCACAATTTTCTGCAGAGAAAAATAAAAACCTGCTGAACTCAACATAAACTGGCTTCGACGTCACGAACAGAGGAACATACTTCTGATTTTCTTCTGCCAGGTCATCTCATTGAAGAGGTCATCAAACTGCAGGAAGAAGTCGTTGACCTTGCTGCCCTGGTCGTCTCGCTCGGTGGTGGTGAACACGCGCACCTTTGATTCCTCCGTCAAGTACTCGCAGATGTTTGGAACAGGAAACACAATCTGCTCCATTGTGCGGTCGTGGCGGACTATCTGAGGTTCAAACCGATCTGAGATGAACCGTGTTCCAGTGACATGTGATAATGGCCAGCGTCGTACCTCTATCTGTGCCGTGTGGTTGGCGTAGTACACCAGAGCCGACTCGCCCTCCATGGTGGGGTCTGGACCGGGCTTCAAACTCTGCTGGAGGATTTTTCTGTGACGGGCCAGCTGATGATAAAACAAAAAGAAAAATGTAAAAAACAGTGACGTTATTTTCTATTGAATCACTGTTTGATGAGACCATGAAAATAGGACATTGAGGAAAAACATTTTCGTTTTTCTTTCTTTTGTAAAATGATGTTAATATTGCAACTCTTTACTTAGATCACTGCATGTTTATGTGACAATACAAGTATCAGTGAAAATATAATCAGAATTTTTCCAAGAGATACGTATTTTCAAAACATCTCTTGGAATTATCATTGAATGTAAAGCTCATGCATGAAAATGACATTTAAACCATGTACTTTAATATACATACTATTAGTAAAATATATAAAAAAAAAAATTATTGATACAAGGCACAAATTTATCAGTGACAACATTTGCAAACAAAAAAAAAAATAAAACGTCATTATGGAAAAAATAGAAGTAAAAAAAAAAAAGAGAAATTCAAAAATAGAGAATCGGCTCAAAGAATAAACAAGGCTCCCAAAACCTGCTTATACACATCCTTATAAGAGCATATAAAGAAGAATTACATATCCTCGAAAGGATCTTAGAGATGTTTTGACTGCCAGTGCAAACAGGAACAGGGAATTTACAGTGTCATTTCTCGTTCCTAAACAGACCAAGTTAAAGCACGAGCACCCGAGAAGTTACAGAATATATGAAAATACCTCCAAACCGTGAAGTCAACAACAGTTTTAAAATGATACAACATATCTAATGTAAACAAACACATTTAACCTAAAAGGATGAAATAAAACAGTTACTAGTTGCTAGTTCTGGACACACGAGGAAGTGAAACTCGATGTTGAAACTTACAGAAGCACAACACTCTGTGGAATTTATGCCCAAAAATACTTAATAAAGAGTATAAATAAACATGAACATCACAATCAGATCTGGGGTGTTGGTTTTCCGGCTCAAGTTGACGTTAGTGAGCTCATACTCACTTATAATTGAGAAATGACACAAAATAATACGAATGAGTCATCTTCTACCTTTATTAATAAATGTATTAATATTGTATTAATAATTTTGATAGAATAAAAAATCTATTCTGATCAATTTGCTGTAAAAATGCACATGAAAATAAGAAAATGAAGACAAAATGAGTAAAAAAAGACTTAAATCGAGTAAAATTATCTGGCAATGGAGTGAGAAAACTTTACTTGGTAAGACGACTTGATACGAGTCCTATTTTCACGAAACAAGCGAATTAATCTTTCACTCCTAATTCTAAGATAGTATTTATCTTGTATGGAAAAAAAACCCCAAGATTTAATGTGCAATTTTAAGATTTTGTTGGCTTGTCAAGAATTTATTTTTTGCAGTGCGGTCAGTGATACACTGTAAAACCTGGGAATTTTTCAAAATGTTCTTTTATGTTGCCAGCTTGACTTATCAAGATGCAGAACTGTAGAAGGAAAGAGAAACTATAAAGGTGGAGTTAGTTTACCTGATGAGCCAGGATGTAGATATTATGACCGACGTCTCGGGGACTGATCTTCTCCACGATCTTTGGATCAATCTCACCATCTTCTCCTTGAACATAGGCCTCCTTCATCACATCCACCTATATAAATTCAGCAGAAATGCATTATTAAAACTTCAAGTGAATGTATTCATGCTTGGCTTTATTCAATCCTTTCAAACGATGGATTATTGATAACTGGTTGACTCACAAGTTCATTAGGCCTCATTTTATAAAGGATCTTCTCCGCATTCTCACTGTCATGGCGGCTCTCCATGATGGCCAGCAGAAGTTTAGACGCATTATTCTAACGTTGCATCAGAGGAATTGGATTAGAGACATTTGGAAACCAACAGATTTTTGCATAATAAAATCAGCAGTTTCAACCATGAATAGGCGCAAACTACTTTTAACATGACAAACCAAATATACGTGATGCTCCAAACCCTGTTATCTGTGAAATATGATCATAATCACATCGAAAGGGACTGCAAACAGACAAGTACCTTCAGTTCCAGCACAAGGTCGAGTCGGTTCAGCCCCAATGGATCAATTGGATTCACAATAAGCGCGATGATGATGTCAATGCCGTTTGACTCATGCCTGGCAATGCATGACTGCGGAGGAGGAAATTCACAACGGCTTTATAAAGAACTCAAGTCCGCTTAAAACCTGAAACTTTTGTGAGATTTGTTATAAATCATTAGAAATGCAAAAAAAAAATCATGTAATTATACTTAAACATGCACTACCTATCTATCAGACAAAGAAATTGAGCAGTACAGCAAATTTGACTCCACTTACATACTATACACAAAATATACAGATATTATAATAGATTTAACTGAGAAAGAATTGGGGATTCTGTTACACTAACCAAACTCAACTAATATTGACAGACTGACAGATGCAACAGCCAATAAGAATCTAAAGATCTTCAAAAAAAAGATCCTACAATTCAGAAGGTCTGTGCTAGAACTGCCTGGACAATAAAACACCTCCACAATGTATTTTACATACAGTACTATAGTGCAATTAAGAAATAGCTAGCGCTGAAATCACTATTTCTTTGCCAACAATACAGTTTTGCACAACAGTGATATAAAAGCAGAGGTGTAAAGAGTACCTGAAAATCATACTTGAGTAAAAGTCACCAATTCCAAGAAGACTTGAGTAAAAGTTGAAAAGTATCCAATTTTAAAGAACTTGAGTACTTTACTTGTACTAAATTTAGGCTAAAAAAAATCCCAAGAAACGTGAAAAACAGGAAACTATTATTATTATTATAAGTATATTTTATTTCGTGATATAGAAATTAAATTTAATACATATGTTTTTTAATTAAAATACACCTCAATGTTTCAAAATGGCAGAACAAAATAGACACAAAAAGAACAAAAAGTCAGTCCCAGTCAAACTCAAATGTGCAAACAAGTGCAACCTCATAAATGCATTTAGTGCATTCATAAAAAGCATTCAGTACCATCAGCATCCTGCAGATGGTGATATCGTCTCGTCAGCCTAAGAAATTAACCACGGTAGAAAAAAAATGTCGAATTGTCTCGCACAATCACAAAGTAACTGGTAACGTTGTCCACTCAAATGTAGTGGAGTAAAGAGTACAATACTCAATCAAAAATGTAGTCAAGCAGAGATTAAAAGTTGCTTCTGTTTTTGTACAAAGTAGCCCAAAAATACAAAGTCCAGTTACTCAAGTACTTTACACCACCGTATAAAACCACGCAGGAAGTGACTGTGATGAGGTGAAGTACCTGGTTCTCGTGGCAGGGACCCTGACAGTACTCGGTGATGGTCTCCAGAGTCTGAATGACCAGGTCCACGTTGCTCTCGTTGATGTAGAGCCCCAGCAGCCCCAAGCCTCCCGTCGTACTGCCACAGATACAGTCCAGGAACTGCAGCGTCTCACACACCAGGTTATAGTTTGTTTTGTTGCTCTGGTCTCGCAGAAAGTTCTGTGCATACACAGACAAAAGGCAAAGTTTATGAACCACACAAAAATAAATTTGTGTATTTGGACCGGCTGGACTTTAAAAAAATGTCATTTTCTCATTATGGAACATCACTGGGTCGATTTTAGACTCACAGTCCAGCTCTACACTGCAAAAAATATATTCTTGACAAGCCAAAGAATCTTGAAATGAAACGATAAATCTTTTATTTTTTTTTATACAAGTTACAATTTTACTTACATTTTCTTGCTTAGAAAAAAATGCCGATTTGGATGTTATTTTACACTCAATTGAGACATTTTTCAAAGTAGACATTGCGTTTTGACACAAAAATGTAACTAGATATTTCTTGTTTCAGGAAGTTCTGTCTTATCAACTTATTTTAAGACACTTTCTCAAATTTCTCAAACTCAAAGACAGTTTCTCAATTCAAAGAACAGCTACTATTTTTGTTTTTACATTAAAGCCAATTACAAGAAATGAAATGCGGAAACCAATCATCCATGTAACAAGAATTTTTTGTCCTCAGTCAGTCAGTCATCTTCTACCGCTTCATCCTTTTAGGGTCGCGGGGAGCTGGTGCCTATCTCAGCGTCTTACCAAGTGTAATTTTCTCCCCCCATAGGCAGATAATTTTACATGAATGAAGATTTTTTTTTTTGTTTTACTCATTTTGTCTTTTATTTTGTTACTTTTTCAATTTTTTGCAGTTTTGAAGCATCATCTCCGCTCTCATCTCGCACCATCTAACACGATAAGCATTAAATTAAATCCTGGCCCCATAGTAATGGAAGACTGTACCTGCAGATCTCTGTTGTGGTTCTCACAGAGCAGCTGAAGGAAACGCAGGATAGGTTTCATGATGGTAATGGTCAGACTCATCTGGGTTTCCACCTCCTCCTCCGACCCCTCCACTCCCAAGGTCTCCATCTCTGGGTCCATGTCCCGGCAGAAGGAGCCATAGGCCTTGGAGGTGAACGAAGACGCTTCTTTGAGCTGAGTCCTCATCTCTTCTCCGATAGTCATGGACTCTTGACCTTCATATCATTATCAAGAGAAACATTAATCCTGATTTGTCACAATTTTTAAATTATTTACCAAAGCAAACGAATTCCAAAACAAAGTGTATAAGAAATATGTGTATATATATATATATATATATTAGCGTTTAATATATGTTTTTTTTTTACATGTGTAACACACATACTAAAGCTTTACAAACAGTTACTCATTCAAAGTGAAAAGTCCATTGTCATTGGCAGGTGTAAAGTACTTGAGTACACTTACAATTTACACTGTAAATTTTGTAAAGACTTTTTTACTTATTCGTATTTTTGGCTACTTGTACTGAGTGCCAAAATTAAAGCAACTTTTAAATACACGCAATCCCAATAAATTCACGCAATCAATAAAGTACAATTACTAATTCAAGAACAAATACTACTCTCAGTGTATTATACACAAGTTTACATGTGGTATATTTACAAAATTTACAAAAATTCCTAAAGTCTCTTAAGTACTTCACACCTCTGGTCATTGGACACTCTTTAATTAAAGAAACTTCATCAAATGTGCACTTTAATAATGATGACATAAATAAAAACATGTGCTAATCAGTTGAGCATTTTTCCAAAAAAATGTTTTAGGGAATTCGAATTATTATGAATTAGTTACTTAGTTACCATTAGTTAATTAATTTAGGGGAATTTCTATTTTCTCTATATTTCTTTCTCATTATCAAATTCCTTCTGATGAAAGAATTGCAAAGTCATCCTTACAAAGCGTTCCTAACGTGCTACAAGTTACACAAGCAGATTATTGAATAAATAACAACCATGAATTTTAAATGTATATTTTTTTGCTATTTGTTATACTACCCATTTAATTACTTAGACTTTACTGAATTTATATTCTAATGAATTTTTCCGTTTTCGGGGAAATTTCAGGATCTGTAGATCACAAAGCGGCAGCCACCTCTCACATGACCTCATGTGATGGAGGAAGTCGAGCCCAGCGGTTGAAACGGGGACAGAATATGGCCATGTTCAATATGACTGTTTGTCTTCAAGTCGCCTGGAGGCAGCGGACGGGCGTGATCGTCTATGCATTAAGACACTTTATAGTGAAAACAGGGTCACGGGCGCTGACACACTTCTTATACAGAGAACTAGTGTATAATTTGGGTCAGAACTGGGGGAATC
The DNA here is from genome assembly GCA_028031935.1 of Paedocypris micromegethes. NCBI lineage: Eukaryota > Metazoa > Chordata > Actinopteri > Cypriniformes > Paedocypris > Paedocypris micromegethes. The sequence goes on along the minus strand of CM051501.1, from coordinate 24,924,248 downwards.
TGAGGCCAGAGACTGGCTGCTAGGACAAGCCTCTATTCCCAGCACAACTCTTGTGGTGTTTGGGTATGTTTGATGCTTAATCGCCATTGAGAGACTGTGTGTTGTCCTTGGCCATTATAACATTAAAATAAAGCTTGAGCGTATAACAAAAAACGGAACTGATCATACCAACAAATATCGCATTTATGTGAATATAAGCACCCCCCTAATTTATCAGGCAAAAAAAATACATATATATGTTAATTTTTGTGTTTGTTTCTGGCTAAAATACGTTAATTTTCTGTTTAAAATACTATTTTCTCTTTATTTAACAAAAATAACTTGTGACTCGTCTCACTTCAATGTTGTTTTACTTAAAAATAATAAAACAATAATCTTTCTAACGATTGTAACTACACCTCCCATCATGCTTTGCTGCTCACTGGTTCCCATGAGTCTTGGCGCTAAAAGAGCATAGGTCATTTGTAAAAAAAGAAACAAAAACAACAACACGTTGGAACATGTTCTGAACACAGAAAAAAAAGCACGTACCTTTCTTAACTCTGAACCCGGAGGTGTCTCCATCCTCCTCTCTCTTCCTCCAGCTCAGCTCAAACATATTGACCGACACACTGGAGCGGATCTCTTTCTGAGCCAGCTCCATTCGATCATAAAACACCTTGAAGAACTTCTCAGACTTCTTCTGCTTGTGCAACTGACTAAAGAACGAGTTCTACAAAAAAAAAACAAGGTTCAGCATCAGCACCAATCCCAAACTCCAGGTGAACATGTTCACGACCACCATCTAAGCAGACCTGGATTTGAGTATTTCCACCTCTTAACAGTGCGATGCCCAGCAGGATGCTCTCCTGAAAGATACGGTCGTTCTTGGAGCTGACGATAAGGTCGATGACCAGCTCAGTGGCCCCAACGTTGTCCAGCAAACACTGAACGTCTGCCACACAAGGCTTATCCCCGTCCTGCCCAGGAGAACCACCTAAAGATGCATGACCATCTCAAGTTATGGGCTTTTCCTCATATGAGGATCTTCTCGTACCTCCGGAGGAAGAGAGAGCTCCGCTGCTGTAGTCCAGAGCTTTGGAGTGAGGACGCTGGTTGCCAAAGTAGTGAGAAAGGAGACTTTTCCTCAGTGTATTAGCCTACAATTAGAAAGAATTTGAATTAATTTGTGAATTCTTTACTCACACATCACCAAGAAAACTCATGACTTTATCTCATGGCTTTGTTTCTCCGGTGGCTCATTCAGTTGATGATGCTAGAATCTAGAACAAAGGTTGTAAGCGGTTTTGATGTTATTGGAATAAAAGTCACTTCTGGATTAAAGCATCGGCTAAAAGCTTCTTTGCGAGACGGTTTGTCATCTTCCAGGACGACTGTTACATTAAATGTAAAGAAATTCAGAAGAGCAACCAAAACCAGATTAGATCAAACCAATGTTTAATTACAAAAAATAACATGTAATTTCTCAAGACAAATAAACCCAAGTGAAACCGTGACAATTGTTAAATAAATATTCATATATAATACAGTATGCTTTATTATCAGAATGACAGTTTCAATTTTCCATTGATGGCTAAATAGATTTCATGCACCATAAAAAAAAAAAAAAATTAATTAAATAAAAAAACCCCACTAAATTCAGAATATGTTTGTAACTCAGTGTTGGTGGAACAATAACCCACAAGTTATAACAAAGTGTACTAACCACTGTATTCTATTGTACCAGCGTAACATAGTGAAATAACATATACTTTCTTTAAACAAGTCCAAGTAAAACTGTAATAAATACAACATTTTAATTTTATAATTTTTTATAAAAGGTAAAGGGGCTTTTTTATAAATGTATAAATATTTTAATATGACTTACTGGTATATGTTATATTATCATAATGGTTGTTTGACTTTCCCTTTTCTATTGAGGTTAAACACATTTTATGAAAAAAAAAAAAAACTGAAAAAACATGAAACAAAAAAAACTGAAAAAACTGTTGGCAGTGTTATTGTATTGTTTTGCAACATTGTGATGTTACATAGATAAATAAAATATTTTGTTATGGCAAACAAGTCCAAGTAAAACCGTAATAAATTAAACTAAGTATTAAATATTAATTTTAATACACCCTGCCTAAAACTTCTAATAGAAGGCCACCATCACAAAAAAAGGCCATGGCATTCTAATAGAGGTTTTACGATAACTTACAATGTGCTATTTTTTTATGTCAGAATGGCTGTTTGTTTCCCTTTTCTATTGAGGCTATATAGATTAAGCACCCAAAATAAAACTAAAATGAGAATGTCTGTGGTGAAACAATAACTCACTAAACAGTGCTAATGTGTTGCATTGCAACAGTGTAACAACGATGTTACAAAAAAAGACAAAGTAATATTTCAATTTAAGCAAGAACGTGTTGGATTAAACAGAAGTGGTGTTCCTGAAAACAACCCCCTCCGTGTTCTAACAAAGTTGTGTCACGTTTGAGATTCTATTGGGGATGTAACAAAGGCTCTTCTCACGGTAAATGATATCGTACGTGACCACACAAATCTGACACGTTGTTCCTGCAGGGACGAGGAGAACACAGGAGAGAACGTCCGCCTAAGCAAAACCTGTAGTAAACGCTGTAATTACGGGCGAACGGTGCAATCCACAGAGAGTAGACGGCCGCCTGCAAAATCGTTTTCCAGTGGGAAAGAGCGAGACAGAGAGAGAGAGAGAGAGAGAGAGAGACGGAACGTGTGAAAGCGAGACGAGGAGGGGCTAGAGAGCGGAAGATCCACACTGAGCGAGCGTTATGTAACACCTGGTGGTGGCTTGCGGAGAGATCACGAGGAAGACACGGAAGACGGAGTAGGACAGTACCCCCCCCCCCCCCCGCCGCCATCTACCCCCCCCATCAAACGTTTGTCTTCTGGCCTAATGCTCCCGCTCGTTCTTGCGCTGGAAAAAAAAGTTTGCAGAAAAGTTGTGAGCCAAGAAAAAAAAAAGCATGTTGCGCGGATGCAGTGGTGTGTTTGGGTTGGGTAACTACGGTATTACCGGCCGCCAGTCACGTGATCGGAAAACAGCTCACGGAGGAATTTTAATGACCTTGCGTGAGGGAAATGGTTTCTACACATGATCGAAAGACAATTCGTAAAGCATCTTACAGTACTTCACAGACTATTAATTTGAAAATGAGAATTTGCAGATACTCGTTGCTGGATTTGTGCCAGGCTCTGTACGCGAGGATAATGGGACAAACTGGCGGAGGTGGGAGACGGGCACGTGCGGTCTTTCAGTAAACACTCATCAGCAGTCAGCGCAGGACACGTCTGCTTCCACTGTCTGGACACACACACACACACACACATGCACACACACAGCAGCGCAGCTCCAATCAAGCTCACCTTTATTAAGAGAATCCAATAATCGTAATTACTCAGCCAGTTTGGGATAAACCATGCAGTCGTTTGGCCGTTTCTGTATATTTGTCTGATTTTAATTAGACATGCCTTTCCTGGGAAACTGTTAGGTTTCCTACAAAACCAGCACTAATGGAGGAGTTCAGTCCGACACTGCAGTCTGTCTTACCGGAGAGGGGGAAAAAAAATGAAAAGATGGAGGTTAGTGTCAGTCTGACTCATCTGTCTGCAGCTGCAAACGAGGGAGAGGAAGAAGGGAAAAAACGGTGAGCGGAGGAATGAAAGAAGAGAGTGTCGCCAAAAGTATAAAAAGAGAAATTAAAGAGAAAGAGTTCAAGTTTCGTTATAATAGTGCTTTTCTTAGTTCCAGTCCAACGTAAAGTCACTATGGGGGAAAAAATGCATTTAAAGAAGAAAAATGTCCATTGTTCGTCTTTGTAAAGGTAAAGACGAGTGGATAGGAAGCACAGAGGATGGAAGAGACGGGCTAAGTATGTTAAAATGTGCACGGGCACGCCACACTGCGGCTGGCCTGGATAAACCGGTGATGCTCCAGTGAGCTCAAAGAAAACCCTCCACCTCCGTCTGAGGATTCAGAAGCCAGGGAAGGATGGAAGAAGAGAATCTGAAGGTGATAGAAAGTGTTGGATGCCACAAGGTGATTAGTGTTCGCAACAGAAAGCTTGTGGGCTCGATTCTAAGAAAAAGCATAAAGTCGTCTCATTGCTTCATTTTAACTATTAGTGCAAAAACCGCTAAAATATTTATATTTAGTGAATGTGTATATATGTCATTCCATATTTACATGTATTATAATCATGGAGTATGGAATGACATGTCTTGAAAGCATTATAATTTGAGACTAGGGTTAGGGTCATAATAATTATTGTACATAATTAATAACCCTAATATTGTAGGGTTCGAAAAAAAAAAATGTAATTAATGCGAGAAAAGGAAAATTTATATTTTTAACTTGCAGATAATTAGCATTACTAACAACTGATTTATCGAATACATGTACAAATTAAAAATATTGTATTTAAGATTGTTAGTACCATTTCTGCAACTGAAATACGGGCAAATTTAAAAACTATCTAGTTACGTCTGTAACTCCCGTTCCCTGAGAGATGGGAACGGATGACACCACAGGTGGGGAACAACGTTTCCTGACAATTCAAGTGAAGCAATAGAATG
>CM051501.1:24860791-24906435 GCA_028031935.1 Paedocypris micromegethes | reverse complement strand
ATATATATATATATATATATATATACACTAAATGTAGTTTATGATGTAGTTTATTATAAAAACAAAAAACATTAATAAAACACTTGTATGTACAGTATATGTAAAGAAAAGTAACCGTTTTCCTTTGACAATGATGACAGCAGAAGCACAGAAGACCAAGTTAATGAACTGGAGAGCAAGAGAGCGAGAGAGAGAGAGAGAGAGAGAACATGATGAGCCACGTGAGTCTGGCTCAGACACTGCAGGCCGATTACGTAAACACCCCCCACTCCGGTGGCCTCGTGGACTCAGCAGACACCGCACCCCTCCAATCCTCCGCCTCACGTGGCTTCTCACATGCTCTCTCCCTCCCTCGCTCGCCCGCTGCCCCAACACTTTCTCTCTCTCAGAGCCTGTCTGAAACTGCAGCGCCACCCTCAGGACAGGAAGAGCCAAAACTGCTCCAGACACACAGACAGGGCCTAGTGCTGTGTGTGTGTGTGTGTGTGTGTGTGTGTGTGTGTGTTCACGTCAATTTATGGATGGCTCACATGCAGAGAACTGTACGTTTCTCTATTCTGTGACCATTATGTTGTTACAGGAAAAAGGTATAGCATCTTTCTATCCATCACAACATGCATTAATAAATCTTAATGGCTTAAATCTTGTGGTGACAGCTCACTACCGTTCATAAAAGCTGTGTGACAGCTTTTTTTCCCCATGCCATCACTACCTTAAACGGACATATGCACCAGCATCAGGAAGTGCATATATCATAACTCCCTGTTCAATCACAATGTATATAAAACTACACACACACACACACACACACACACACACACACACACACACACACACACACACACACACACATGTAAAACCATCATGTATATTTAAAAATATATGGCACTCAAATGTAAATGACTGCCAATGTATGTATCAGCAATACCTCTCAATGTGCAATACCCTGTTGAATAACTGCCATGTTCCATGTCTGTATTATATTGTATTATTGTAATATTTTTGGACTAGATTTATTAATTCAATAATGGCACTGGATAGAAAGATGCTATAATTTCACTGTACATGTGTATAACTTACATTGTATATGTGCACAGTGACAATAAAGGCTATTCTATTCTATTCAATTCTATATTCTATTGTATTATATTCTATTCAATAGTCTATTCTATTCAATCTTATATTCTATTCTATATTCTATTCTAGTCTTTTTTTATTCAATATGCCACTCTATTCAATATTCTATTCTATATTCTATTCTATTCTTATATTTTCCACCGTCTATCTCTGTGTTGTGTGTGTGTGTGTGTTCAGCTCTCTCTGCAGTATTGATCTGTTGTGCTGGTGCTCGGGCCGCCTGCTCTTTACACCATGTCCTCATGTGCCTTTGCTTATGTAACAGCGCAGGACTCTTTCTCTGCTGAATGCTGATGAACTGTCTGGGGTATTTGGGCTACTGGCTTCAACGCTGCAGAGCTCAGATGCGCCGCAGTTCACTTCTCCACACACACACACACACACACACACACACACACAGCGGTGAGAGAAGGGGTTACTCAGTTCAAAGTCCTTGAATTTTACAACATCGCCCCCTTCTGGTGATGGCTGGCGTACTAACCAGCAGAAACTTCAACATCAGGGTTAAAAGACGTGTGTTTGTGTATATTACGGCTTCTGAAACCATTCCAATTCGGTGCTTTGTAACAATGTCCTGCTTTTTATTCACAAAACGAATGTAGGTTGTACGTTGGCAGGATTGTACATTATTTCACAATACGTATCGGTATTATATCATCAACTTTACGGATCTCTTTCTTAGTAGAGCCGCTCTTAAAGACACAGTGCGGTTGCTGGTGTGATCTATTAATTCAGCCTGTTACAACGCTTTCTGCGTTCGATTAGCAATGCATCCGTGTCATCATTAAAGGTTGTAACAAAACAAACGTGTTATACTGTATTAAAGTGTACATACATGTATACAAATTTAATTCATGAAAGTGAGACTGTATCCACATTATTGCAAAATCCCTATCGTGGGATATCGTATCTATTATCTTGTAATAAATGTGAATCGAATCAACCAGGGGAAGAAAAAAAGACCTTGACAAATGTAATAAATAGTATACACACACCTTTTCCTCAAATGTATCTTTTCTGTCCAGCATCTCTCTCAGGGTCTGCAGAACTTTAATGCACAGCCTCTCTTCTTTATCCATCAGTTTCTTGGTGTGTTTAATAAGTCTGAAAATAAAGAAAATATTTGCAGATTTTTCATATCTGAAAGAGTAGAACATAACAATTATATTTACCTATACATATTTACATTTGTATACTACAGTAAATGTAAATGTGTCGCGTCACTAGATTTTTTTCATGCAGACATATGATAAAACAACCAATTAAAAGCTCATTTGTTTTATTGGTTTTAGTTAAGATAATTCCTTAGTCGTTCCCACATATTAGTAATTCAGATTTAAATTATTATTTTGTATATGGCATACTATTATTTTACTCTAATAACAATGAAATATTAACTCACTTTGTTCACATTTAAATAATAAAAAACACAAGTTAAAATTGATGTTCTAAATTACCTGAAAAATACAACTGCACCTATAGCAGATTGATACTTAAAGCTACACATGTAATGTAAAGTTGGAAACAAACAAATATCGACGTTATTTTTTACATTAAAAGCCCAAATGATCAAGTGGAATTTGATGCAACTACATACAAAAAAAAAATCATTTGAGCCCAGTTGAGTTTTAAGTTTAATTTTAAAGATCCATGTTTGTCCTTTCGCAATGTGTGACATCGGCAGCTATTCCTTTTAAAGCCTTGATTTAAAATGTTTGTGTCCATTAATGAGTTTAAAGCAAGAATAAAAGTGTAATTATTGATTGCAAATCAATGTATTTTAAATTAATTCATTTCGTTTTATATCTACAGAAGTCAGTGGATAATGCACAAGATCATCATCCAATGTCCTTCCGAGACAGATTTCCTATTCAGTGTGAAAAAGCGACAGAAATTTTAATTGTGACCATGTTTATTTTTAAGCGTGTGACTGTATTGTTACTTGAATGTGTGTGTGGGTGTGTTTTGAGAATGTTAATGAATTGTGTGCTTTTGTGCGTGTGTGACTGAGTGTCTTTGGAGTCTGACACTGTGTGTGTGTGTGTGTGTGTGTGTGTGTGTGTGTGTGTTTGTGTGAGTGAGTGTGTACGCACATATGTGAGTGTGTTTTCAGTGTCTTTGTGTGTCACTGTGTCTTTGTGTGAATGCGATATCAGAGTTTTGTCTATGTTGAGTTTGTGATGGTGTGTGTGTTTTCAGACGTTTTCAGAGTCTGTGAATAAACACGTGTTCGTTTTAAGTTTGTTACTATTTTTGTGTGTATGTAAAAATTGAATAAAGAATTGTAATCAAATAAGAAAAACGTTATCGAAATCATATATTCGTTGGAATTTCAGACCGCCATAAATGCCTCAAAATCCATTTATCTATCATGTGACCATCACATAACTGAACCATTATAGAGTGAAGCTTAACATATAGACGACAGCATTAAAGCTGACCAAAAGCAAACCACAAAAAGTTAAAAAACACATGATTCAAACACATGATACAGCCGATAAACAAATCTAACAACTCCACGCAGAAATTGACATTCTCGTGCTTTAAATTCAATTCGGCTTACGTGCGACACCAATGTTTGTGCTGAAATGTCATACCTACAGCTATTAATAATGCCGGCTCGGACACTTCATATATTCAGAGGGGATGACGCACGAGTCTAATTTGTGAGATGTGGATGCGTATCTCACTTAGACATGAAGGCTCCATCCTCACTCAGCTGTGCCGACTCGGGAAACAGCATCTCTGGACTCTGAAGAACATCTACCAGCACTGAAAACTCCGCTTGAACCTGAGGACTGATCTGCTCCTCTAGACTGGAAACGACTCGCTAAAACACACACACACACACACACACACACACACACACACACAGATGAATCACTGCAGCCCCCCAAAATAACGATTTTAAAAACATTTAAAACAACTTGAAGTGGGAAGAAATAGGGTAGAATGGTCTTGAATTGGTTGCTGTTGCACTGTGGCGTAAAGTACTTGAGTAAATGGACTTTGTTACTTGAGCATTTTGGTATTACTTTGTACTTGTACTGAGAATAAAAAATATAAGTAACTTTCACTCTCTACTTGACTACATTTGTGATTGAGTATCTGTACTCTTTACTCCACTACATTTGAATGGATATTTGATTTAATTTTAAGTTAATTTCTTGGGCGGACGAGGTGATATCGCCATCTACAGGATGATGAAGAAACTGAAAGCTATTTGAACTATTTGAGTTTGACCGAGACTGACTTTTTGTTCTTTTTCATCTATTTTGTTCTGCTGTTTTGAAACATTGAGGTGTTAAATAGTATTTGTTTATTAGGAATTAAAACCTCCTGAAAAAAATAGTTTCATGTTTTTACATTTCTTTTACATTCCTAAATTCAGTACGAGTAAAACACTTGAGTTCTTGTAAAATTGGATACTTTATGACTTTTACTCAAGTCTTATCGGAATTGGTGACTTGTAACTTGTAATAGAGTAATTTTTACAGTAAGTTATCCCTACTTTTACTCAAGTATGTTTTGCATGAACTCTTTACACCTCTGGTGTTTATTATAGCATTAATAATAATAATTGAACCTTCATTAGTCACTCAGTGAGGACAGGATCCAACACTCGTGCGCGCGCACACACACACACACACACACACACACACACACACACACACAGCGTATCAGCTCAACACGGTAAAACAATGATACACATAAAACATTTTAAAATTCACTTGATGTAATAATATTTAGAAAAAAAAAAAAAAAAAAAAAATAGAAGTACCTGAAGCTTTTCAACAATATTCTTGTAATCTGGAGCACCAAGTGGCTCTCTGCAACGGGGCCGGGCCCGAGCTGATAGCCTCCAGTCTTTGGCGACACGCTGAGCCATTTTGGTGTGAGTTTTCAGGGAAAGAGTGTTGACCTGACCATCCAGGTCCACCGGAATGGGAATGGACCTGTTTTTAGCTGGGAAAAGACACGTAGGGTTCATAATGAGGGCATGACTAATACTTTTCTACTACAGCATGTGTGTCAAACTCAAGGCCCGGGGGCCAGATGTGGCCCGCTGTGTGTTTTTATGCGGCCCGCGAGAACTTAACAGTTTTGAGTGTCTAAAAAAAAGATACCAAAAAAATAAATGATTTTCTTTAGCTTTATCAGGTCACATGTTCATTATGTTCTTTGGAATATATTTATGCATTTAGGACATGTTTTTATAATCAACTTGAAGCAGTGGTGATGTGACGATATATGTGATTTGATTTGATTAAGAGCGTGCTTCAACCAAAAACGGCATTTCCCACAATGCCTTTCGACTAGGGTAGCGACAGTGTTTCCACAGTTTTATGCAATTCTTCTTTATTCGCTTGGACAGTTTGATCCTATATTAATAGAGTTATGTGTGTTTTCATAAGCTGAGAAAATTGAAAAGAATTAATGTAAAAGAGCAACAAGCAAACAGATTTTCTACGCAACTGCAATTGTCACTTGAATAAGTTATGATAAATAATCAGCAATTTAACACTAAGGTGTAGTTACATTTATTTTAAATTACATTTAGTTACATTTATAAGTTACATTCGGCCCTTTGAGGACAGCCATTCTGCTGATGTGGCCATTGGTGAAAGTGAGTTTGTCACCCCTGAGAGGGTCAGCTCATATTAAGTTTGGTCAAACTCACCAACATCGGCAAGGGTTTTAATACAGCCTTCAATGTTGGTCTTCTGCAGGGAGTTGAGCCACGTGCAGTTGTAGAGTCTGCAGGCCGACTGCAGCAGCTTAATGAAAGTGGCTTGATGGGCCTGGAGATTTAAACATTCACCGTGATTAGCAAGGCTTGAGAGGATTGTGAGACCAAGTCTGGAGTGATTCTTCCTCCACCTGCAGATTGGAGTTGCTGACGGAGAACTGAGAGCCGAAGAAACCCTTGACGATGGCCATGATGGTGTCCGTGACGTATTTCTCCAGGAAAGTGTCGGCGTTCTTTCTGTCTGAAGGGCTGTTGCACACCTACAACCACAGCACAGTTCAGCACGCTTGACACCCACGCAACAACTACAGATCTGTCATGGAAATTATGCAAATGAGTTTGTCCTTCCTAAAAGAATGGAGAGGAAATCACAAAACGAAGAAAACTCAACGCGAGAGCTATACACACTCTGGTCATATCTGCAAGAAAATCATCAAACAGCTTCCAGATGTGATGGCTGGTGTAGATCTCCTTCATCTCCACCTCGGTATCCACGTAGCAGTGGTTGACAAAATTCACATAGGCGATTTTGATCTGCAACAAAGAAAATAATAGACAAATTAGTTTACAATACATATAATTAGTAATCACAAAACAAGGCACTGAACGTAATATAATAACACATTTACTATAAACAAAACCCTTTCTGGATCACCCAGTCACTTTTTAGACACCTTATAACTGGACACTTTAGCACTTTCTGGATCACTTTGTACTTTTTTTGTTTTTTTACTCACTTTTTGTACTTTTACTTGCATGTTATTTGATTGTATTTTTATACTGGTAATTTTGTATTTTTATTCATATTTCATGTTTCATATCTACTGTTTTTTAGCGTATTGGTATTCTTGATCTTCATTTTATTGTATTTCCCCCATCCCCCCATCTTTGTTGAAATGCTGAAACAATCAAAAACACATTTCACTACATGTTGTACCAATATATAATCTATGTGATTAATTTCAGTTGTGGATGTCCAATAAATAGAGCACACGGTGCATAAATAACTTTGTTCAGCAAAAAATTGTCCAAGCGACGGAGATCGCGTTTGTTTGTTTGGGGTTTTTTTTTTGGCTTGCTTTCTTAAAGGGAAAGTAATCAAAATAATCTGTTTCAATTTCGATTACATTTTAATTTATTGCCCATCCCTACAAGTATTCATAATTATTATTATTGTTATGATAAAGTAATGCATTTGCGCAAATTGAAACACCCCACAGATTTTTGGTGAACTGATTTAAGATTGGTTTAAGATTTAGCTTCACTACTAAAACATTGCCGATTTGTTTTGAATTGAACTTTGTTACTGTTAGAGGCCAGTAGAAGATTTTAGAAATGTTAAAGTTATTATATGCATGAAATGGCTGAAAAGTACAAAAAGAACAATGCATAGGCCTTTAATTAGGAAACAGGTGCCTGCGAGTTAAATAAGGGACTGAATGTTGACTGTGAGTGTGTGTGAAGAAGAGAGATTGTGTTCTTTAGTCTAGTGTTCAGGATAGCTACAGGACAGGATTGATTTTGACTATAGGAAACTCCCTTGTATGGATTGTGTTAGTCCCGACTGATACTATTATTGCTCCGCTTCCGTAGTATAAATAAAGGACGGACTAGAAGAGAAGCTTTTGTTTGTCGAACTGTGGAGTTCACCTCAATCTACGACCTCAATCTCAATCTCAGAGCTCCAAATTCTTCAACTTTGAAACTGAAAACTAACGCTTGTGTCTTTATTTTTTAAACAATACAGTGCAATTGGCAACGAACCAGGGGTCTTAGAACCAACATAATCCATTAATTACTTTTTCAGTGAAAAAGTATTTTAATTACAGTTACGTAACTTTGTAATGCGCTACACCCAACACTGCAGGAAAGTCACCTCTGGAATGCAGTCTTCATGTGTGACCACGGTGACGATATCATCGAGAGGCAGAAGCGAGTTGCACTTGAGCTCCGTGTCTACGTTCTTGCCCTCGGTGCAGGCAGCCAGCAGCTCCACCAGGTTGATGTGGTACGTCAGGGCTCCGTTCTCATCCGCACGCTCCCGCTCTGAGCGCATCATACTTTGGAGAACCGGAGCTGAAGCGCGATCGTTGTAGAAGACCAGCACATCTTCTCCACCATTCACCAGCTACAGAAGAAAAGACACATTGAGATCGGCGACAAATGAAAAGGGTTTTTGGGTGCTGCTCCCCTACCTCGTTCATGACTTTACACTGACACTCCTTCACATATTTGCCGTCAGCTTTCACAATAGTCTGCAGGAAGCGAAGGTACTGAACATGGCGGCCGTGGGTTTCGATGCAGTGTACGAAGTGATGCACGACACGGTCGCTGATCTCATTGCACAGGTGGTAGTTGTTCCTGAAGATGTAGCACATGGATTTGGCCTCGAGTAGCTAAGGAGAGATTTAAACAACAGGATAAATCAGCACATCGGACCAAATTTATTAACAGTAGCTATCGTAGTTACGCAAATATAAGCACCCCCCCCCCCCCCCGATTTTTTCAGGCACAATTAAAAAAATAAAAACTGACAATTTAAAAAACATCAGGATAAATACTTCTCTTCAAATATTACCGTTACTTTTTTCTTTATTAATTATTATCATTATTATGATTGTCGTTTTTTTTACTTATTTTTGTTGTTTTACGCATTTTGTTGTTGATTTTTCATCTAGGGTACAGTCCTGTTTGGGTTGTACAAGGTTACAAATGGAGTTTGTATAAATTTGTTGAGTTTGTTATGCAGTTTGTATAATTGTAATGTAAAAATCCATGGCCTAAATACTTCGTAGTGACAACAAGACACAGGTTAGGTTTGTTAAAAGACGAAAACGATGTTGTTTTACTTGAATGATAGATAAAAAAAATGTTTATTTTAGTCATGGAACTCCACCTCCCAGAAACCTCAGCGGGTCAGCTTCCATGAGCCTTTGCACTTCAATTAGGCAAAAAAATTGGGGCATAAAATTGTCAAAAAAAAGGGGTGCTTATATTCACATAAATACGGTACAGGATATGACAAACCCCGGGCGTGAGGAACAGATTGAGATGTTTATGCAGCAGTGTTTGGTTCTGAGGGTTGTCTCTGCAGAAGTTCTGAAGAAAGGTGTGGGCTAACGTCATGATTTCATCCATCTTTTCGTCGCCCTGAGAACAAAGCAGTGTTAGCTTTAGCGCTGTTAGCGTACAATTGCCGTAACATCTCGCACTTTCTCAAAGGGTATCTGAAGAAGGTCCAGCACCACCGTGTGCGCTCCCATGTTCTTCAGGAGCCTCTGTTGCTGAACACGGTTCTTCTTCGAGCAGAGTTTACTGAGATTCAGCAGGATCTGTGAAGCGAAGAACAGTGCATCACAACTCAACAACATCTCAAACCAGGGAAACGTGGAACGGAAAGGCGGTCCTCACCTCTTTTACGATTATGTAGTTGTTGGCTTTGTTGCTGTCTATTTGAGGCTTTTTGTTCCCATCTTGCACTGGGCTCAGGATTCCAACTTCCTGTGAGCCAGAAATAACATGCATTTATTCTTTTCCCAAGAAATTATTACAGCGAGGAAATTGAGTAACGCTTTCCTTCTAATATATTCACCAATTTGAAAGATTTAAAGCTTGCAAACCTCTAAATGCTGCTCTTTAGTCTGATTCTCAGCCATGTCTTCACCATAGCCTCCGCTTTTCTCAACCCACAGTTCAGACTTCTCCACCGTCAGACGCAACTGGTCCAGGTTTGCCTTAATCTGCTTATAATTGTCTACATCTTGCTCAAAAACCAGAAGCTGGACCTGAAAATATGATGTAGCCAACTAGTTAGTGAAATAAAAATTAAAGTTGGACTATAGACTGAGACAAACCTGTTTGAAGGCCTGAAGAACTTCCGCTCTCTGGCTGAAGTGCTTGAAAATGAGCTGGAGAGAGCCAGAGACCAGAGGAGGATAGTCCTGCATGATGAGGTGAATAAGAACCCTCAGAAACGTCTGACCACCTTCATCATCCAGGTCCACTGGGGAACTTTCTGTAGCACTGAGGGAAATGCATGAGAAAGACATGGAGCTTTTCCATTTGTGGGACAAATAATGGTTATTTCTTTCTTTCTTTCTTTCTATCCATCCATCCATCCATCCATCCAACCATCTAAATGAACCATGTTACTTTCCTTCACATTTACACAATCGGCAACGAAACAATGTCTCACCATCCAGAAAACATGCTTCCAGCCTCCTCCGAAATCTTATCCAAGTTCGGCTCTGGAAAACGTCATGCCAACAATTTAATAGCACACAATCAAATGCTCATGTAACAGGGAAATTTCTCACCAGTGGTGACAGGAAATTCATGCGCCGAGGTCGAGCTCTCCAAAGACTGGTCGTCAAACTCTTTCTTATAGATCGACAGAAGGTAGGTGATGCGATAATCAAGTCGCACGTTCAAAATGAACTAAGGAAATGACAAGGTGATCGTAAAAATCAGACCTCGGAGTCTGAAACCAGTCTTATAAAACCAGACGACATCACCTGTAGAATCTCTATAATCTTTAGCTTGGTGTCCATCACCACAACATCAGCGTTGTCATGAAGACACAGTTGCTTTCCGTTGTCCGGTTGAGCATCTGGGAGACTGGGGGACATCATCAACCCGCGGCTCAGAACCATCTGAGTCACCATCTCCCCCACACCATGGATGGTCCGCATGACATTATTACCTAGAACCAGAGAAAACCAGCTGAAGGCCGCAGCATATAAAGAACATCTAGATCTAGATTCTCACCTGCTTCAGGGCTTTTGTTGAGTCTGGACATAAATGAGAGAGTCGGCTGGACAATGTCCAGGATGGCCAGCAGGGTGCGTGTGAGGCACAGCAGCTCGCTGAAGCTGTAGAAGCCAAAGTAGACCAAGTTCCGGGCTAGATGGACCACCTGGAAAAACAAAGGATTACAGAGCAGGCGAGTTGTCTTCTGTTCTGTTCTGTGGAACCCAATAAAACTACTCCGGCTAGGTGGCAAAGATCAATGCACTAATAGAACTTTTCATATTAAATAATGTTGTACCTCTACTTGAGAAATTAATTCGTGACAAAAGAAGTTTTGCAAGTTGAAAATGTGGCAAGTAAAAACGCATTTTACACGTAAATGCCCAAATCCGTTTCCCCAAGCCCAAAAATTACTTAAAAAACGGAAAAATGGGGGTTATATTTACGCGCATATCTGATTTCGCTAATTATAAGCACCCCCCAAGATTTTGAGAGTCTGGAATTTATAAAGTGTTTTGCTTATATTGGCGTAAATACAGTATTATGTACACAACTCACTCCCGACAACACACACAATCATCAAACACCGTATCCTGACACACACACACTCACGTGAGCCTCACACACACGCACACACTAGATGGTCTGTACCTCGAGTGTCAGCTCATTCTTCTCCCCATCTCCAAAAGGATCCGGCTGACTGACCACATCTTTCAGATACTCGTCGACAAAGCGCATGGTGGGGGCAAACATCTTCTTCATCTCCTCTCGTGAGGTGTCTCTGAACTCATACTCATACCTGCAAACCAGCCGCATCATTTAGCATCAGTTGAGAGTTTCCGGAAGCATCCTTGGCTTACTTCATGACAGATATGGTGGAGGGAATCTCGGTCCAGAGACGAGCGTAGCGCACCGGCACCACGGCCTCCTGCGGGTCACGGTCCACGTGCATGTGCAGCATCAGGCGACAGAAGGAAGCCCGTAGGTTGTAGGGAAGACAGTCGTCAAACATGCAGCGCAGGATCAGATCCACCGGCAGCT
Organism: Paedocypris micromegethes; assembly: GCA_028031935.1. NCBI lineage: Eukaryota > Metazoa > Chordata > Actinopteri > Cypriniformes > Paedocypris > Paedocypris micromegethes. The sequence continues at coordinate 24,894,758 of CM051501.1, read as the reverse complement.
GGTTAGAAATCTGATTAATGGCCAGATACTGCCGGTCCAGGCACATTTTAGCAAATAGGTTGAGTTGACACCTGCAAAAGAAGAGATAAAACACTCTCATCTATCTTATAAAAAAAAAAGCGTCTGCTAAATGACTAAAAAGTAAAGTAAAGTGAAGTAAACTGCAGCCAGCGGGCTACAACCAGTCCAATTTTAATTCAATCTGGCCCTACAGAATCAAAAACAATATTTTTTTAAATTAAAGGCACGCTTATAATTACTTTTTAGTTTTACTATTAAAAAGATATTTTTTATAATATTATATGATTGTTGTTTTTTATATAAATATTTATTTAAATATTATTATTTAAATTATTATTTAGATTATTCATATATTTCAACCATGTATTCTTGGTGCTTTGTGCGTGAACTGTAAGAATATTTCAGAATATTTCAGAGACTTTCAGCGTGGCTAGCAAGCTGGCTGCATTTGATGATTGTGGAAATATTCATGAAGTAATACGTAACATGAAGAAGAAAATTGAGCATTGGCAAGCTGGATATTAACATTTAAATCTCTACAAAAAAAATTTCAAAATGTCCTTATTGAATGCTAGTGATCCCGTGCCTTGTGTTAAAAATACAGTAATAAAAAAATACAGTAGTGTAGAAATTGTTTAGCGAAACCAAAGCTAATTTTGTTATATTCTGGCAAATTTGTTATATTAAATAAGAGTTTTTTTCCTGATTTTCCGTTCTCCTCTGTGAATTTAAACTTTGGGATTTAGAATTCTCACCTGTAGTAGGTCATTATATCAACATCCATCTTTTGGCCATCCTTTGCGTCTTGGGAAAGATGGCGAATGGATTTCCCATGTGGTTCTTTGTGACTATCAATCCAGTACAGCCACACCTCTTCCTCTTCGATATCCTCATGGGTTAAGGAAGATTCCAGAGAGTTCTCAATGTGTGGCATCACTCTGTGAAAACAGACACACTTCTCTTACATACTCAAAAAAAAACTTTAATAGGCAAACAGAAATGTGTTTGGGAGGTTCACGTTGAAATGCTGAACTTAGCAGCTCTTACTTGGTTCGGATGAGGATGTCGGCATTCGTGGGGTTCAGAACAAATTTACAAATCAGCTCCTGAGTGACTGGAATCGCCGTTTTGTTGGAGACGCACAAGTCGGACAAATAATCTAAAAACCTGGTGAAAGACAAAATATTTACAGGCAAAAAGGACAAGTACGGGGTGAGAACTTTATACAAAATTCAGAAGGAAAGAAATAAGATAAAATGAGGTATTAATTTTTTAAAATTTAGTTTACACCAAGATTAAGTCTTTTAGGCTGATAGAAGTGGTTTCAACGTGGATAAGAAGTGATTTCAAACGCCTTCATATACTGTAGCAACTTAATATGCTGAAATGCAAGCTTGCTATAGATTAAGTGAAATATAATTACGTCGCATATCTTTTTGAAGGAAAAAACACGTGGAAAAATAAAGCAGTCAAAACTAAAGAGCCACTTAAAAACAAAAAATCCTGCAAAAGATAAGCTTGTTGATTTTAAAACATAAGGTCGCAAGCAAAGATTCATACTTTCTGCACGATAAAGGAAAGGAAAGCCACTGCATTTATTTATATCCTTTATTTAATTGCACTTTTTTTTTTTAAAGGTAGTGATCAATCTCAATTAAAACAATAATCAATATACCGTAATAACATAACTAAATTTTTTCAGGCAATAAGCACATCCTTACTTTCTTGGTGTTCTGTTACAATTCTGGCTAAATACTTCTCTTAACAATACGTCTTTTACTTATTTTAAAAACCTAACTTTTACTTGAATAATAGAATAATATATATATATATATATATATATATATATATATATATATTAAAAAAAGTAAATTAAATTTAAAATATTATTTCCATGTCTGTAGTATAGTATATCAGTAAGGGGTGCTATGATGTCACTTGTTATGCCCATATATGGGCACACTCTGATTTTCACACTGCGTGGACTCGTTCCCATGAGTTTGCCATGCTATTCTATTTAATTTTTTTTTAATTTATTATGTTTATTATTTCTTCCAGTGTCAATTAGCACCGTGCTAAGTTGTCCTGTTATTCCAGTAAACGAATTTATATGTTTTAAACTCGGTTGCGCGTGAGGTAGTAGAGCAGCTTGTTGTTTAGCCACTGCTAAGTGTTGCGGTGTGGCTAATGCTTATTCTTTAGAGTTATTTAGATATTACAAGCATATATGCACGTCTGCCTCCTGAACCTTTTTAAACATAGAAAACAGGAGACAACGCAGATGTGCACCGCTATATAAAGACGACATATTTTTATTTTGTTTATGATTGCTTCTGAATTAAAATTTGGAAAAGGTGTTGCTTATACTTCAGTGCATATTTGAAAAATGTGAAGATGAGCACCTCACAAGTTTCTTAACTTGTCACACTAAATACAGTATATGGAAATATGGGAGAATTCATAATAAATGTGAAATTGTAGATGGAACTTTCCGAATGAGTGGAGTCAGCCTCACAATTAAAGACACTTGAGAATTAGTACTGATTTGTACTGTATTTGGCTGGTTATTATGCGTGATGCAGACCGTTATCACCACAGTGATGAAGATTTAAGTGATTCTTTTGGTCAGTGAATCGCTAGTTCAGACCTGGGCTCCCGGTTCCTGCGAAGAAGTTTGACAAAGGTCTCGATCTCGCGTGCAGTGATGTGCTTTTCCAGCAGCTTTCGGTTATTGTGCAAAAGAGCAGTGATGGTGTCTTCCGCCAGGATCTCGAAGCCAATCTGAGCCTGCATGACGGAGAAGTTCTTGGCGATATACTCCTGCGAGAAAGAGGCACACTTGAGTCAAACAGCAGAGCGTATCGCTTCCTGGTCCGGAACAGAATCTCGCCTGGTTCTTGCGGTAGTCCTGTTGAGAATGCCGCAGGACTCTATAACACAACTGCAGCATGTACTTGAATGCAGAGTTGCGCTGCTCGCCAATATCCTCCAGCTTGGGCATTGGCGAGTCCTTGACTTCAGAAAACGGCGCTTTAAGGATCCCGAAAATCTGCAGACACGGAGGTTTGTGGCAACGCACGTGAAACTCATTTGGTAGGAAAGTGTTTTGCGCAAACCTGTGCAAGTATGTTTTGCTCTCTCATAAGTTTCTGTCTCTCTCGGTTGGGGTTGGAGATGACCACAGACAGGACGTCCTGGCCATTGTTGGGAACTTCACATATGAAGAAGATAAGATCCTCCAAAAGCTTAATAGTAAACCTGTACAAATATTTATAGGGATTTAACGTAACATTGTAAATGACAATCATAATTTTCCTCACTGGAATTAGAATAAATTCTAAAAATAGTTGATGATAAAATGTAAATTATGAATGTAAACCCTGTGGTGAGAATTTAACAGTGATGATCATGTGACTCAAAAAGCAGCACAGTGGTACATCAACGAACAAATAGCTCTAACGTTTTTTTTGAGTTACGAAGCATGTCTGAGAAAATATTGTCTCTAGTTATGAAAGTGTTTCAAGATACAACAGCCCAAATGATGTAAAAAACTGCTCCCTACAAAACTGCTCTTGACCCGAATTAATTTCTCAAGTTGAGGTACCAGCGTACTTTAAATGAATAAACAACTGATTGTTTAATATGAGAAAAAAAAAAAAAACTTCTTTTGCGATCACAAATAAGACAACTATTTATAAAAATATTGTCTAAATATGGAGACTTGGAATGAATTAGCGCATTTACATGCAAAATAACTTTCCTTACAAAAATGCTCTCGAAAAAACAAAATTATTTTGCGATCACAATAAAGACACAATCATACCTGCGTTCGTTAACAGCTGGACAATTGCTGATGCCCAAAATCCGCACAAAGGACTCGAGAACCTTGTTGGCATCATTGGCAAAGTCTAAATCTCTGACTTCTGACAGCGGGACAGAGTTGATAGAAAACGCCTCCTTGTCTTCTTTCATTTGGCAGGTGCCAATCTGAGAAAAACGGGACACGACGGGAGATTTGAATTATTAGTGTCCATTATTAGTTAATCAATCAACACAAACAGACCTTCAGCATGACAGGACGCTCCTCCTCGACATCAATGGGAATGTTGGTGCTCGTCACCCATGTGTTTGTGCACAAGTTTCTAAGTCTGACGTAGGAGTTCCTGAAAATATTCGGCACGGGGCGGTTTGACCAAGAACTCAAATCGGGTTTCGACTTTAAGACAGAGTTTTAACCTGGGAACGAGACAGTCTGCCCGCTGCAATGTCGTCGCATCCAGTTCAAAGAGCGAGGCGATGTCATTGCCATGGGGCACGGAAACCAGGATGTAGGGAATCTTCTCTGCATGCCACTTCTTCTTAGAGAAGAAGCATTCGGTGATGCCCTGAGGTTTCCAGACAGAGAGAGAGAGAGAGAGAGAGAGAGAGAGACATGAGAAGATGAGTGAAAGAAAAGAAAGGATGAAAAGGAGGAGGGGCAGAAAATGTGAGGGAGGGTCAAGTTAAAGCCCAAAAAAAATTCTGATTCAGCGTGTACATCAACTCTGCTTCTGAACTGGATTTGATACAGTTATAACAAATTAATACAGTTATTAAAATTAATTTAAACAAATTAATTTCAGGTTTTGATCAGAGCGTCCGTCGCTTTCTACGTGATCCACAATTCTGGCCTCAGACCAACTAGAGGAACATTTTTTAGACATTCTTTTATAAAATATTTTTTTTGTGTGTGCTATTTGGGTCTAAATTTGCTTTGCATGGAGAACGTTTGTTCACCTCTCTCTTTTAATTCATTTTTTCAATTTCATTTGCACTTTAATCCATTACAGTCACAATCGGTTTTTGCTTAATCTTTCATTCACCATTTACTTTATTTGTATACTGTATTTACTGTACATATGTGTGAGTGTTTATATACCTCTACAGTATATGTATTTAACTTGTCATTACTTCTCTTCTCTTTTTTTTCCCCTTTCCTCTTGGGGAGCAAGTGCAACTAAAGCAATTTCCGCCCTGGATGTAATAACGTTTTTTGAATTGAATTGATATAGGCTCGCAAACACCGTTGTCAAAATCAGTCCTTAGTTTTTCAAATTAGGAGGCAGTACGAAACTCTAGTAGAGATTTCACTCTATTTTGGTCTCAAATTTATTATTGGTCTCAAAGTTATTCTTATTTTAGCATAAAGTCCTTTTTTTATGCTAATAATGACCAAATATGTTTCCGAATAGAGAAATAAAAAAGCAGGACACGTCAACACAAGAACACTTTTAAGGGCCACAGGTCGGGCATTACTGGTTCAAGTAAAAGCTACAGCGAGCATGTTTGGTAACACTACTGTACATAACATTACTACAAACTTACTAATGACACATTTTCTTTTTTAAGAAAGAAAGAAGAATGCCATTGCAATGAAAGTGTTTCAACAACAATGATTTAGGGTGTAAAGTGGAAAAATGAAGAAAAAAAAAAAACGTATTAATTGTTCATATCGTATTATGTGTTTTATATGTGTTTAGAGGAAATAGAGCAATCACGGTCCAAGTTGACAATTCACTAAAATATGTCTAATATTTTCAAAAATATGCATGTAAATTATATGTAAAACAGCTGCTAGCTTAGCTTTCCTGTTAGCTCAGATATTCTGCGTAGCCAGAATCCAGTTTTGTTTGATCCAACTGTTTGAGTTGATTCATGCAGCATTTCAAGTCGATGAGCATCGGATAAACGTAAACGTGAATTTTAACGTAATTTAACGTCTTTTTTAAAGTCAATTTCTCTGTGACTGAGGTTGAAGGAGGCGCACAGACTCCAAACATGACTCTGGGGGTCATCTACAGAGAGATGATGATGATGATGTTGGGTCACTCCGAGAGAGAGAGAGACGCATTATACATTCTGTGACTCACTCCTGCGCTGATGCAGACAGCACGTCCACGGCGCTCTCGCAGGGCTCCCCTAAACCAGACGTTATGTAAGGCGTGTGTGTGTGTGTGTGTGAAGGTGCAGATCTTCTGAGAGGAGGGGGCAGTGTGAGTGTCTGCAGCCGCTGGATCCAGGGGAGAGGAACGTGTTATGTAAGAATCAAGTTGTTAGGGGGCTGTACGCACACCACAGCTTCAGAAACCTCATTTAAAATAATCAATCTCTCTCTCTATCAGTCTGTCTTTTCACGTTTATCCATCTCTATGCGCAGAGGCGAAAATCAATACATAACCATTTGTCAACCAGTTTGTGTGTGTGTGTGTGTGTGTGTGTGTGCGTGCGTGTGTGTGTGTGTGTACATATACACATCACATGCATTTATTTAATCCATCCATCCTCCTATATACTACATAAACTGTATATAAGAATGTATTTTTAACCCTCATCTATCCATCCATCTTTTCATACACTTCGATCTGTGTGTGTGTGTGTGTGTGTGTGGGAGGGGTCTGTATAAAATCAATTAATACTAATTAATATTAAAAATTAAAATATATAAAATGAATTAATAATTGTATCCATCTGTCTATTCAACTCTTGTATCTGTCTATCTGTATTTGTGGCTTACCTCTTTTTTGTTGGTTAAACTGTCAGTGCAATCTTTAAAGTCCGGATTTATCTGAAACAAGGTCAAACATGTTAAAAAAGCCAAATTTACTGGCAAAAATGCAATTTTACTTGGATTTGATTTGACATATTACACTGCAACAATAATACAGTGCCACCTGCAGGCCATTTTCACAATTCCAGATTATAAATATGTACTGTACTTCATATACTTTTACTTTTTTAAATCATAATTTTCTCACATTTTATATATATATTTTGAACATTGAGTCTTACAAAGCAGTTCTATTAAGAATCAATTGTGCACTATTTAAATCTAAGGCAAAAGGCTTAATATGGTTGCGCTTCTAGATATAAATCAGGGCCGGGTCACGCTAGTCAAGATCTGTTTGTGGTTTCAAGCTAAATCATTCTAAGCCACAAAAAGTGCTCTAGGAAATATATCAGCAGCCCACAAGCATGCAAGGAATGCAAAGAAATGCAAAGCACAGGCCTTCATTCACACAACACCATCCTGGTCTTCACATGGAAGCAGGAAGTGGACGGGACGAAGCGTACCTCCGCCGCTAGGTAGTTTCCGGTGGCCAGATGTTTAAATCGAAACAGACTGTTCCACTGACCGGCGCCGCCTCGGCAGGGATCGTGATGCACCACCTGAAGCGCAAGATCCAGAGTCAGAATCTATCGTTTGATTTAACGTCTGTACATTTCACATCAATAGAATTTGAATTTTGAGTCAAAGAATTACATTCCAGCTGTTTTTCTACTTTCTACTCGTTTCAATTCTTGACATGAAATGTATCGTCTTTTGGCATGAAATTTAACACATTTAGAAGAGAGATGACATCATATCATGCAATGTAATTATTCTTATCTGTTGAGAATTTATTGGAAATAACATCATGTACTGTAATTATATTTCCTCTGTGGTATGAGCAAAAAAATTGACTTGAAATAATATTTATACATTTATATATATGAAACCAGATGAAAATGCAGTTTGAAATGTAATTCTGAATGCAGTTTGAAATGTAATACAGTTAGAAGACAGTTTGCAAACACAGTGAATACAATACTACAGTTTGAAATGTAATTCAGTGTAATTCGTCTTCTTATCTGTGTTTATTTTAAATGGAAATCACATCATGCACTGTAATTTTATTTCCTCTCAGGCGTGAAATAAAAAAAAAATCCTGATTTTAAACAACATTTATAATGACATAAAATTAAATGAAAATGCAGTTTGAAATGTAAATGTAAATGCAGTTTCAAATGTAAACAGTTTGAAAAGTAATACAGTCTGAATACAGTAAATACAGTAATACAGTTTAATATACAGCTTGGAATGTAATTAAGAGTAACTATTATTATCTGTCTTGCATTTATTGAAAATTACATCCTGTACTGTAATTATATTTATTTTCTGGTATGAGCAAGAAAAAAAAAAAATCTCGACTTGAAATAACATTTATACTGAAATGTTTATACTACAGGAAATTAAATAAAAATACAGTTGCAATAAACTGTGACAAAACAATTGCAAAAAAATGCAATAAAGCAAACATAGCTACCTGAAAGCTTCCTTTCTGGTTGCGGTAAAACACCAAAATATGACCAATATTTGAAATAAACAGCATTTGTATGTGCTTAGTACGATTTAGGGGGGTTTCGACCCAGGACGTTTGGCCCCCGGGGCTTTGGACCCGGACGATTGATCCTTAGGACTATTGGACACTCGGATGGTTAGACCCGTGACAATTAGACCCGAGTTTCAAAATCTGACAAGCTCATGAGTAAATTTGAAACAGAAAAAATGTGTTAATATATCTCTTGTTGTTTGGACTGTTCTTTAGCATGCTTTGTGTATTTCACCACACGCTTATGGGATAAACAAGTATCGGCAATTTGGAAAGCTATTTAAGCAAAGCGGCTGCGCGCCCTGCATGAACTGAAGCCGCGGGCCGATCAGGACCGATTCCGTGCGATCCCGTGGATGAAAATCGTCGCGAAAACGAACGTCGATCCGAATGGGTTTTTACTCACGCCTGTCAAATTTCTAGCTCGCACGGGCATGAAGATATGAATTTTAATAAGCCGCGGCACCGGTCAATCCACCGTTATAAGTGCTTCTTTGCGGGACAAAGGCGCTTGAATCGGGGCAAAGTTATGCTTCTTCGCTGGAATAAATGCAAGGAGCCGCCTCCCAAATGTCTAGCTCACACGGCCGAAGATATGATTCTTAATAAGCCGCGTGACGAAACTCGGGTCTAACCATCCGAGTGTCCAATCGTCCTAAGGATCAATCGTCCGGGTCCAAAGCCCCGGGGGCCAAACGTCCTGGGTCGAAAAGTCTGGTCACCCTTAGTACATACATACATTTATAAAAATGCATGTCAATACAGTAGAATTTTTAGATATACATACACTTTCCAAGAAAAATTGTTCACTACCTTAATCAACTATTGTGTTGAATGCTGTGTGTGTGTGTGTGCGCGTGTGTGTGTGTGTGCGCGCGCGTTGAAAATAGATAAGCTACAGTTGTGAAGAATTTCATTGTACTAACATTTAATTGTAATTTTATAATATAATATTACTGAACATTAAAATAATATTACATTTATAATAATATTACATTTATTACATTTATACTGTAATATTCACATTTATAGATTCATTTTATTGTGACCCTGTGATACAATGACAATAAAGGCAGTCTGTTCTAAGAAGAATACCTCGACTTCCCACAATGCTTTGGAGCTGGTGGCAGACGTGGCAGATTGGCGGAGAGTTGCCCGTAAGAACACGTACTGCTGCTTCTTGTATTCGTCACACGTGAGAAACTTCTCTTGCTCGGCGTGAAACAGCCTCACCACGTCTCCCTGACAATCACAGAGATGATTTACATGCTTCTCGTACGATTCTTCACACATCAGACACGCCAGACTCACCCCTTTTAGAATATCGTCTCTGTATTCACTGTATTTCATGAAAAGAGTCACTTTCCAGCTGGTGTTACAGTTCAAGGCATTGACCTGTCAAAACACACACACACACACACGTTAATTAGTGCGCCATTCATTTAACAAGACATTTAGTTAAAATACTTAGATTATTTTAATTGTTAACACAAGTTTTTGATTCATTATGCCAGAAACGTATCGTATGTCTGTTATAACCAACAGATTTAAGCTAATTGAATTAAATAAAATACATTGCAGAATAACATACAACTACATACTACATACAAATATATTAATATATAAATTCAAATCGGTTACAAGTGAAAAAACTATATAAATTACATATATCGATACAAAACAAGAAGAAAAAACATTACCATTGCCTATCTGATAGTAGTACTGAATTACTGTAGTATTATTATTATTATTATTATTATTAATATTACAAATTAGCAATATTATAATGCACATTAATTTGCTGTAGTGATAGCAAAGAAAATTATTTTTAAAACATTACCATATACAGTACGTCTTTATACACAATTTTGTAACTTAAATAAGGTGACATACATGTATTTTTTTTAAATAGGTGTACACACACACACACACACATTTATAATTTACACAGAAATTCTAATTCACAGTAAAATGTAAAAAATTTGTAATGTAAAAAATTTAATATTTAGCTCAAGAGAAAAGTGGAACAATTTAAAGTCCTCAAATTCATCACTGACATGAGGAATGAATGCAATGCTTTCAAACACAAGGAGCGGTTTGACCTCTGACCTCTTTACAGCCACGGTTATCCAGGAGCTCGATGTTACTGGCGTGAAGCGGCTGTCCTGCGTTCACAGGCATCAGAACCACTTTGTCCCCGACCACCACCTACACAAACACACAACCAGTGACGGTCAGCCAGAGTCCAGACTCCACACAGAGAGGAAGTGGAATTACACTACATCCTGTGACATGCATGGCATTTCAGTGATGTGTTTTACGGAGCAGAAATGAAGTTCAATATGGAAAAAAAAAATATGGAATAAATATTTGGACATGGAATTTCTGACCGCATTTGATATGAGGTACACTGCAAAAAACAACTTCTTGCCAAGAAAAACATCTTGAAATCACACAATAAATCTTGTTTATTTCATACAAGACAAATTAACATATTAGAATGAAGTGAGTACGATTACTTAAGACATGTACTTGATTTGAGTGTTTTTTACTCATCTAGTTTTTAATTTTCTTATTTTTTTAATTTGCATGTTTTGCAGTGTACCAGCTTTTTCAGGTGTATAATATAACTGCTAGTGGCAATTGCAGGGTTTTTTCCATTTCCATTATCTATTGAATATATATTGATAATTATGTCCTATATATAGTCATAGACACATGTGTAACTTGTTTTTTCTGTTCTTTTTTTTTTTCATCACCATTTCAAAACCTGTTTGGTGTTTGATTGACCATTATTTTAAACATGTATGGTGATTGTTTTATTGCATTACAGCCAGTTGAGATAATTCTGATTTTTTCGGAATATTGAACTATTATTGATTATTATCATGTTACAAATTAGCTAAATGTTTAGATTATTTCAGGACTTCACTGTACAGTAAACAAGAACATGAAAATCTTTTGGAAAATAGAACATGTTAGGAAAAAGGAGTAAATCATGCAGTATGAATCTATAAAAAAAACGAAATTGTAAACATGTCTGTTTCCCTTGGCTAGTCATACTTCACTTACGTAGCCGGAAATAAAATAAGGACTAAAGATGGCTGCGTCAAATGAAACAACGTTTATGGATGCAACAATTAGTTAATACTTATGAACATTATGAAAAAAAATTGGTCTGGTTCCAAAATTAACTTTGGAAATTTGAGTTTTAATTTTCATCTGGGTGATTTTGACTGATCTTTTTCAGGGAGATTTGGGCTACAGTAATTACGTATATGACTTGTAATAACCACTAATTACATATGATTTGAAAAAGATTTCTGGGCCTTCGAGCTTAAACCATTAATATAAAAAATACAACACAGGAAAGAGTATGTTTGTTAGTTCTTCGCCAAGGAAAAGCATGTGGATGGAGTAAGAAAAACGTCTTATTCTAGAGGAAAACGTACTCTTTTGTGAAGTAATACAGTCACAACAAAACATGGCAGTAACATGCACGTCTACATGCTGCATGCGTGTCCACACAAAAACGTGCATTCATCAGACTTGATACCTTTCAATACGGTTTCATTGCAGACACAAAAGCAAGTAGAGAGACTAGAGGAGTTCAAACAACAGAAGATGATGGGTTCTTCCCTCGCTCGGCTTCACACATTTGGTCAAATGTTTAATACAAATAATCTCAGTTGTACAACTCTTCTATCAGACGTGTGTTTGTGTTAAACGCTCACATTGTCTCCTTCACTGCGGAGCTTCCAAAAGGGCTGGATGTAGAACCAGGAGCCCTCGTTTCCAGAAGGGTCTAAAGACACACGCATGGCGTTCTTCTCAAGCAAAGCTGGTAGACGCTTGTTCACCGTCAGGAACTTATTGCTCTTAATATGGAGGAGCTGAAAAATGCAAAAAAGACTCACGTAACACAAAGACATTATGGGACATTATGGCTCTTCGCAGTCTGGTCCTGAACCAGCTCTGATCCACTACAAGACCAGATGAGACCAGATGTGCAGATATAGAGTGGATAAAATGCAGTGGAAAAAAACCCCCACACATATTAACTAACTACTATTATTACATATTAAAAAAACACCTTATATCTGAAAGTGAACGTGAGGTTTTTTTTTAAACATTTGCATACAGCTTTTGAGAGTTTCCCAAAAACAATTCAACTAATAATTACTCAAAAATTAAGAACATTTATTTTGAGCTTTATTTTAATTTTTGTTCATCATTATCCAGCTCACAAAATCACATAAATATGTTTGGCAATATGTTCAATTGGCCGGAAATATTGATAAACGGGCAAAAAATACTGCAGAAAAAACAAATCTCATTAAAAGATCATGCAAGTACTAGAGCTGCACGATTCTGGATAAAATGAGAATTCTTACACAATTCTGGATATTTTTTTTTATTTTAATGATTTAACCCTTAACATTAGGTTGTCAAAACAGCAATAGAATAACACATATTAGTCTTTGCTTTAAATGTTTATGCTGAATGTAAGGAAAAATAATGTAATGTAAAAGTAATGATGTAAAGAAAAAAATCTTAATAAATACTGGGTTTTTACACTTTCTGAAAGATACAATCCAAGCACTTTTCCAAACACATTCAAGGTCCATATTTTTTAGCACACTGGATTATTTAACGTCTATTTCCTAATCTTTTTTTACTTATAAGCACACACCATTTTAAAATATTTTGTAGGATTTTAAGAGCACCTTATAGTTTGAAAATATGGTAATAAAACGATGTAGGGATCGTAACTTCTCCAGTAAAAATATTAAATAAATTCAATTTGTGTGCATTTGTGCGGTGTAATTTTGCACTTTTTAAGGTGGCCCGGACGCAAAGTTTGCCCACCTCTGCCCCACGCAAAGAGCATGGAGTTTCCATAAAAAATTTATATTTTAATATTAAATGAAAAAGAACTGGATATTAGCTTTAATTCAACTAATAAAGATTTCCTGACAATTTCAGTCCATTTTACCATCTTTTACCTGTATCACCCGGCTGTATTTGACAACTTCTCCCAAGAGCTTCTTGTTTTCTGTGCCATTCTGCTTCTGCTCCAGTTCTGCTGCATGCTGGGAAATGAAGTGAAAAGTGCATTTCCGCGAGATAAAGTTCCATTTCATAACAATCAAAAAAAGCCTTAAAGTAAAAACATTGGCTGCTTTAATACCTGCAATTTTTTAAAAAGCTCTCCTTGTGCGTTGCTCCCATGCTTCCCTTGTTTAGCCTTCCAGAACTGTCTCTGTGCCGAGTAGCGGTTCATGGGACAAACCTTGAAGAGGCAGTCTGCAAGCCAGAAGAAAAGATTAGTAGTTTTCTCACTTTAACCTTCAAAAAAAAATCACTGCCAAGTAAATTAATGGTTGCTTTAGCCTCAAGACAAATCTAGGCAAACACAAAACAACCTTTATGGCCATGGAACCACAGTAAAGAGCAAAGCTGAGTTTATTTGTCCACTTGTCTGAAGGACACAGGCTGTAGTTTGCAAACCCGATGGCAAACTTCCTTTCTGATTTACTTAAACACTCGTTCTGTGACATTCACAATGAAATTAGTAAACAAGCAAGTGTGGGATATTTCTCAAATGTGAAAAAGCAATGTGTTATTACACTATCATTGTGTATTTATGTTAAATCTTCCTATATAGCACTACATAATGTTGCGTTTTTGCACCATTTATTTATTGTTGTCTCTTTTGTTTTTCATTTTTGCACAATTTTCTCACTGTTGTTTAATAATTATGTTCGTTGGTTTTTAATATTTTTTCTGGTATTTGTTGTCATTGAAGTACTGCTTCCTTTTGATTTAAAACCATTTTATTGCCAAATTTTAGTTACACAAAGGTATGTAGTGACAATAAAATTATGTTCTTTTCGCAAGGAATATAAACTACATTTAGACCCAATTACAGGATCAAACTATTCCAAACCCCCAAAGTTTCAAAATGTGATCAGTTCAATATTTTTGTTTATTACAATTTTTTATTTGCATTTTTTGCAATTGGTGTATTTGTTTGTTACATCTTTAATGTACAGCATACGAATAGTTTCAAAGTAACTAAAAAAGAAAATGGAAAAAAAAAAATACAAATAACTACAATCTGTCTGTTTTTACAAAGACGTGTTTTTCATTATTCAATGTTAACAGCCTCCAACCCAAATAAAAAAAAAAGTCTCAATGAAATGCTGGTTAATACATTCGAATTTCCTCATTGGAACAGTATAAGATAAATCTACTAGCTTATGATAATAATATGAGGTAAATCTACAAGCTAAAGTGCATGTTGTTTGTTGTGTGTCGGATTGGCGAATCGGACTTGTTTATTAGCATGACGGATTAGCCACCTAGCTAAAACCACCCGAGTATTTACATAGACTGGGAGAGCAGCTATCTCAGCATCTGCTGTTAGGAGATAAGAAATCATTTGAGTTTGCAGACAACATCTATCCGTGTTGTGTGTGTGACGTGGAGCGCTGACAGACTGTGTGGCCTTGATAACAGCAGCGATTCCGAGTGTAGGAGGCTGTTACTGCTCAAGGGTCGAGTAATTAATCACACACACGGCTGAAGTTACACAATAGAACCCGCTGTAGTTGGGCAAACTCTACTAGGGATCAGGCGTGCTTTCAAAGGCGAGGTTTGTAACCTGTTTTAAGAGGAATGATTGAAAGTAAACACAGCGCACTTTACAAAACACTTCTAAACACACTAAATCCGCCCGGTTTCTAAACTGGTTCGGTCTTTTTCGGGACAGTGAGGACTTGGAGCCCCTCCCTGCATCTCTGGGTCAAAGGTGAGGACACACCGTGGACACGCCCCTAGGTTGTGGCCAGCCAATCATATGGCATGAACACATTTACACACTCAAAGGCTTCAATCATTTAAATGGACTGGACTCTAGTGTGGGACTGCTGTGATGGCAAGACTGGAAACTCACTTTATACAAAGCAAGAAGAATGGTGGACCATTTGGGGTCAAGGATTTGGGTTTGCGGGTCAAGGATCATTAAACATTTGGATAAAGATAACGTTGATAATTCTTCAATCAAGAGGCTTAGGAAATTGTGCTCATATAGACATTGAGCTTTATGTCAAACAAAGTGTTAATGGTAGACAGACACCAGCGATAAATTGATCTATAATTACTCCAAAACTTCACATTGTTCTGTTTTTACACTGAAAAATTAAAGGACAAATATTTTGTAGTGGGGCTAATAATTTTGTCCTCAACTGTAGATTTTGCTACAGATTTTGAAAGTTTGCTGCTTATGGATTGCCGAGTGTCGTCTGGTTTGAAACAGCAGTAAACACACACACACACACACACACACACACACACACTTCAGAATAAAATCCTTTTTCAGGAAATAAAATGTTCAAGTTGATAGCACTTACTTTACCGTTGTGTTTCCTTACTCATTCTCCCTGTTTATTTTATGTTTATTTCTCGACTGGCAACTGACTCACATCCATTGTTCTAGTGCAGGTAAAATAACGCTTGTCGGACATTTTTTGGCAGAATTGTGTAAATGCTGGATTAAGATCGAGAAGAAGGTATAATCACTTTTTTACTTGGTCCAACTTGTTCACAAATTTTTATCCCCTTTCTTATTTGCAAGCTTGATAGAGTTTTAAAACTTTTATGTCGCCATTTTTTTTTCAATGCCATGCGATCTACCCACAACGCATGTGTTTGATGTCGCATTAGCTCCATAAGCCTCTACAATCTCACAAGATTTACAGTATTTACATCCAGTGTCGCATTAATTTTTTATCATGATCTTGCGTTGATGAATATTGAGTACAAAGCCTTCTACAAAGCAGTGGTGTAAAGTACTTGAGTAAATGGACTTCGCTACTTATTTATTTTTGGCTGCTTTGTACATGTACTGAGCATAAAAAATAAACGCTACTTTTACTCTCTACTTGACTACATTTGTGATCACGTATCTGTACTCTTTACTCCACTACTACATTTGAATAGACACTTACTGTTACTCGTTAAATTGTGATGTGACAAGTCAGCATTTTTTTTACACCGCAGTTAATTTCTTGGGTGGATGAGGCGATATCGCCATCTGCAGGATGCTGAAGGTACTGGATGCTATTTATGAGCAAAATTACGTAATTTACGTAAATTACATTATGTGAATTAGCACTTTTGTCCATTTGAGTTTGACTGAGACTGACCTTGTGTTCGTTTTGTATCCATTTTGTTCTGCCATTTTTAAACATTGAGGTGTAAAATCTCATCTACATTAGAAAATAAATGCAGATTATAAAAAGATAATAAAAAGTTTCTTGTTTTTCCACATTTTTTCTTTTCATATTTTCTTCAAAGTTCTTCACAGTTTTTTTCTGAATTCCGAAATAAAGTTTAAGTTGAGTTAAACTGAGTTGACTTGAGTTCTTTTAAAATTGGAAACTTTTACTCAAGTCTTCTTGGAATTGGTGACTTGAAATTTGTAATGGAGCATTTTTAACAGGAAGGTATCTGTATTTTTACTCAAGTATTGCTTTACATCTCTGCTGCAATGCCTTGATAGGAAAATGATGACTCATGCTCCCTGAGCGACTCTTTCACAATTTCAGCCTGTTGATTCGTGGCTTTGTCTCTGTGGAATAAGCACTGATGGAATAACTTGTTCATTTAGTTCATTCAGAAAGTCAGCTGACCGCATTGTTTGAGCTTGAATTATCCAGTATTAGGCTCGTTTCTCATTGCTTCCTTAAATTCAGGTAGCGACTTTTTTGAGTCGTGAAGAACCACTCACCTCGGAATTTTTTTGGTGGGTTCGCAAGATCCCCGGTCTCGGGTTGCACGACACACCGATCATCCACCAACCTACAGGACACAAACACAACGATAAAAGATAATGTGTATTGATGATAATATATTGACGTTATCATCAATACATACATTGAACAAATATATAAATATTATATTTTCTATATGCATTTAAAAGATAGTGTGTGTGTGTGTGTGTGTGTGTGTGTGTGTGATTTTTTTTTTTTAACCGATTAATCGCACTTCCCAACCAAATTAATCTGAAGCTTATTATATTGAATATTGAATTAAAATGTAAATTAATGAAAACTCAACACTAAATAAACACTTGTTTAAATACTGTTATATAATTTAGTAGACTTTTTGTTCAATTTGCAATATATATTCTTGGTGTTTTAACCACATTTTTTAAATAAACCATCAATAACCATCAATAACCTCAAAATTAACTGTTGGTTTCGAAAAAGACATATCTCTTAAAACACAGGCAGACCAGATAAACTTCAAAATAGTTCACTAAATACTTTGTTTTTTTTTTTTTTTTTTAGACAATTTGCCTTTGTTAGACTTCCCCTTTTAAATCTCCTTTAATGTAGATTTAACTTTGGATAAAAGAGTCTGCCAAATGACTGTAATGTAAAGTAAAACATAAAATGAGCGGCACAAGCCCAGTCGTTTGAGAAACGGTGCGAATGACTCCATTTTTCCTTCTTTATTAATGAAGTCTACCGTGACTTCTGCTTTGCAAAATACTGTACCCAATACTTTTGTTCTTCTACGAATCAATCTGGCAAAGTTTTTAAATGAAACTCTCCGTCTAAAAGTCTTTCTTTGCTCTTATTTTTTGTATGTCGAACAAATGGCGGCCACCACAGGTGAACATAACAGCAACCGCATTAATGCATCAATTATTTTTTTTAATTAATTGCATGTGTTAACGCGTTAACTTTGGCACCACTAATATATAGAGAGAGATGTAGTGTTTATTTAAATACCTGTTCGCTCATGAAAAAAAAACTATTTAAATCAATCAATATTTAACTACAATAGACATACTAACATGTATTACATCATACATACTGAATGAAAAGAGTGTGAACTATAGTGACTTTAAATACTCATGACACTTTATTCAGTGCACACTCACAGTGAACCCTATTTGAACTGCTTTTCATTTGTTTACCTTTTCATAGTAGTTTGAGGGTTGAACTGTGACCAAAGGGTTACAGGTTCAAACCTCGGACTGGCAGGAACCACAACTGAAATGTCCTTGAATAAGACACTGAAACCGATCTGCTGTCAGGACACCACAGTGTGTGTGTGTGTGTGTGTGTGTGCGCGCGTGCGTGTGTGTGTTCTTGTACATGTCGAACATTTATACTGTATAGGGCACAAAATAGTGCATCTATGCAATGTATTGAGAAAAACAAAGCACATATACAATGATCCCAAACGGATCTGAAGTCACTGATGCAATTCAAAGCGAACGGACCAAAAATGTTGGTGATTATACATCGACAATCTTTAGTATCAACTTCAATGGCAAAACAAATTGGCGTGACATTCTCAACTCCATCAAATTTGAAAGAAATAATAAGTTTCTCTTCATATACCATTTATTTTTCACTTAAACACCAACATCACTGCACTACGAGAATTTTGTCAAACTGGTTGACAGCATTAAATTAGACCTACAGCGTTGGAACAATCTCCCGTTATCATTAGTGGGTAGAATTGAGTCGATCAAAATGAACATCTTGCCACGAATATTGTTTCTTTTTCAGTAAATCATTTTTTAGAACTCTTGACTCCCTCATAGCTTCATTTATATGGGCTGGTAAACCCCCACGAATACGTAAGTCAGTTCTTCAAAGAACCAAACAAGACGGGGGTGTAGGTCTCCCAAATTCTCTTTTTTACTATTGGGCGGCCAATATCCAGAAGATACACATGTGGTGTAACGCTCCTGAAACCAGCTGGTGTGTGATGGAGGACTCTTGTGTACCATCTTCATCGCTACCTGCTCTAGTTCTTGATGGTGGTTTACGAAAGCCCTCTAAGTATTCCACCTGTCCAATTGAGATTGCATCGCTTGAAATGTGGAAACAA
Organism: Paedocypris micromegethes; assembly: GCA_028031935.1. Taxonomy (NCBI): domain Eukaryota; kingdom Metazoa; phylum Chordata; class Actinopteri; order Cypriniformes; genus Paedocypris; species Paedocypris micromegethes. Next base: position 24,875,631 of record CM051501.1, on the reverse strand, counting down.
TTTCGTTGTCACTTCGGGTTAAAAACATCATCAAGTCTGATGCCTATCAGCCGTAACCACCTTTTTGCTCCTGCAGCGTTGGATCACACCTACATGCAGCTAAAAGAAAAGGGGCTAGTGAGGTTCCAGGACTTGTTTCTGGAACGCACATTGGGTTCATTCAATGATTTGCAAAGTAAATTCAATATCCCCAAATCAAATCCGTTTCGCTACTTTCAACTACGAGATTTTGCTAAAAAACACTTTAAAACTTTCCCCCAGCAGCCAGAAAAGAACCTAATTGACGACAGTATGGCCCTCCCAAAGTCGTCCAATCGAGTCTCCTCAATCTCTGGCCTCCTGCGCTTTTCAAACCTACCATCTCTTTCTACACTCAGGCAAACTTGGGAGGGGGAGATGGGTCTGGCGATTGACGAAGAGCTGTGGAATAACATTTATAGCTAAACCTAATTCCATCTGTGTCTGTGCTCGATTGAACCTTATTCAACTCAAAGTTGTTCACAGAATCCATTATACAAAGGCCAAACTTAAGAAACTGTCGTTAGTAGATAATGACCGATGCAACAGATGTGCGTTGTCTCCAGCTGAACATATTCACACATTTTACACTTTGGTTTCATTTTGGACTTCCTTCTTCCATACTCTGTCGAAAGTTTTCAATGTTGCGGAGAAGCCATGTCCGATGAGAGCAAATATTTGGTGTGCCTCCTGTGGAAGGCTTGTACAACAAACATCACTGTAGGATTGTGTCTTTTGCATCACTGGTAGCAAGAAGACGAATCTTGCTACACTGGAAATCGTCAAGCCCCCCTTCCAATCTTTCCTGGTTAAAGGATTTGATGTCTTTCCTGTAGTTGGAGAAAATCAGATACTCAGCTAGAGACTCTAATCTGTTTGAAAACGTTTGGAACCCATTACTTACTTTTACTAAGCATGTGACCTTTTGTGATGACTGATGGTTCTTTTATACTTGCCGATTGTGCTTTTTACTTGCTTATTACTACAAGTATTGTTTAATTTAATTATTATTATTTTTTTTTGTTTATTTTTTCTGTACTCTTGATTATGTATCTGTTTCTATTGGGGCATTGTGGGATGGGAGGAGGGGCAAGGGCGGGGGGCAGTTAACCAAAAAAAAAAAGGCATATAATGTTTCTTCTACATGTGTACATTTACTATTGCCCAATACAAACTGTGAAAAAAAACAAAACAAAACAAAACAAACAAAAAAAACACGAACAGGCTTTCGCTCTCAGCTGCTAAGAAGGGAGGAAGCTCCTCAGCTCGTGCTGCTGATAACATACTAACCTTGGTTTTCTCCAGTTGTCTGGTAAAAACACAACTAATACTTATCAAAAGGAAGCCTGTGGTTTTCTTTATGATATATGTCGTCTATCTGTTGAGCACAGCAGTGTGTAAATGTACTGCATAGCTGAGTCTATGTGGCCCATGTTATGCTAAAGAAGCTCTAGTCTAGACGCGTTTCCTCCGGGTCTCCGTGCCACCATATGGATTTTGCTTTATCGTGGATGCCGTCACACATTCATGAATTACATTTTTATACATGTATATAAACACTTTAATAAAGTTTAGCACGTGTTTCGTTACAACTGTTAATGACGGTGTGGAGACATAGCTAATCGAATGCAGAAAGCGTTGTAAAAGGCTGAATTAATTGATCACATGAGCCGCTAAAAAGATAAATGACCGCGAGCAGCTCCGATGTCTGTGTACTGTGTCTTTAAGAGCGGCTCTACTAAGTAAGAGGACCGTGAAGTTGCGAGCTCAGAGCGGTTTCTGCTTATTTTTTATCAAAGTCGTTTGTAAACGTCTGTTTCACGCAATGTTTGGATTCAGACTCAAAGAAAGCATGACAATGTAAAATGTATTAGTTATTCAATAAAAGTGTTTTGAGTGTTACAATCAGGTAACAGATTACTGTAGGATAATGAATTATTGATTAAATGATCATAAGATTAAATGATTAAATTTAATCATTTAAATTTAATGATTTAAATCATAAGATTCATTAAAAGATTAAATGATCATTAGCTCAAGATTAAATGATCATAACAATAACATCCCTATATAAAAGGCACACACAATTATCCGTATTTACGAGAATATAAGCACCCCCCAGATTTTTCCAGCACAAAATAGAAATGACCTTAACAGGCGAACGTAAGTTTTAGTTTAACTTTAGTTTCTTTTGACTTGTAAATACTGTAATTCGTTTTTAAATACTGTATAATCTTGTGACTCATACCCATATTTGACTGCAATGTCATTTTGTTAATGTTTTTTTTTTAATTCTGATATTCAGCCAATAAAACCATTATTTAAAGAAAGAAAAAAGGATATGACACAGAAGCACACTGTGACAAAGACAAAGTATCTTAATTGTTTAATTGATCCAGACTTGAAATGTGGAAAAATGGTTGCTTATATTTACACTCACATTTAAAATATGCAAAAACAGTCATCTCAATTTTTCTAATTTTTAAGCTTTTAAAATTGAAAAAGGGTGCTTATACAGTATTTGCGTAAATACGATATGTGTCTTGTGGTTGTGTCTTGTCAGTCTCTTTTTAACGCCAGGTCATCTCATATTTATTGGCTCGATTTTGTGGCTATTATTTCAAGATTTACGGTACATAGGGATATTTGCATAGTAAAATTTATATGGATGTTTCCGATCTGATATACAGTACGTACTGTATTGCAAATATAGTTACAGCCATTTATCACCAACACATTCTGTATTATAACCAGAGAGAGAGAACTTACCACTTCTGCACAGACCTGTATTTCATTTCATTTCCTTGTAATAAAGTTGACTCTAATCTATAATCTAATCTATAAACAATATACATGCCCGTAAGTGTATGTGTCAAATTGTTTGCCTAATTTAAAATGAATAGAAAATGTAGGTATTTTTTCTACCCTTTTTAAGCAGTGCGACAGTCCGGAAGACTAACTGAAGGACGGCAGGTTAAACATCAACCAGATAATCATTATTAGGAGTTCTTTATAGCTTCATTACGCGGTGAATGAAGTCAACCATGCCAATCTTGTCCAGGAAAAGGAGCGGTTAAAGCAGACTGTGTTTGATCAAAATTTCAATCCAACGAATGTATACCAACGAATCTATGCATATTGCTTGACCTACTTTGTGTTATTTGTAAAGATCAAATAAGATTATATAACCCTATGTTACAATGAAATACAATGAAAATAAAAGGCGTTCTATTCTATTATTCAGAAGATTCAGAGGAGCTGGAACAACTTGATAAAGTTGTATAAAATAAATAGTTCAGGCCTTGAAGACCATAGTGGACAGGTCTCATACAGGAATTAATCGAAAAGTAATTAAAATCGACATTCAGAACTTATAAATCAATCACATTTTCCCAGGTCAATTATTTAAACTACTGTACTTCACCTTGAAAAAACACTAGCGCATGTGGAGTCACGGGTTTTGACGCACAAAGGTAACCACAACCCAATTTGTTTTTGTACCCATTTTATTTAGAAGAGAACTGCTCACTTTATACTTTCAATAGAACATAATTTGAGTTTGTTTCCAAATGTGCAAGTTATTTCCTTTTACTTTTTTTCTTTTATATGAACAACTGATGGCAATTTTATTTAAATAAATTAAAATAATCGTTCATTAATCGTAATCGTGTTACAAAAAAAATTAATTTATCAGGATTTTGATTTTAGGCCACATCGTCCAGCTCCATCTCAGAAATATGTGTGTATAATTAGGCCATGTATGTAAAAAAAAGAGACGTGCCTGAGAAGGTGACTGACGGACTCGGTCAACACCTTAGGTGCGACTCCATTTTAAGGTCACACGAGCAGATACAATACATGGGCTCGGTTAACCCCTCAGGTGTCATTGCGCAAGCAGGCCGAACTGAATCAACCTGAATTGGTCCTGAGGGCTTCAGCATTCCGATCCTGATCCAACACTGCAAACTTTCTGCAGAATCCGCGTTCTCCAGTGGCTGACCGAGAGATTCGTGTCTTAAGACGATGAAAGATTTTGAGTAATAATAACCAATTAGGCCAGAAATGGTGAATCTCCATGCATCATGACTGAGCAACAAACCTGCAGGGCTGGCCAAGTGTTTCTCACTATGTTCAACCGTATTCATTAAAAGTATGATTATTTAAGGTGTCATGGTGATGCAGAAGAGTAGGGTGTGCATTGGTTAAATGCACCAAAAAAAAACACCGAACTGAACCGACCTGAAATGGTGCTGGTGTTTTGACATGTGGATCTAATGCAAAGCGAGTGAGTCTGAACTGAAAACCAACATATAGTTAGTGCATTTAAACAGTGTAGTACATTTAAAAAGTGGCATGCTTGGTCATGTGATCTCAAAGTGGATGTTGGTTTGACCAACACTCCTTTTTCAGGTCACATGACCAGGTGTGTCATGTAATTAACTACACACACACACACACACAATGTATTTTTGCATTGAAATCCCGAGTCAAACAAATCAAAGCAAATTATATTAAATACTGACACGAACTCCTGCAACCACCACGTGTGTTTACCGGAAACGGGCACTGTAAAGTACTGTAAAGGGATTCGGCTAACTGTAAACTTTGCATTCCTGTCGAGAGATTTGCATACTATAAAAGCCCGGGCCTGCTTGTGTTGACTCAAATCACTTCCTACTTCCACTCCACAAACTTCACCTGACAGGCTGAAAAGCAAACATCTGCATCATCGGTGCCTATTCAGTTTCGAACTTGGAGATGATTCGGACGGTCCAAATGAATGAGCGGTGCTGTTTTTACCTCAGAACCGTGACTGTGGCGTTAGTGAGGCAACTCACCCTAAAGTGCTGATAAATCCGTTCACTGTCCCCTCAGCGTAAAGAGACACGATATCCCCGATGTGGAGGAAACTGGACCGGTGTTCCGACATGTCTGCGGCCGTTCTTGTGCAATCGGCGAACCGCGTCCGAACGGCACCACGTCTCGAGCCGAAGCCACTTGACTGCGTGTGTGCGCGCGTGCAGCGGCGCGTTTTTAGACGGCGTGCCGAGTTTCACTTGCGACTTCGCAAACTGTCGTTTCCCTTCATGTTTTCAACTTCTTCCTGAGACACAAACGAGACTTTTTTTCTCTCTCTCTCGCCAATATGCGCGTGTGGGAGGAGACTCGCTCTGTCCCGTCAAATCGAGGAAGTGATGCCGTCTCTCCGCTTTACTGCTGTGGTATGCGACTTGAAAAGTGAGAATGCTACGTGTGATTTGGGGTTTGCCTGGCCTAAAGTACTTGAGTAAACTTTTGTCATTTTTGTAAATATTTGTAAGTATAACCCTACCTTGTGCATGTACTGATCAAAAATATAAGCAACTTTAAATATACGGTCGCAATCAATTCACGAAATCAATAAAGTACAATTAGTAATTTTCTGTAGAATCAATTGTATTATGCATATGTATACATATTGTATATTTACAGCATTTACAAAAACTCCCAAGGATTACTCAAGTACTTTACAGTGTAAAGTTTTTACTGTGTGTGTGTGTGTGTGTGTGTGTGTGTGTGTGTGTGTGTGTGTGTGTGTGTGTGTGAGAGCGAGAGAGAGAGAGAGAGAGAGAGAGAGAGACAGACAGACAGACAGACAGACAGACATACACACATACAGACAAGTATGTGTTTTAGAAGTGTTTTTGTTTGTATGAAATGTATGCGAGAAAACTAGTTCCTTTGTCAATTCATTTAGGCTGTTTTTAATTTTCTTTATGATTCTTCATTTTATCAAATTGATTATGAATTTAAATTGCGGGTGTTGTTGTAGTACTGTATTCATATTACATCACTGTATACTTTCAATGCAGCTGTATATTTCTATATATTTTATATCATATATTTATTTCATAACTGTATCTATACCTCAAATGCACTTCTGGTTAGATGCTAACTGCATTTCATTGTCTCTGTACACGTACCTTGCAAAATGACAATCAACTTGAATCTAATCTAATCTAATATTATAATATAATATATTATTCACTATAATACAGTTTATTATATATCATAATCACACATAATAGCAAGTCATAATATTTATTGCCATTACATCGTAAATAATAAAACAAATATGCTCGAGTTCTTCTCGTGCAGACAATACAGTACGCGTTAATGTAAATGTAAGTATTGCACAAACACTATATAACATATAAACAGTTAAAAGTCACATAAAATAAGCAGAAAATATTAACAGTAATTTTACAGTATTTAATAATAACAGTACTTAATAATAATAATATTTACTACATACAATTTATTACTCAAAATATTTACTAAACTATTATTTGTAAGTGAAAAAATGAACAAAAAAAACTTTGAATTTTGCTGTTCTTAATTTCAGGATGATACATGATGAATACAGTTATTTCATTATTCATACACTACAATGACTGAAATACTGTATGAAGAATTAAAGAAAATTCTGGTTGTTCCATTTCTGGGTCGAGGGGAGCTGCAGTCACAACTCTGGGCCCGAGGATGGATACAAACTCTCGATTGGTGGCCAACTAGTCACAGAGTGGGACACACACACACACACACACACACACACACACACACACATTCCCTCAAACCTACGGTTAATTTTCTAATCCCCATTAACCCGAAGGCGCAATCCCTGAATGATTTTTCCAATCCCAATTAACCTAACTCGGACAAAACCTAAACACCTGAAAGAAACCCACGCAGACACGGAAAACACATGCACATATAGTCCAAAACAGGACTTTCTTGCTTTGAGGTGACCAACTGTGCCACCCTCATCCAACTCTGACATATTGTACAGTAACAATGAAAAAAAAAACAGTCCAATACTTTTTTGGTCTTATACTGACACCTAACGGCGAACCAATGAAGCACATCAACGTCACTCATTCAGACAGACTGTTTAACTGCTAAAAATGTTCTACACACACACACACACACACACACACACACACACACACACACACACACACACACACACACACACACACTACGCGTCTGTGTACTCTATCTGCTCTGTAATTAATCTGTAAATGAAATAAATGTATATGTCCCGACTGTCAAACTCCCCAAGCTACCCGTAAACCTTTTTTTAATGAATCTAAAAGAAACTCTGAGACTGACACATCAGTCATTCGGGATTCGCGCCGCGCACACCCGCCAAGCAACGCAACACAGGCTCCGCCTCCTTTGACCTCAGGCAGCTAGCGGCGGCTCCCGCGCGCAGACGCGCTCGCGACACCTGCGGAGCCACTGAGCATGCGTGTGAGACTCAGTCATCAAACGCTCAGCGGGCAAACTAACTCTCTCCTGTACGCTGCGTTCGCCCGATCGCCATCCTTTTGGTCCACAGAACCCGGCTTATTGTGTTTTTTTTTTGGTCTCCTCCTCTTCGATCAGTTGTGGGTTCTCAGTTATCCTGCGAAAGAATGAGAGGTAAGCGGCACAAACCTGTGGAATAAGTGTGTTTTCCTTACATTTCTAGCTCGCTGGAAGATGAATGTTTACGTTTGATCCCTCGCGTAAAAGCGCCAGAGACTCGTTAGAGTTGATCCTGACTGACTAGCTGGTCACCTTTAGTCAACTCGTCGGTTAAATGACCACTTTTACACCAGCTCCAGCTGTTTGGGTAGAAGTTCAGGTGTCTTTGTTTCTCACGGTCACGGCGTGTGTTCGTCCCGGCGTGTGTTCATCAGTGTCAGCCAATCAGAGAAGATGTGGAAATAATTCATTCATTCATTTTTTTTGTCTTACTATTTATTGAGCTTCTTTTGGTCTGTTAAGAGGCATTTAAAATCTTTAATGGCATAAAATGGTGTATATTGTTGTTGTTTTCTGGTCTTAAAAGTGTCTGCTGTAGATGGTAATAAATGATCAAAATGAATAGACCAGGACAGTTTGTCTGTGATTTATGTCCGACTCGCAGATTCAATAAACTTTACATTTAATCATCCTGAATTGTGGGCTGGAAAAGTTGCGTAACGTTGATAAGGGCTTTAAATGTCTGTACGCTTAACTTCAGAAGTATTGGTGAATGCAGATTAACCCATTTTAATCCCATTTCTGAGCTGACTTGGTGTTTTAAGCATCCATAACAGAAATAAAGTTTACACAATTATCACTTGTCTACTTCAACACTTTTACATATTTTTGTGTCGCTTCCTTCATATCTCGTAGTTAGTTTTACTCTGTAATCCGGGGTAAATTTTGTGATGCTATTTCTAGTCAGGATTAATGGGGGGAAAAGTTTAACAAGGTTCAGCCGAGTTGGTTTTATAAGAATTGCAGGAAACAGTCAATGGCTGTACGAACTTTAAGCCTTTGTTGTGTGTGTTTTTATTTCCAGAAGCATCCAAAGTCATGGATTGTAGATTTTCATGGAGGTTCACTTGCCCAAAGCCTCATTTATAATCACTGGAGAAAATGTTGGATTCATCAAAATGACTGAGGGAAATTACGTCTTCATAAGTGAAAACGGTAAGGAAGTGGATAAAACGTTGGATTGGAGTTACATAGACTGGCACGAAAAGAAAACGGTAAAAGGGACTGATGTGCAGACGCAAACCCACCGTCCCGCCAACGAGGACCGAGAGACCCAAACCACCGCTCCCTTCTTGATGCGGATAGACTTGGGAAGGACGCCCTCCAGACTGCGCTATGGCTCCCTCGTGGAGCCCGAAGGAGCCAACTTTTTTCAGTTTGACCGCCAGGCACCGGCCCGCATCTCCACATCTCCCACTCTTCGCCGGATGAGGAGCACCAGAATCTCCTTGAAAGATGCTGGAAAGTCGGACGAACCTTTAGGAGAGGAGACTCTCTCTCCAACGAGCCCTGTCTCGCCGCTCACCCGGGAGAAATCTCCTCTAGCCGCCCAATCAGATGGAGAGGGCGGGACTTTTGAGCCCTGTAAGAAAAGCAGATCTCGCAGATCACAGACCCTTGACAATGGAATCATGTGCGCACAGAACGACTCCCATTACTCAAAGGAACCGGTTTCTGACAATGAGAACAACACTGACAATTTGGAGCAGGTAAAGTTCATTTAGGCCTTTCTATGCCTGGAGTTGACACATAGTTCATAAGCGAGACGTGTCGTGAATGAATGGCCTTTCATCTTGTTAATAAATGGCAGGCCTTTGGCTCATTATTCTTCATCCTTCTGAGGTAGAAGATCCTTTGACCATGAGCGAATGAGCAGTTTAAGCAATTGACGGCCCACCTCCCTCGTCCCCTCAGGAGGGCGGTTCCATTCAGAGCAGTCAGCAGTCACCCAATAATGAAAGGGTCAATGAAGGATCAGGAGAATAAAAGCTAAACCCCTTCCACTCCCCGCACACATTCACCCGACTGTTTCCACAATAGAGTGCGATTTCACTCCATGTGAGAACTTTAAGTCGTCTTTAACTCACACAATCGCTTTCAACCCACAAGCATTGACCAAAAGACTTTGAAATGGATAGTGTGTTGCTGATGATGACGCGGGTGTTGTGCTTGCTCTGCTCACGCTGTTCTGTGTCTGTTTCTGCTTCCAGGTGAAGGATCCCTGCTATAAAAGGTTAGTGAGTTGGAAAGTTTATAAACGCTTGTTATTACACGTCTCGGCGGGCGCGTGGCACTCGATAGTATCCCAGCCGGCCCAGACCCAACAAAAGTGCCGTGTTGCTCAACATCTCTAATTCGACGGCGTTTGGTTAATCCAACACTTGTTGATGAGTAAAACGCATCTCTTCGGGGTTTTTTTTTCCCCCCGAATCGTTGTAGCTCCTAGATGATGTGGTCGTAACGGCATTGTTCATTGTGTTGTCGCTTTGTTAGCTGCGCATGAACTCTGAGGCCAAGTTATTAGAGTCCCATGGTTCGGCTCTGTGCGGCCCAGACAAACTCTCATTAGTGGTTCTCTGCCCCCCCCCGCCCACACCCCTCGGACCGGGGTCTTCTTTTCAGCGGCGGATAATTAGGCAGCTATTGTGGCCTTAATTACAGTATGATCGCGCTGCTCATCCCCGCGCACCGATTGGCCGAGTCGATGATGTTAAGGGGCATCATTATTCGGTGGAGGTGCGAGGACAAAGCGCCCTTCTTTGGGCCGAGATGTCGACAGAGGGCTGCTTCATTTCGCCGCCGTAACTGGGTTGAACCGTGTGTCCTTAGATAAACAACCATTAGCAGTGACCTGTTTAACGTCTGTGGAACGAACCACAGACTCCATGCTCTGGCATCTGCTTTGCTCTTTGCACTCGCAAGACGGTGGAGAAGGTTCTGGCATCTCCAGAACGAATCAAATGCTGAGATTCCATAAAGAGTGGATGGGGATTTGATTGCCATAATTCCTGCACTATTAAGCGCACTTGAGTATGACCCGCATCTACTATAATAATTGGTTCACACTAGTTGCAAAAATAAAAACTAGTTGCAAGCAAAAATATGCAGGTGACAGTGTTGTGGAATTATGAACTGTAACAATAACAGTTATTATTACAAAAAAAGTGTTGACAGAAGGTTTTGTTCTGTAACATTTTTATTTATTACATAATTCTTTATTATTATATTCAATTTGGTCAACCTTTTGTCAGAAAAAAAAATTGTATTTTAAAGAAGTCATGAAATGTATTCTTTACTTTTTTTTTTTACATACCGGTATATTATTATTTTTTTCTTTAATTAGAAATTTTAACGGCTGATTCAACCACACGGCATTGATCGTTGTCTCCCCCGCTGACCAAACTGACCTGAAACAATCATAATTATTTATCTATGCATATTTTTTGTTTCGCTTTTGAAGTCATTTCTGGGCAATGATCATTCAAACCCAACATGGCGGCGATTTGCTCCATGTTCTCATGTAGAGTACTTTTTGTTTGCACTGTGTATTGATTTTTGAGCAAGCAATGAAAACAGTAAGGCGAGTATGTTTTTGAACATTTAAAAATGTGTTTCTACCACAGCCAAATTTTTAAGAGACACACACAGCGCTGTTCTGGAAGCCAAGGCTCAGTGGTGGAAACGTTCAGATGTTCCCAACACGTGAACTTTTCGGAGATCGCCCAGCCACACGAATGGTTTCCATTGGTCCAATTAACTGACAGCAACCACCAATAAGAACACACTATCTGAAATGCAACGCACAACACATTTCACATCAGTGATGCATCTGATTAAAAAAAAAAAATGGAATCAAAAAACGCTGATTGGACTCAAACGTTTTAAATCGTATTGGCATGTTGTCCCGAAAACATGGTAATGAAAGGGTGCGACTCTTTATGATAGTAAGGAATTGCGTGTTATGCTTATCAGTATATTGCAAGACTGTTTATCTGTTGTTTAGGTCTGTAATGAGCTTTTTTATAACCGTTATCAGGTCACACTGGTTGAGACGTTTGGGATTTGTCTCAGTAGGAACTTTTCATACTTTGCTACTGAACTTCTTACAGTGTTTTCTCATGTGTCCAGCCTTCATTTGCCTTTCAAATGTTGGATTGCTTGGATAAGAGGAAGGTTTGGGCTGGTTCCGCACGAGGTTGGTGGCATTATGGCGCGTGCTGTGTGTCGCTGCAGTTGTACGGGTGCAATGGGAGGAACCCTGTGAAAACCAGACGGTCAAGTTCTGTTTCAAAACAGACATAAATCTGTCTAGAAGAGCAGCTTGATGGACTCGCTAATTATTCATTGTTGGGCTTTTTTTGTTGAAAGCTTAGAAAGAGAACTCGTGAAAGAGGAACGTGATTGTGCAGAACTAGAAGGTTTAACGATCCACTGTTACGATCGACTGCAATGAAGAGAGAAATGCAGATAGAGAGAGATAGAAACAGATGGAGATATAGAGGTAGCTGGTAATGTTTATATAAATCTATCTATATATTTATCTAGATAGATAGCAACAATATGCATATGTCTGGCTAGATGTACTGGGCATTCTTTATTTGTCCAACAGATTTAGACATGTAATAGGTTGTAGAATTGTTTTGTCACAGCAGCATATACACAAATGCATGAACAAAAAATATTTCTATAACGGTTATATATACACATGTGTGTATACGTATATACTGTGTATATGTATGTATATATATGTACAGTATATACACACATAAACCATATACTATATAATGTGTGTGTGTTGGTGTCTGTGTTGATGTGTGTGTGTAAAAATACATGGAAAATGGAAAAAAAAATGGAAAATATAGCTAGTTATAACATAAAAATTTTTTCTATTATCGTTAAAAAAACTAACTCAATTAAATAAACACCACAAACCTTTCGATTATCATGCTTACTATAACGTAGGAAGACTGTACTCCTATTATCAAACAAATATTTCCTTGTTCCTTTTTTCATTGTTGCATTTTTACAGAAATTGTAAATGTTTTTCATTGTTGCATTGTTATAGAAATTGTAAATATGTTGTGAACATTTATTGAAGAACAAATGCAAATCAAAACAAGGAAGTGCTCTTCGGAAGCACTTATCCGTGTGTGTGTGTGTGTGTGTGTGTGTGTGTGTGTGTGTGTGTGTGAGCGTTACAGTGCTAAACTAACACTGTTTGTACTGTCAACATCATCATGAGGTTGAGAAACATCAAATCAAACGCACTTTCTGTGCCACTAACCTCCGTTTATTTCTAAACGTGTGTTTGGACCTGCACGGGCGTCCAGAGGTCTTCACACACACCAGACACATCACATCCAAAATGCACCTTCTCTTGGAATTCAGTAGGAATTCTTTGATTTCCTGCAAACCCAAATCCACAGTGATTTTGGTGGCAAGTTTAACGTCATGCGTTGTTTTTCTTTCTTTTCAAAAGCGTGTGTGAGAAACGAAAAGCGTGACCTGCTTGAGGTCATCACACAAACATAAAGCCAAAATCTAAAGTTCAGGTTGTTCCGGTGTTGGATTTCAGCGAGCGTGTAGTCATGCGTATTTTACCGCAGCTCCAGGCGCTGAAATCTTCTCACCCCGTCTTTGGGTTTCTCGTTCCCAGGCTGCAGGAGAGGAGGAGAAGCTCCGTGGTCGTGAGTCTTCCTGGTCTGGACGTCTCGCCTGGAGATTTGTTTGTGTCCAACGGAGCTGCTGATATCTTAAATAAGTCGGCTTTTTCTGGTGGGTCGCTGATCAATAAACGCCACCGAGTGGATGCAAAACACTGACTTTTTGGTGTTTGTATCTTCACAGACACCAAGAAATCCAAGTGGCCCTTCTCCAGGCGCAGCACGGTGAGTGAAAATGCTTTCGTAAGTGTCTTACGGCGTTTTGAACCGATGCCATTTTTGCGTTTGGTGGCCCAGGAGATAACTTTTCACAAGCTTTGTGCTTGATGGCGAGCACACGGTGTGCTGTACTGTGCACTGACCCAGATGGAACCAAACCAGATTTGCCTGTGTGTCCCACCATGGTTATCGTCCATCCACCCCCCCCCCGATCGATTCTGATGAAAAACATGCCAACCATCGTGTCAGACAGGGCGAAAAAATGTGCCACCGCGTAATCCGCTTGACAGCTGTTGCTCAATCACAAAGAGACGGGCCTGTGATGCTAAATAACCGCAAGTGTAAAGTACTTGAGTACTTTTTCGGACGTTTTGTAAATATTTTTTGTACTTTAAGTGTTTTTGGCTACTTTGTACTGTACTGAGTATCACAAATATGAGCCACTTTTAAATTCACGCAGTGCCAATAAATTCACGCAATCAATAAAGTACAAGTACTAATACAAGTACAAGCACTATGCTCAGTGTTTCAATGTTTTTCAGTTTCTTTACGCGTTCGTCGTACTTTGTTTTTTAGAACCAGTTGTATTATACATACGTATACATATTGTATGTTTGCCAAAGTACTTTACACCTCTTCTCCATCAGACAAAAGGGAAGAGTCGCAGTGTGTCGGATATTTACAAGTACTTGGCTGATGTTCACGTTCAGGAATGGAGAGACACGGACTTTCAGAATTACAAGGTAAACGTTTCAAATCAAAAGCACAAAGGTGTTTATTCATGTTTTCCCTCATGTTTTTCAGGATATGTCCCTGGAAGAGTTTTTAAAGGACTGCTCTGGTTTGGGAGCTGCAGAAATTCCCAAAGCCTATCGAAAACAGGAAGCCATTTGGGAACTTTTTACGAGTGAATGTGTTTACTTCCTGGATCAGCTCATGGTTTTAAAAGAGGTGTGAACATATATTGTGTGTGTGTGTGTGTGTGTGTACACAGAGGCTGATGACGTACACAAATTCAATACTGGAGTGAAAGTCCAGATACTAATGATCCGAAGGCTGAGATTATCTCTGTCAGTTAGTTAATTACAAGTAGTTTCATGTAAAAGTAATCCAAGTAGTTTGATTAGGATTACACTCATCTCCACTGGAAATTACTGAAGCACTCACTAGTTTACACTGGCAAATGTGAATGAAAACCAACTCGCCTCCCAAAACTCCGAGTAATTCTGTAGTAACACTCACATTTGTAACACTTGCTTAGCGGGAAATTACTGAAAACGCTCACTAGTAAAATATATATTTATTTATCATCTTTATTCATATCATAAATTGCATATTCATTATGGGTGACATAAAATAATTTAACATAATTGTGGAGGGAAACTTTTTCACTGAAAACTTTATCTGAAAGAAATCTAAAAAGAGAAGTGATCTACAAAAAATCACATTTTAACTACCAAATGTGTGTAACACTAGCGCCAATGTATTAACTCTCTAATCCCGTAATTCAAACAACAATATAAAGTAATCTTTTTTTTTTTTAATCTTTTTTCAGAAAAGTAATCTGAAAATTCAATTATTCTAAAAAAA
>CM051501.1:24815698-24860779 GCA_028031935.1 Paedocypris micromegethes | reverse complement strand
AAAGGTCATTTAAAACAAGTTCAAGTTATCTGATTTTTACCAGCCTATAAGTTCTGTGAAGTTACAGAAACACTCACTAGTCTACATTAGTTTAGAAAAGATTTTATGAGTATTTAAAACCAGCCTCTTGGTTTGACCCTTGTGTCCCAGGTGTTCCTGACCACACTGACCGATCTGCAGATGAGGGACTGTCTGCTGGACATTGACTCTTGGAGACTCTTTGCCAATCTCAATGAACTTTGTCTGGTAAATTTGATGTGGGGAACGTCGCATGGAAGGCGTCACTGTATCTAATAAAAGTCTTTTTCCTCGCACTTCCAGGTGAGTTTCGGTTTCCTCACCAGTCTCTTACGTGTGATCAAGGAACTGTGGACGGATCCGGACGGCTACAGCACACAAACCCTCTTCCAGCTCATTAGAAAGGTGAGACCTTAAATAAATCCACACTCTGAAGGTCTTTTGAACACAAGTCCACGTAAAAAGCCTAGCAGATCTATTCTCCACACGCTGAATACATTATCACAGGCCTTTAGGGAATGATTGCGGGAAGGCGTAACTTCAGTTCCCTGTTTGCTGTGAGATCCGAACTCAAACAGGAGGATTTCCCTTTTGTTCTCCTTCAAACTCTCCCTCCTCTTGATTCCCCAGGCCTTTGCGGAGAGCGTCTGCCACTGTTTGCAGAAATACTGCCTGAACTACAGCACGGCGGTGCTTTATCTGGACAGCCTGAAGCTCAGGGAGGACTTTGGCTCTTTCGTGAAGGTAACCGGCGTGATGCGGACACCATTGAGAAGCGAGAAGCGAGTTCCTCGGGCAGGAACCAGATCGTGGATGAATGTCGGCTCCTGTCTTACGTCACCAGCCCGGACTCTGCATTGTTCCCTACTGACCTCCTAAGCTCCATGTCATGAGTCACCAGGAGCTTTTTGCACTCTTTTATCAGGAATGAAAGGAGCAGCCGTGTGATATTTGATTTGTGTGTCGTTGCAGTGGTGTGAGCGTCACGAGCAGTGCCGGCGGCTTCATCTGAAGGATCTGCTGGTGGTTCCGTTGCAGCGCTTCACCCGCTATCCGCTGCTGCTGAAGAACATCGGGAAGAGGAGCGGCACGGAGGAAGAGGAGAACACGGTGCAGAGCATCGTGGATTTAGTCGACCGCTCTATCTGTAAGTCCACGGCTGGAAAAAGAACAGCTTCCTGTCGCGCTTCCTCTAAAAATACACTTATAATTTGAACTCTGGAAAAATACCGTAAAACCTCTAATAGAACACCATGGTGGTCTAACTTTCAACCATCAGGGGGCGCTCTATTAGAGGGGGCGTTCTATGAGAGGGGCTGTTTTACTACAGGTGGTGTTCTATTAGAGATTTTACGGTAACTTTTGAAAAGTGTGGCTTTAACAATATTGTTGCGTTTTTAAGAAGTGCAAAAATTCTGTAAGGTTGAACCTGCAACACATGAGAGACAAAGCACAATTAAATCTAAATCAAATTCAAAGTCAAAAAACGTATCCGCATTCATTATTTTAACATTACAGCCTAAATATTAGTGCTTTTAGAGGGTTTTTACGTGATTGAAAGGCTTCAAGGAATTTGAAGGATTTCATCGTAACATTTCGACACGGAACATGGAGATGCCGTACGGTTGAAACGTGATTGAACACTTGATCTTGTTTCGCAAGCCGAGCAAAATTAACCCTCAAGCCGTTTGATCACTTGGAATTTTATGCTAAATTGTTTGGCGGAAAATTACGGAATTCTGGAAGTCGAACTTGAATATAAAGTCCCTTGAATGACGTTTTTTTTTTTTCGACTTTCATACTAGTCGTAATGGTTATAGCCTTGTGAAAAATCGTGAGCTGTGATGTATTTATTTGATGTGTCACAGCACAAGGCGCTCGTGCACTGCGACACAGAAACGCAGCTTTGTTCCTCTGAAGGCCCTTTGATCCTGTTCGAGCAGAATGTTCCTGTCAGATCAGGAATTAGAAACAGTGGCAGGCGGCTTTTCCTGTTCTCTGACTCCCATCATCATGAGGTGTGTAGGCGCCGTCGCCGTGAGAAAGCGTGAGAAGTTATTTGTGACCTGAAGATGTGAAGTGAACCAGCTAAAAGTGTTTCACAGATGAATACTCGTGAAAACGTTTGTTAGTATTGTTTATACGTCCAGATGCGCCGCAGAAAGACAGTTTTGTTTTGATCCAGAGACACGTCGGGTCATAAATCAAATATCCTGCCTTCTGCTTCTGCTAACATTCTTGTAACATACCGTGAAACCTCTAATAGAACGCCATGGCGGTCTAATTTTCAGCTCTTCCGTCAAGGTGGCGCTCTATTAGAGGGGGCGTTCTATTAGGTGGTGGCGGTTTATTTTTCAACATGTTGGTCAAAATGCCATACAATGATGACATGCAGCAATGGATTTCATGACTTGGTTGTAGATGCACTTACAGACATAATTATTATTATTTTAATTCATACTTCTGTGTCAGTACATAATACATAATTCCTTTCACATAAGACTCATGTGAAAAGAAGTTTATTATTGAATGTGAAAGAGAAGTTTATTATTCATGAATATGCATGTATAAAGGTGTCGGTCTATTGGAGGTCTATTTTTTTAACCCTTTTATCATGGTGGCGTTCTACTAGAGGTGGCGTTCTATTAGAGGTTTTACGATACTTTACATAGAATATAATTACAAAAGTATAAAATACAGTGGCACAGTGAATAGTCGGATGGACCCGAGGCCCGATCTGGACCTTTTGGTGTGAAATTTGCATGTTCTCCCCAAGCTTGTGTGGGTTTCTTCCAGTTCTCCGGTTTCCTCTCGCAGTCCAAAAATATGTTTCATGTGAATTGACATTCGTAAACATTGATCATATGAATGTGTGTTCCACTCTGTGATTGGTTGGTCATCAATCTAGAGTGTGTGTCCCACCTCAAGCTCAGAGTTCCTGAGATGGGCTTCAGCTCCCCGTGACCCAGAAATGGAATAAGCAGAAGACGGGAATAAAACATATGAAGGTTTTAAGTTAAATATGATGAACTATATATGGCAAAGGGTGTCCGATCTAATCTGATTCTTAGTATATAATTATATTCGAGACATTTGTCATTGTCAGTTTAAATTTGGCTCCTCAAAGAATAAATGAAGGAACCAATAAAAGACGGTGTGTGGCGATGCAGATTTGTGGCTGAAGACAGGTTACACAATGTTCTACTTGAAATAAATCTGGAATATTTAAGGTAGCTAGGTCACTTTGACAGGCTGCCAAAAGTTTTGCATCTGCAGTCTGTCACACGGAGTGAGTAACAATCATGGGACATGGAGAACTAGTGTTCATTACTCTCCACGAGTAACAGATTCGCCAAACTCCGCTGATCTTCACTAGGTCTTATTTTGTGAGTAGGCGTAACATTCTGCTAAATTTGGCTGGTTTTCAGGGAAACTCGATCTGTGTAGGTGTTTATCTCCCGGTGTGTGTGTGTGTGTGTGTGTGTGTGTAACTAAAGATCTGAGGGTATTTCACCTACTTTGCCAAATTTGCACGGTTACAATTTTACCATGGTGGTATCAAGCAGGCTTCTGAAAACATCTTGTTTCTTCCTTCTATGAACAGTTGAAATTCTAGTTTGTTAGTTGCTTCATGTGCTGATAATGGATGATCTGCGCCACTCGCCAAGAGACAAAATAACTCTGGCGGAAGTAAGTAATTAAACTAAACACAGTACAATCGTTTATATTACAACAAACAGAGACTACAAACCACGACTGGGTAGCTTAGCTTAGAGCTTAGCGCAACCGGCTACAAACGAGTCCAATGTGTAATCGCAGAAAGAGTTGAAACAGTCAACACGGGGAAGGAGTAAAAAAAAACACAAGGAACAGACACAATCAAAACGCTCGGTCACTGCACAGGGGATAATAATCTTTTGGTATGGCATCGGATAAACAGAGAGTAAATATATTGTATTTACGTGAACATAAGCTTTTTTCCAATTTCCGACGCTCAAAAACTTGGGGGGTGCATTTCAAATATGCATGTTAATATAAGCGCCTGTTTTTCAAGCCCGGAACAGTCTCAAGGGAGCCGCTGAGGATTCTGGGAGTGTAGTTCTGATCACAGGTGTATATCTATCATTCAAGTAAGCGACATTGAAGTGATATCACAAGTTAGAAAACTATATATTTGTGTCCTACATCATACATGAACTGACACTGCATTGGTTTGATGTTGAAATATTTTATTCGTGTACATAATGAGTAGATATGCACATAAAGATGCTGTTGATGTTATCTGCTTAATCGACACAGAAATGTTGGTTAATGTTAAAAGTAAATGTTAAAATGTTAAAAGTAGAAGGTAAAAAGTAGGAAGTTTACAGTAAAAACTGAACTGCTGATTATATATTTCCAGAAGTAAAGCTGCGTTTAGTTTGTGTTTAGTCACGTGTTTCAGATCTACAAGAAAACACCATACATGAGCGACAAAAAAATAATAATCTCGTAAATTATATTTTAATTTTCATCCTTGCCAGTTTCACTTCTTGGCTTTTTGGCTGGTTTTCCTCACAAGTTGCTCCTTCTGTTGGAATAAACTTGACCAAAAAGTGCTGTTCCATTCTCACTCTCAGAATATTATCATAATACTGTATATTGCGCAACCAACCGTCGCAAGCCTTTGTTATTACTGGCGTAGAAATGTCAGTCCCTCCTCCTCAGCATCTTCGCTGTTACTCGTTGTTTAAAAAAGACACGCAACAATCTACAAAACAACAAAAATAAATAATGTAGGGACAAGAAATCTCCGCGTTTAAACATGTAAAAGTGTGGCCTCTGGGGGGCGCTGTGACATCTGGAGCTTAAATCTCTATTTTTATGTGTGTGTCATTACAAAACAAATCAACTGATCGACTGCTCGCATCTCGGAAAACTCGTCTGTCAAGTCGTTTATGTAGATTAACGTTATGTGTGTGTGTGTTCTGATATTTGCATCAAAGTGGGGCCCCAAATACTAGCGTTGCATAGTACGGTGGGTTCTTTGAACTTTGAAGATCTGTTGTGGAGTCCAGTTGGGATTTTAGGTTTGAGATTAGGATTAGAGTTGCAGTTGAGATTATGAGTTACACAACTCATTGTGTCAACAGTGAGACCCCACTTTGATATAGCTGCAAGTGTGTGTGTGTGTGTGTGTGTGTGTGTGTTTTGAGAGCGACGTCTCGTGTTTGTGTGTGATAGCTGGTGACCTTTCAAAAAGAGCAGAAGTGGAAGAGAAAGATGCAGTAATTCAAACGGAATCGACTGTCAGAGGCTGAAAACAGGATCTGTGATGGAATAAAGCAGCATTGTTTGTGTGGGTGGTGTGGATGAGCCCTCCAACACACTCTACACAACTGCCTTTGTGTGGAGCCATCTTCTCTTTCTGTCTCTCTCTCTCAGTCCTACTACTGTCTGTTTATCACTCTGCCTGTCTACCTGCTAGTTTTTCCACTCTACCCATCTCTTTCTCGCTCTACCTGTATATCTGCTCGTTTTTTACTCTACCCATCTCTTTCTCTCGCTCTACCTACCTGCTAGAGTGAAAACCTCTACCCATCTTTCTCTCTCGCTCTACCTGTCTATCTGTTTGTTTTTCACTCTTCCATTTCTCTCTCGCACGTGTGCTCTACTTGTCTAATTTTTCACTCTACCCATCATTTTCTCTCTGGCTGTACCTGTCTGTCTGCTCGTTTTTTACTCTACCATCTCTTTCATGCTCTACCTGTCTATCTGCTCGTTATTCACTTTACCATCTCTCCCACTCTCTCACGTTACTATCTATCTGCTCGTATATTTCTCACTCACTGTCTAGCTCACTCTCGCTATACCTGTCTACCTACGGTACTTCTTTTTCACTCTACCCTTCTCTATCCCTGTCTATCTGCTCGTTTTTCACTACCCAGCTCTCTCTCTGTTCGTTTTTCACACTCTCTCCACCTGTCTACCTGCATATTTCTCACTGTCTACCTATTTCTCTCTCTCCACCTGTCTCACTGCCAGATTCTCACTCTTTACGCGTCTCCTTCACTCTATGCGTTTGTCTCTCTACTCATCTGTCTCTCTACCCGTCTGTCTGTCTCTCACTCTTCCTATCTGTCTCTCCTTTCTCACTGGTCATTTCTCACTCTCCTTCACTCTATGCGCTTGTCTCTCTACTCATCCGTCTCTCACTCTTCTGGTCTCTCTCTCTCTGTACAGATGATCTTGAAGGGAAGGTGAAATGGTTGGACAACTACCAGAAGATCAAGCAGCTGAAGGAAGCTCTGGTGTGGCTTCCTGTGTGGGAGCGGGACAAGCGAGCGCATGTGCCCGAGGTCAGAATCCATTTATCGAACTAGTTCTGTATTATTTTAACAAGCGGGTCTGGACACCACGACCCAACAGGAACCACTGAACCAGGACTCACACGCAGTGTTTGCAGAACCTGAAGCATCTGGTGAAGGCCGTGACCCTGGAGAACCTGGTGTCTCACCGCAATCTCCTGCACGACGGGAAGCTCGTCCTCGTCGGTCAGACAGACACACGGACGCCTTTCGTTTGGATCAAGCGCTCATGGTTTTTTTCGTTCTTTTTTCTCCAAACGTAGAAAACGCGAAGCTTCACGAGGTCTACGTGTTTCTGTTCGACGAGTTCCTTCTGATCACCAAGATCAAGAGGAGTAAAAAGGTGCGCTGGAAACTCTGAGCGTTGTTTGATGTGGTCGCACTGCTATTGACACTAACATGCCTGTGGGCGGCGGCCCTGGTCACGTGACCGATCACGTGACTGATGTGTTGATCGCGTCTGGAGTGATTATTGATCCCTGCCTTTGATCTGCTCGACACACCGAGGTCAAACAAACACAGACAATCAGAGAGGCAGTGACCGATAGATGAATTGAGGGATAGAGACAGACAGACACATGAAGTCAAAGACAGATAGACAAAAAGAGTAGAGCGTGAGAGATGGACAAAAAGATAAGTGAGACAGTTAGGGACAAAAAATAAAGTGAGAGTCAGAGTTCAGACAAATAAGTGAGAGAGATGGACAGAGACACAGACAGACAGACAGATAAGCAATAGACAAGAGACAGACAGACAGATATGGGAGAAAAACAGACAAACAAAAAAGTAAAGTGAGAGAGATAGAGTTCAAACAGATAAGTGAGGAAGATAGACAGAGACACAGACAGACAGACAAGCGAGAGAAATCGAGAAAGACAGACGGACAGACAGACACATGAAGTGAAACAGAGCTAGACAAAAAAATAGAGAGAGATGGACAGAGACAGATAAATAGACAAGAGAGCTAAACAGAGACAGACAGACAGGTGAGAGAGATAAAGCCAGACAGACAGATAAGATCTGTCAGATAAGAGACCGATCAAGCCAGACAGACAGGTAAGAGAGAGAGTGATGCGAGACACTGGTAAGGGAGAGCAATTAAGCAAGATAAGTGAGAGAGAGAAAGACAGACAGACAGATAAGAGAGACAGGAAATACAGAGAGATAAAGCGAGACAGACAGGCTGGTAAGGGAGACAGACAGATAAGAAAGACAGATAAAGTGAGACGGACAGGTAAGAGTGTGAGATAAAGCGAGACGGATACGTGAGAGATAAAGCCAGACAGACAGATAAGAGTAAGAGTTCGGGTGAGACGGACAGGTTAGAGACTGAGATAAAGCCAGACAGGCAGGTAGGAGAGAAAGAGAGAGATAAAGACAGAGACAGGTAAGAGAGATAGATAAAGTGAGACAGACAGACGGGTAAGAGAGAGATAAAGCGAGACAGACAGACAGACAGGTAAAAGAGAGATAAAGTGAGACAGACAGACAGGTAAGAGAGAGATAAGGTGAGACAGACAGACAGACAGACAGGTAAGAGAGAGGTAAAGCCAGACAGACAGGTAAGAGAGAGAGAGATAAAGCGAGACAGACAGGTAAGAGAGAGAGAGAGAGAGAGAGATAAAGCAAGACAGACAGACTGGTAAGAGAGAAAGATAAGGTGAGACACAGGTGAGAGAGAGGTAAAGCGAGACAGACAGACAGGTAAGAGAGAAGTAAAGCGAGACAGACAGACAGGTAAGAGAGAAGTAAAGCGAGACAGACAGACACAGACAGACAGGTAAGAGGGAGATAAGGTGAGACAAACAGACAGGTACGAGAGAGAAGTAAAGCGAGACAGACAGCCAGACATACAGACAGGTAAGAGATAAGGTGAGACAGACAGGTAAGAGATAAGGTGAGACAGACAGACAGGTAAGAGAGCGATAAGGTCAGACAGACACATGTAAAAGAGAGATAACGTGAGACAGACAGGTAAAAGAGAGATAAGGTGAGACAAACAGGTACGAGAGAGAAGTAAAGCCAGACAGACAGACAGGTAAGAGAGACAAAGACAGACAGGTAAGAGACACAGTGAGACAGACAGACAGACAGGTGAGAGAGGCGATAAAGCCAGACAGACAGATTGATAAGACAGAGAGATAAGGTGAGACAGACAGACGGGTAAGAGAGAGAGATAAGGTGAGACAGACAGACAGGTAAGAGAGAGAGATAAAGCCAGACAGAGAGATAAGGTGAGACAGATAGACAGGTAAGAGAGATATAGATAAAGCCAGACAGACAGACAGGTAAGAGAGAGAGATAAAGCCAGACAGACTGACAGACAGGTAAGAGAGAGAGATAAGGTGAGACAGACAGACAGGTAAGAGAGAGATAAGGTGAGACAGATAGACAGGTAAGAGAGATATGGTGAGACAGACAGACAGACAGACAGGTAAGAGAGAGAGAGAGAGATAAGGTGAGACAGATAGACAGGTAAGAGAGAGAGAGATAAAGCCAGACAGACAGACAGGTAAGAGAGAGAGATAAGGTGAGACAGACAGACAGGTAAGAGAGAGATAAAGCCAGACAGACGGGTAAGAGAGAAAGAGAAAGATAAAGCCAGACAGACAGGTAAGAGAGATAGATAAAGCCAGACAGGTAAGAGAGATTTAAGGTGAGACAGACAGACAGACAGGTAAGACAGGGAGATAAGGTGAGACAGACAGACGGGTAAGAGAGAGAGATAAAGCCAGACAGACAGACAGGTAAGAGAGAGAGATAAGGTGAGACAGACAGACGGGTAAGAGAGAGATAAAGCCAGACAGACAGACAGACAGGTAAGAGAGAGAGATAAGGTGAGACAGACAGACAGACAGACAGACAGGTAAGAGAGGGAGATAAAGCCAGACAGACAGACAGGTAAGAGAGAGAGATAAGGTGAGACAGACAGACGGGTAAGAGAGAGATAAAGCCAGACAGACAGACAGGTAAGAGAGAGAGATAAGGTGAGACAGACAGACAGGTAAGAGAGAGAGATAAGGTGAGACAGACAAACGGGTAAGAGAGAGATAAAGCCAGACAGACAGGTAAGAGAGATAGATAAAGCCAGACAGGTAAGAGAGATTTAAGGTGAGACAGACAGACAGGTAAGACAGGGAGATAAGGTGAGACAGACAGACGGGTAAGAGAGAGAGATAAAGCCAGACAGACAGACAGGTGAGAGATAAGGTGAGACAGACAGACAGGTAAGAGAGAGAGATAAGGTGAGACAGACAGACAGACAGGTAAGAGAGAGAGATAAAGCCAGACAGACAGACAGGTAAGAGAGAGAGATAAGGTGAGACAGACAGACGGGTAAGAGAGAGATAAAGCCAGACAGACGGGTAAGAGAGAAAGAGAAAGATAAAGCCAGACAGGTAAGAGAGATTTAAGGTGAGGCAGACAGACAGGTAAGAGAGAGAGATAAAGCCAGACACAGACAGACGGGTAAGAGAGAAAGAGAAAGATTAAGCCAGACAGACAGACAGACAGGGAAGAGAGAGAGAGATATGGCGAGACAGACAGACTGGTAAGAGAGGGAGGTTAAGTGAGAGAGACAGACAGGTAAGAGAGATAAGGTGAGACAGACAGACAGGTAAGATAGGGAGGTTAAGTGAGAGAGAGAGAGAGGGAGGTTAAGTGAGAGAGAGAGAGGGAGAGGGAGGTTAAGTGAGCGAGAGAGAGAGGAGAGAGAGAGAGAGAGGTAAAGCGAGAGAGAATTCTCAAGCCGACTGTGGTGTTCTTGTCTTGCAGAAGTCGGGCGTTGTGGACTCGAACCCTCTGCGTCTGGTTGCAGGCCAAGAGCTTGAGCTCCTGCTGCAGGACGGCTGCAGCTTCACGGTCCTGGACCAGCCCATCTCTCTGGACCGCCTTCAGCTGAAGAACATCGACCAGCTCAACGCCACAGGTGCTGATGATGATAATGATGATGATGATGATGCTGATTGGCTCTCCACTGTGTTTCAGCGTCTGGTTTACCCAACTCTTTCATCATCACGCATCAGAATCGCTACCAGCAGTGCATCGGGGTCTTCATCCTGCAAGCGCAGACCGAGTCGCTGAAGGTGGGCCTGCAGATCCGCGTTCTGATTGGCTCGTTCCAATACTCAAACAATGTTCTAAAAATTCCGTATTGCTGTTACAATGGCGTGGACAGCAAGTGTTCGAAATTCAAACGCAGAGTACGATAGTTGCCAAGGCGACAGCAAAGAGTGACATCACTGTCCACCCAAGACCCGCCCAGTGTGTAGTAGCTCCTCCCACTGTTGCTGATTGGCAGGCTCTTGTTTGAGAATAGTCCGACTGTTTTAAAGTTGTCGGCACTTGAATTGCCAATAAAATCGTGATCACCATTGCAAATTTACGAACTTTTTTTCCAGAATATCGTATTTATAGTGATAGTTGTTTGTGGTCTCAGAAAGCGTGGATGTCGGAGATGGAAGACGCCATGAGCTCGATGACGAAGCAGGACGGTCGGCAGCACCGGGTCAAGCATTTCTCCGTTTACCTGGAGTCGTCGCAGATTTAACTTACACAGAGCTGATCTGTAGGACCTGATGCGAGAACGCTGGGAAAATGCAGGAACGCTTTTTGAGGAAATGCTTTTCCATTTGAAATTTTGAAATTCGTAACAACTCCCTTCATCCGTCCCGAGACGAACCAGTTCCGGCTTGTGTTGTAGTCAACGCAAAACCCCTGTACGTGTATTTTAAAAGAAACCGCAGCAAATCCTGCATTAGCATCGTATTGTCTGACGAATTGAGCGGCTTCGTTGTTGTTCTCGCTGCACAACTGGAAGTTCCGTAAGAGGAACAGCTTTTCAACGGACTTGAAGAACAAACATTTTTTCGATGCAAATAAATACGGTTATTGTCAGAACCGAGTGAAGCTTTTGTTTACACTAGTGTTGTTAAAATAATTTACATTTATATATGAGCATGAGTGTTTCACAGCTGAAATGTTCAACTATATTTGTAATAGGTTAATTTACGGACGCTTTGTTACGAACGAGTCATTATTTGATATGTGATAATTAGCAATTAAATGTACAAATTATTCATTAAATGAGAAAATTTTAATGCTCACACAAGCAATTATTCCGGTATACAAGCATTGTTGAGTACAAGTACAAAATGTAGTGTAGTAATGTAGTGTTGAGTGGATTCAAAACAGTTTTGGCTACTGTATTTACAAAATTATAAGACCAATTTTAGAAGCTCCAAAACTTTGGGGGTGCTTATACTGTATGTGCATATTTCAAATACGCACATAAAATGAGCAACCCTTGTTTTTCCACATTTCAAGTCAGGAGCAATCACAAATTGAAAAAATGTAAACGCGTCCTCTTTATGTATTAAAGCGCTTCGGCGTTATGTCCTTTTCTTTCTTTTATTAATGGTTCCGGAGTCAGACATACATATACTGTACCTGTATTGGCAGAATAACAATTGAAAAGAATGCCATTAAGTGGCATTAAATACAGCATGGCTGTCATTGGCTTTTATGCTCAGGATGACCTGAAATTTGATACGCCTGCTTGCTCCGACAAGGTGAATATGTGTACCAGTTTGGCGAGTCTGCGATGAAACAAGTGCCTTTTGGGTCAAATAAAATAATGTGATTTGATGTGTTGAATGGGGGGGATTTTTGGCCACTTTCTTTTGGCTACGAACGAATAGTAACAGTCACTCACCTTTGGTAAGGCTAATTAAATATAAACTCACTGCGACCTACTGCATCATGAAATGATTTTCCATCATGAAAAGGACTGAGCCCATCTATGGACATAGCAAGTGGGATCAAAGCACCCCCTACAGGACATATACATTACTACATTTAGAAAGAAATCCAACTGTTATAATTAACATCTACGTGAAATATGGGAATAAGTCAGGTTTGTTAAAAGAAGAATTGTTAAGAGAATTTATCCGGAGATGTTATGTTTCTGGAAAGTCAGAATACCAAGAAAGGAAGGTGCTTCTGTTCATCTATTAAATTTATTTTATTTTGTCCATGACAAATCTGCGGGGTGCTTATATTCACATAGTTTTTTTTTTAAACTTGATAGTAGTGTGTGATTTTGGGCATGGGGCAGCACAGATTATCTTATCAAGAATAAAAGTCTCATACCTTTAGGTACGTGGCCTTGGGTCAAGTTCCCAACTCCACGTGGTATAGTTTTGACGCGCAAGATTTATGGTGACTGACCACCCATTGGTCAGCGTCTTGAAAACCTCGATGACGCTCTACCGAGACGCCGTTGTTCTGGTACAACACGTGGCACTTGGGGCAACCACTGCACTGGCTTTCTGCTTGCTACACTGTTACGTCTTGTATCTAAGCATCTAAAAACACAAGGTAAAAAACGTGATTTCAATAACGCAAGCGTCACACTGAAGAAAACAGAACCAACTAGTTTATTATCCTTAATTGCCGAGACGATGAAAACGTAGAAAACACATGACTGAACCATTTAAAAACACACGAGAAACCCTTTTACTCGATCAAGTAGTTGACCGAGTGCAGCAGCGGTGAACCTGTCCAGTATGACGCTTGACATTTTCCTTCTTTCCAGGACGATCTTCAAATTCCTATAATCTGACGCATCAACGGTGTGCAAACTAACACCCGAGAGCAACTCTGTGCAATAGTGACGTACGGCAGTGCCTGTTCCTATAACACACATTCATGTTAAGACTTCAACGCCAACTCTACATTCCATGAAAAAATTGTCCAAACACAACTTGGATTCCCAGTAAGATTTGCAACGGCGTTCCCGGTGTTGCAACAAATGTGGCCGTTTTTCACAAGCTCCGCCCCCTTCTGCCCAATTTTCCCCACACACAATCGGGAACGCAACTGCAAACACCATTCGTAAATCCCATGACATTCCGAATGCACCAGAACACGATGAGCGTAGTGAGCGTCGAGAAAGAAAACTCCAAAGATTTGGCACTGAATGGCGAGAACAATACTGATCAAGGTAGACGCGAACAAAAACAACCTGAGAAATGACACGCGTGTGAAGACGTCTACTCACACCTCACGACTAACCTCTCTGACCACTTCCGGGTCACCGGGAGCCACAGACGCGCACAACAGTAGATTCCTCGCGAGGAACACTTCAGCCGTCCACTTTCTAGTTCGAAGGCGGAGCAGAATCATAAAAAGTGTTATTGTCGCACAAACCACTAAAATTAGCTCACAAATAAGTCGATAAAAATAAAATCAAGTGTTGCTTTAGTACAGCCAAGAGCAGCAATGGTGGACACACACACACACGAGAGTGATAAATTACAATAGTGACAATCACTATTCACAAGTGTTGTCCTGTACATTTCCTTTACATGTCAGTGGAGGTGGTGAGTAGCAGAGGCTCTTCTCACACTGCGTTTCTGAGGTCCGACCTTCTCCGAATCACTAAATATGCACAACTGCGGCAGAAGGCTGAAGGCACTGGAGAGCTGAGGAGGAGCTGGGCGTGGATCAGCCCTGCAGCTCCTCGAAGCAGGTGTCACACACCCGCACGGGCTTCTTGGAGGAGGGCACCAGGGCGTTGCGTGCGGAGCACTCGGCACAGAAGATGTTTCCGCAGTGCCGGCAGTGATGCTGGAGGCAGAGAGGTCAGCTCAGGTCAGGTCAGGTCAGGTCAGCTCAGGTCACGGGGTCGAGGTGACAAGCAATGACGCCACTATTACAATGACGGACGACTCGAGGTTTGACGGTTTTTTTGGCAGTTTAACATTATCGGGTGATTTATTTATTAGGCTTTTTTGTTCGGCAAAAGGAACCGACGTAAATTGTTCACAATTTTAGCAAAGTAAAGGCATTACTTTGAATGTTTTCATTTAAATTGTTTATTTTGCTTATGTAGTAATTGATTCATTTATTCCATATTTTTAATTCATTTACAATTATGTATTTTTTGATTAAGTGTTAACGCACTCATTTTTTTATTTATAAATTGGATTAAATGTATGCATTAACACACTTGTATATTTTGTATAAAATATTTGAAATATATATATATAAATATAAATATGTGTGTATGAATATAATGTGTGGATGTGTATAAACAATATATTCATTTACTTCTATTGAGCTAGCATTGTTTTGTTTACAAAAACTTAAAAAATTTAGAACTTTGTGACTACCTTTACTGTATTTCCTTAAAAACAACAGCTGTTTATTAATAAATTATTCTATATTAAAATACCAAAGTTATTTAAATACGGTGTCTGAAACAATTGTACGAAACAACAAAAAAAACAATTAAGATATTTTACACATCAGACAGAGTTTATCAGAACAACTGATGCTTGAGGATTCTTTTGTGTGTTTTTCATTATTATTATTCATTATAAATCAATATTGGGTGATTTATTTCTTATTCTTATTTTTAGGCTTTTTGTTTGGCAAAAGGAACCGACGTAAATTGTTCACTAGTAAAATGTCGTAAAAGGCCCAAGTAACTTAAAAACGGTGTCCGAAACAACCAAAAAATACAATTGAGATATTTTACACTTTTGATTATTTTACAATCAAACTGGGTTCCTCAGAGCAACTGACGACTTGACGAATCATTTGTGTGTGAAACATCATTGACACGACACTGATCAGCTGGTGTTAAAAATACGGCTATGAATTAATCACTATGACTAAGACCCGTGTGTGTGTGTGTGTGTGTGTGTGAGACCTTTCTGACGGTGACGGAGAAGCCTTTCCCACAGGCCATGCAGTTCTGCACCTCGTGGTCCTCCGTCCACTTCCGCGTCAGCGTCTGCGACTGCTTTATCTACAACAGGAAGTGCAGGCGTCACGTGAGGCCGGAGGAGGCGGGCGAGGGCGAGTCTGACCTGCAGCGACTGGTTCTCCCGGCCCAGCTCTTGCATGGCGGCGGTGGTGTCGTCCAACTTCCTGCGCATCTCCACCGTCTTGGCCTGGAGCTTCTCCATCTGACCCTCACCCTGCACACACCTGAGGAAGCAGCCCTGTCAGATTTTGGTCTTGGTCAACGATACTTTTTAACCTGACAAAAACGAAACGAGAACTATATAAAAACTCCCGCTCAGGGACGAAAACTATAACTACATTTATTGACACTTTCGTCAGCGAATAAAAACCTAAACAAAAATGTCTTTCGTGACGACGTCCAATCATAATCCGAGCTTGTGGAGAAAGGCGGGTGCAAAGGCAATCACGACACGAAGCCTTTCGGCTGCAGGGAAAAACACGGGTGGTTATAGAGGCCAGTGTCTTCAATATTGTCTTCTCTGGCTGGAAAAAGCGGTCAGATATATGGATTTGCTTAACATTCAACGCCACCTTAGAAAAACTATCTGTAGGCCGCGTGTGAAGCAACAATCACCGGCAGAAATACAACACACCTGAAGAGATTGAAACTTAGTTTGAAACCATTTGTCACTTATAAACGTGATGCAATTATAATTCATTTTATTTTACTGTATTTATTTTACTCGTTGTTGTTACATGTATTTATGAGAATACATTTATTTGGATTGAAAGAAAAGTTCATTTAAATAAGTTAAAGAAAAAGAAATGTTTTTCCAAATAAGTACATATTGTTGTATATTCATAGCTAACTACCTATTCAGATTTCTTAGACGTAGCAACTTTAGTAAACATTTAGAATATATAGCACTTATATTTCCGTTGACTAAATCTATACTGCAATTGAGTCGACTTAAATGCTGTGGTAATTAGTCGACTAAAATTAGACCAAAACAAAACAAAAAAAAAATGAAGATGACTAAATTGGGACTAAAACTAAACTGAGTTGTAGTCAGAAGACCATGACTAACACTAAATTAAGCTCTTGTTGGAGGAGGAGGAGGGTGGAGGCGTCGTCACCTCTCCAGCAGCGCTCGCCTCTCGTCCTGGTTGTTCTGCACGGTGGCTTCCAGCACGGCCATCTCTCCTCGCAGCTCGTCCGTCTGCTTCTCCAGCTCGCCCACCCGCCTCTGGCTGCCCTGCCACTCGCGCTTCAGCGTGGCCACGTTCTCGTTCAGCGCCGCCACCTGCAGCGACGTCTTCAGCTCCGCCTCCTCCAGCTGCTTCTTCACCTCCTCTTTCCGCTTCACTTCTGCGGCCTGAGAGAGCAACGACTACGGCTCAGTCCCTCCAGATAAAGGAAATCAAGTCACGTCGAATAAGAAATAAATAGGAGAATAGGAATGGAGTCTTTTTTTCAGTTCTATTGTTGGGTTTGATGGAGGTGTTTTGGCCTGTTTGCCTCTTGAATTGCCTCACTTTTCATATTTTATCTTTATACTAGTGCTGTCAAACGATTCATTTTTTGTAACTAGTTAATTGCAATTTCCCAACCAAATGAATCGTGATTAATCGCGATTAAATCACAACTAGTAATTATTATGCATTGTTGATAATTATGTATTAACAATTATTAATAATAAGAATAAGTATTGAATCTTATAATATCGAATATTGAATTGAGAAATATAAGTGAGTGTGTGAGATTGTGAGTGTGATTGTCAACATGGCCACTAAAGGCCATATCGAAATTGGTGCTCTGTAATTAACCGAGTGAAGTGACACATACACATAGTAAAGTGAACACTTGTATATTTGTGTAGCAAAAGTGTGGCACTGATAATTGGTCTAGCTGAAAACGCTGATCAGACATTTTTAACTAAAGGAACAAAACGACGATCAGTCGTTTTAGACGGCAAATAGTTGCTTTGCACTTTGTTCTTTCTATAAAGTGTACTAGTGAATACTGTACTAGTGAATACTGTACACATAATACTGAATGGTTTAGAAGTGAAACTCGAAAACCGGAAATACAGGAAAAATCTAGGAACCTACAGGATTAATGGCATTAATAAAAATTGACGCGATTAAGCACATTTAATTAATGACATGAGTTAACGCATTAACTTTGACAGCCCTACTTTATATCTACTGTATTTTTTGTATTTCTATCCTTTATATTCATTTCATTGTGTTTGCCTTGAATGCATCTCCTTCCCCACATCCCCATGTTTAAATGCTGGACGATCAAATAACACTTTGGCATACCATGTATAATATGTATGTAACGAATGAAAATTTTTATTTTGATGTAAATGAGCATCAATTTTAGGTTTCTAATGTGATCTAGAACTTTTTAGAGCGGCAGTTGTGGTCCAGCCCTGGGAGTTTTATTCAGCAGGTTCGAGCCCCAAAGATGCTGGGTTTCACAAAGAAGTGCAAGACACTACGTCTTTAGGCTGCCCACTGCTCCGGGTGTGTGTGTCTCACTTCACTTGATGGTTTAATGCAGTGCACAATTTTAATAAGGCCCCAAGTGGCCAGAATGATCCATCACTTGTGTTCATTTTTTTTAATTTTGCTTTGCCGGTTCTCATTTGCCTTCTCTATTTTCTCCGACTAAAACAATACATTTTGTGTAATCAAATAATAATTTTATAAAAAAAAAAAACAATTATAAAATCTTATTACATTACCAGAAATTTTTAAATACATATCGTAAAACTGCTGCTTTGTTAAATAATTATTATAAAACAAAGTATAATTCATTATACATTATAATTAATTATAAATGATAATGACAAAATATTGATTTAAAAAATGCTAATTTCAACGGGAGAGAAAATTAGATTAAATGACTACAATTTCCCTGTTGGAAAACATACTTTTCCGCTTTTGATTTGTAGTTGAAATGAAAACTAAAAATTGATTAGTTAAGTTACAGATTTTGCGAAAATGCCTGAAAAGGCGACAATTCGTTGACTGGCGACGGTGATAAACACTTCTCTCGTGCGGTTTGTAGTAGTTATTAAAGAACACGGAGGCCGTTGCGTACCAGCTGCTGCTGAAGCTTGTCGGCCTCGGCTTTGAGCTGCTGCTGTCTTTGCGTGATGGAGTCTTTGGTCTTCTGATGATCCCTCTGCTCCTGCTCCACAGACGCCTGGACCGACTCCACTTTACCCTGCAGCTCCATCTTTTGCTGGATCAGCAGCTGCTTGGCTTCTTGGAGATCCTTCAGCTCCTGCGTGAAGACACCCGAGAAAGTGACATTTGGATTTCAAGCAAATAAAGCGGCGTGGCTTCGACCTGACCTTCTCAGTTCTCCCGGCCAGAGCTCTGAGATCTGCCGACAATTTGCTCTTGTCCTTTTCCAGAGTGATTTGACATTCTCTCAGCTCCTCACACCGAGCTTTCTCGCTCCTCAGCTGCTCCTCGCTCAGCTCCTGAAATGGCCGTTTTTAAGGTTTGATAAAGGTCACGACGGAGATGCATCCCGTGCATCTGTAAATCTCATTACCTTTTGCGTCTGGAGCTTTTGAAGAGCATCCATCTGCCGCTTGATCTTCTCCTCGCTCTGGCTGATTCCTTTACTCAAAGACAAACTCGCCGAGCGTAGTTCTTGGATCTGGGCTTCACGGGTGTCCAGTTGGTTCCGATTGGTCACCAGCTCCTCCTGAGCAAGAACCAGCTTCTCCTCGCACACCTGCGTTAAAACATCACGCTGAGCAAATGTCACGTTTGCGTTTAGCTGACGTGCCACACACCTTCAGGTCTTGCCGTAACGCTGAAAGCTCCGACTCTTTGCCGTAATAATCCGACTGAAGAGTGGCGAGAAGCTCCTTGGTGCGATCGCTGGTCTTCTGCAGCTCTGAGGAACGGTTCTTCTCTGATGTCATGGCCTCCGTTAACGCCGTCTTCTGCTCTATTAACTTGGCTTCCTCTTGGGTCTGAAACCATTTGAGATTATTCTACTATACAGGAACCATACAAGAATCCCGTGTGAATTATAGAACGTGCCTTTTTAGCCAGAGAAGCCTGCAGCTCGGACACCTGAGCTTCTAGTTTCTTCACTTCCTGACTGAAGGAACCCTGCGTGGTCTTCAGCTGGGACTGAAGCTGCTGTGTGGCCTTGTCCTTCTCCAGTACGGCTTCTTCGGAGCGCTTTAACTGTGTGTTCAGTGCAGCCATCTGAGACTGAAACTCCTTCTCCGCCTGAAAGAGTCCAATCACACTTCAGACGAGTCACTAAAGGTTTGAGTTTTGGACTACACACCAGAACAAAATACAAATTTGTATTTGTCAAGAAGTGAATTTTCAGAAAAAAAAAAAAAAAAAAAAAAAAAAAAAAAAAAACAGACAAGTTCTATCAGTTTTTTGTGCCAACATCCATGATTCGCTTTTGACACAAATGTGAACAAATCCGCGGTTTTGTTCACAACTAAACGTGTTTCATTTAAATCTATCAAGTTTTATTATCAACATTTAAGGAAAAAAAAAAATAAATTCCTGACTTAAGTTTAAAGCAGGAACTGAAATACCTTAATTCGTCGTATGTATCCTGCTTGATTTAGTCTTGGAATTTTTTACGTGTTTTGAATAAAAAAAAAATGCTCTTGTTTTTTTTACAGCAGGGTTTCGCGTCATTTGGTTGAATACGTTGTCCTTCTACTATTGATTAATATAAATTAACTATAACTACACACTTTAGCTACAATTTACTAATCAGCAAGTATCCAATAATTCAAAAACAATACTTTGATCAACTGGCTGTCTTTTTAAAAGTGGCGTTGTTGATAAAACATCTATATCGGGAACAAGATGTAGAAGATCCTTGAAAATGTGCTAATTGTAAACTGTATAATTCACAATTATTTACAATATAATATTTTCTATTTGAATAATCATTAAAAATGGGTTAATTATAAACAAATAATTCCCCAGCCAGTTTGTTCAAACCATCAATGATGAAATCAAACCGAATTGCTATGAATTCACTGATTGTGCTAACAATATCATTAAATCAGCTTTAGCCAAGCTTTTACAGCTATATAACAATAATATTAATAACAACATAAAACAATTAATGATAATTAAAATACTTACTAATAAATGATCAAAAATTCAAGGGTCACAAAAACGCATGAACCCCACAATTATTGCCTGCAGCTTGATTTCTAATTGGTTGAATCCTCCTTACCTTAACTGACTTCTCCAGTTGACCCTTAACACCGGCCATATCTCTGGAAGCAGTCTCGAGGTTCTTTTCAAGCTCTTGCTGGGCTTTTTGAAAGGACTTTTCCTGAAACAGAAGATCTGATGTTTTGTTCGGCCTGAAACGTTGATCGGAATCAATCAGACGTTTTTTTGTTATTTCTCACTATCCAACATTTCTATACATGAATCGGCTCAGGCGAAGGTATTCAGGACAAATAACATTCAACAACTTCCAAATCACGTAACGTGACCCACTTTCTCTTCCAAAATGGCCTTGTTGTTCTTCTCTTTCTCCTGGCTGGCTTTCAGGCCTTTGGAAGCTTTGTTCAGAGCCTCTTTCACTGTGGCCATCTCTTTTGTCAGAGCCTCTTTCTCCTGCCTGATCTTCTGGAGATCTGAGACCAGACTCTGGTTTTTCTTGTCCAGCTCGGCCTGTTGCGTCCGACTTTCCTGAGATAATTTATCCAAGTGGGTCTGCAGCGTCCCGTGTTCCTTCTGGGCCTTCTCCAGCTCCTGTTTCAGTTCAGAGAGAGCGGAGGTTTTCTTCTTTAACTCATCTAGATGAGCGGCAGCTCTGCAAGGAAAACAAACGCTGTGATTTTAGAGAGCCAATCATTTCATAATTTTCCATGTACTGAATTAACATAATCGCACTTAACTCTAGTAAATAGCTTTGTTACGTTACCGTTCAGTCAAGTGTTATAGATTTTGCTATGCGTTTTTAAAGGTTCATAGTTGTGCTCCTTGAAAAATCTGTGATCTTCTCAGCAGTCGGGCAGACAGAAAATCTGCACTCCAATAATGAATTGTGACTCTCAGTCCCTCAAGTTTTATTACAAAGGATGATTGATTTGTTTGTTTGTTTGTTTGTTTGTGTATTGTTTTGTTTGTTTGTGCTTGTGAATACTTTTACTTTTGTTTTGTTTCATACTTGTTGATAATTGTACATTTGTTTGTCTGTTTGTTTCATCCTTGTGAACACTTCACTTTTGATTTGTTTCATATTTGTTGATACTTTTTGTTTGTTTGTTTGTTTGTTTGTTTCATTCTTGTGAATACTTTTACTTTTTTGTTTCATACTTCACATGTGTTTGTTTGATCAATGTGAATACGACTTTTTTACATTTGCTTTTTTGTCTGTTTGTTTGTTTTATACACATGAATACTTCTACTTTTGTTTTGTTTTGTTTCATACTTGTTGATACTTTTGTTTTACTGAACACTTTTCATGTGTTTGTTACTTTGCTTCAAACTTGTGAATACTTTTAACCATACTTTTATACTTTTACATTTGTTTGTTTGTTTGTTTGTTTGTTTGTTTCATACTTCTGAATACGTTTACTTTTGCTTTGTTCCATATTTGTTGACACATTTGTTATTGTTTTCTTCCTTGCTGTTTCATACTTGCTGCGTCACCCACCCTTCTTTCTCAGAGTCTAACAGGCGGCTCAGCTCCTTTATCTTGCTCTCCGTCTCTCCGAGCTGCGTCTTCAGCATCTGCTGCTCTTTCTGAGTCTGTTCCCTCCCTGATCGAAGCTCACTTAACTCGGACTCGGCTTTCTGGCTCAGAAACAGAGAAACTTCACATCAGCCATCTTTCGTCATGGACGTGAGTAAGCGCGAGGCTTTGCTAGTGACACTGACTTTGGCCTGTGTCTCCAGTGTCTCCGTCCTTTGCTCTGCAGTCAGAAGCTTCTCTCTGGTGGTCTTGATGCTGCTCTCCAGCTGAGAACACTGCTCCTGCTTCTCCTGCAGCCTGCGGCCCTGCTCCTCCAGCTGAGTCTGCACTTTACTCAACTCCTGAGAACAAACAACTTTCATTGAGATGAGAAGATGCACCATTTTGAGGTTAAAAAAAAAAAAACCCAACTGCGATTTTTCTGATAAATATCGCGATTTGATTTTTGCATTTGATCATTTTAAGTGCATAAAACTAAGTTGTTCCTTTTACCACACGGAGGGCTGTTTTTCCAGTAACTCACACCATTGAAAAATCATCCACTGGTGTTTCAAATGTGTACCTGGTGCTTGTCCTGCAATGCATTTTGGGCCGTCTCCAAGTGGTTCTCCAAGTCGGCTCTCTGGGCATTTTTCGCAGCTTCAGCCGATAGCAGCATCTCAGTCTTGGCTTTCAGCTGAGCACAGAAACACAATTCTATAATTGTTGGTATTTATATTGGGCATGATGGTGGTCCAGAGAGATCCACAACTCTACCTGCACATCTAGTTGGGCGACCTTCTCCTTGCTCTCTGCCAGCTGTGTGTTGAGCTCAGTGATGGCCAACTCCAGGCTCTGGCAACGGTCTTGAGCTGACGTGAGGTGTGTCCTCTGCTCCTGCATCTGCTCGTGAAGGTTCTCCTGAGCCTGTTTGTGGCTCTCCGACTGGTTCTTGAGCTTGTTGGTCAACTGAGTAATCTGAATGAATCGAGAAAGTTGAAGTCAGTTCTTCTGGGTTTAGAGAGCTGAGTAATGAACCAGTAAATGAACATCAGTACCTGCTCCTGCAGTGAGTGGTTCTTCTCCTGGAGCTGGTTGAGCACGGCCGCCTCTCCTTCTCCAGCCTGGATCTTGGCACACAGGTCTTCTCGCTCCGTCTCCAGCTGACTCACGCTGTCTTTGCTTTTCTGCAGCAGAGCCTCAAGATTCTGGATCTTCTGGTCTTTGTCGCCGATCTGACGCAGAACCTGCTCCAGGTCGTTCTGTCAGGCAAGTCAAAGCTTCCGATTAGTCGGAAAAAATACGGAAAATGTAATTCACATACTCGGGGAAAACTAACAGATGATCGGAATCGGAACAAGACCTGATGATGTTTCCATTGTGCTTTTAGAAGCCCAGTAGAAAGATAAAGAAGTAAAAGATTAAAAAAAAACTATGTTAAATGATAAAAAGTGAAACAAATTAGGTATATTTGAAAAATTCTTTAGTTTAAACAAGTCTAAAGTAAAATAAAATGACAATAATGCGATTTTCCAGCTGTGGCACTAATAAAGGCATTTTATATTTTAAAAATTTTCATTATTATTATTTCATATTATTCATTCAAAGATTTTTTGGTAGATGCTGATAAAAAGTGTTTAAGTGTAAAATATAGCTGCAAGTAGCTATGATGGGGATAGAGACTTTTATTATTTATTTTGACAATCAGTAATACAGGTTCTATCAGTGAGTGTTTCAATTGTGCTTTTTGTGTGTGTGTGTGTGTGTGTGTGTGTGTATCGAGTAACAATGACAAAACTTATTAGATGGCCTTATAAGACTACTTAAAGTTTTTCCACTAAACTGTACTGAGATATTTACACGCTTCTTGAATGTAGAAGACAAAAGTATGAATCTTTTTTTAACAGAAATGTTGCCCTTTAGAGTGACTTAATATTTGTTCATTTCATCATAGTCATTAATCCACACACAGGAGTAAATTAATCTGATTGGCTGAGCAACAAATTGCCTTTCAGGACACAATCCAATCGCTCTGAAGCCGAGCAACTGAGATGTGACAGAAAGTTTACTAGTTCCACTACTCACCAGTCAGAAACCAGTTGATCAAACAACACAATTACCAGGCACATACTCACGTCTGTTACTGATGCCCAAAATTCACAATTTGTCATGTTTTATTTGTATATCGATACCGAGACCCTGTGTAAGTGAGATGCTTTACATGTGTTTACCTGTGCTTCTCTTAGCTTTCCATTAGTGCTCTGCTGCAGCGTTTGCAGTTCCTGGTTCTGCTGTTTAGACTTGTCCAGCAGATGCTGCAGGTCTGTGGCCTGGACGCCGCTTTCTTTTAACTACACACACGGAAGAAACCACAGTCGATCAGTACATCAGAGCCTGGTCTGGTTTATACGTGAGGTTGTGCAGGAACCTGCTCTTCCACACGGGACAGTTTCAGCTGCAGATCTGCCGCCTGCTGCTCTCGATCCTTCAGCTTCTCTCCAGAAAGCTGCCGCTGTTCCTTCAGCCGACCCTGCAGCTCCCCCAGCTGACGCTCGGCTTCCAGGAGCTTCGTGTGCAGCTGGAGAGAAAGACCACCTCACTTACAACACCTTCTGACTTAAACACTAAGAGTGCTTTCACACCTAGCTCATTTAACCCTTTCAAAAGCACTCGGAGCGGTATACAGTAAGTGAACACACTAAGTCAGGGGTGGCCAACCCGTGGCTCTTGAGCCTCATGCGGCTCTTCAGGAGCTTTCACATGACATGAGGTCAATATGCACACAATTTTAACTGTTAGGGGTGTGACGAGATCTCGTGGATATCGCGAGATGCGATTGGATCTCGTGATATCGCGAGAATTTGCCGCCATTTTTTTTAACAGTGTGTGGAATCAAACATTGTTAAAGGATTCGTGCACGAGCGTCCCGATGTTCGCGCCGGCATGCGCGGATCCTTGCGCTCGCGTTTCAATATACTGTGGCTCAAAAAACCGCGGACTGAGTAACTCCTCCCGCTGAGAGAGCGCGGATCTCCGCCATTGCCCCGCCCCCGCGACAGATCAGACTCACTACTAGATCGTTTGTGAATGAACTTTAATAAAGTGTGTTTGTAAAATAAACCGATTATTTCAAACAGTCATTAGTTGCACATTTGAGTTTAATCTAATGTGTCTAAAACACGTGTATTACATTACTTTCCAAACGATTCACTCTGCAGTAGAGCAGAAATATGAGAGTAAACCAGCTGATTACTGCAGTAAAACTCATTCAGATGATGTGAGTCTCACCAGCGACATCGTGAAGGGAAAGAACGTCACGTCCTGAACAAGACCCGTTGTTTTAGTCAATAATTGATTGGACACTTTCAATAAAAATGGTTTTTATTCTACATGTTATGTTATGCATTGCATAATATGCTGCATTGCAACATGTAATACAAAATTCTGGGGTCTTTAGAGCTAAAATGAACACAGTGAATTTAATCATAATAAAGTACATTGATGTTGAGTTGAACTTGATGCCAAAATGATTCTACCATTCTTTGCAAGTTACTGGAAGACTTTTATTCGTCTATAAATAGTGTTTAATGACTGCGCTTAATGGGGTTTTTTATACTATTGACAGTTGAACATTTTTTGTGAAATTACTTGACTGGCAATTTATGACATATTTTGTATGATCAATATTATGTTGGTTATTTGGTTATCACTGCATGCAATTGATGAAAATAGAAAGTGAAATGCATCTACAGTTTTGAACATTTTAGTTAAATAAAATACAGATAAAATCTTGCTCTTCTTATATTATTTGTCAAAGATTTATTTTTATTTAAAAAAAAATCTAAATCTCGTCTCGATCTCGTGAGCCTAGTGTCTCGTCTCGTCTCGTGGGAAAAGTGTCTCGTCCCACCCCTGTTAACTGTTGAAAAATAACTAATATTATCATGTTGGTGTGGTTATTGTCATTAAATCTGGCTGAGCAGAGGTCTGTGTGTGTGCGTGCATTCAAGATTAAGGAATTGGATGATGTTTATGGGCGTCCATGTGTATGATGTGGCTCTTTGCGGCTCATTGTGGCTCCAACACAGGAAAAAAAGTGGTTCTTAGTGTCTGACTGGTTGGCCACCCCTGCACTAAATGATCTCAGACCCCCCTAAACGACCCGAGGTGATCTGAGAGCGGTTCGTGGTTCGATTACTTTGTGATATGTGAAAGCGAAGAGATCTCGGTCCACTTCGCGGTTCGTCACGTCACTAATGCTTCAGGGGGAAACTATGGAATCAGATCAGTGCCATAAAACCAAACGAAAACAAAAAAAAAACGAACGAAAAAAAAAAAGCTTCAAAGGAAATGTGACTATTGCAAGCAAAAGAAAAAATAAATGTGATAGCAAGCGAAAAAAAACAAAAAAAAAAACAAACGTAAATGCGAAGCATTTTTGTTTGTGTCTAATTTACGTTTGACATTTTTGGCATCAATATGATTCCATAAAAAACCCCTTTTTACAATGGCAGGTGGCAGGGTTGTGTGTGCCAGACGAAGATTTCTTAAAACTGTATTTGGAAAGATGAAAACTCTTCTCAATCCATAAAAAACGTTCGAATAAAATAAAAAAGGCTGTTTCTTTTGTTTAAAGTGTTTCTTTTGATCTCACAAAAAATGAAGAACGTTAGTATTAACGGAAGTGCGTTAAAGTGTTTAAAAACGTACAAAAAAGGGGCAAAATACGTCGCAGAAGAGAGAGCGCGGCATGAACAGGTTCCAGAGCGGGGCATCCAGAGTGGTACGGCATTTCGCTAATAACAAGCCGTGGGTCACCTCTGAGATTAAAGTCCTCTTAAAGGAGAAGAAGAGAGCGTTCAGATCCGGGAACAGGGAAGAACTCAGGCGTGTACAGAAGGAGCTGAGGAGGAAAATTCGAGAGGGGAAGACCAGATACAGGAGGAAGATGGAGAAGCAGCTTCAGCGAAACAACACCAAACTGGAGGAGGCTGGTGTGGACCTCTATCTGACGGAGTGGATCATGGACTATCTGACAAACAGGCCACAGTTTGTGAGAGCCAAGGACTGTGTGTCTGACACTCTGAGCTGCAGTGTGGGGGCTCCACAGGGGACTGTACTGGCTCCTTTCCTCTTCACCCTCTACACCTCAGACTTCAGACACAACACGGACGGCTGTGTTCTGCAGAAGTTCTCTGATGACTCAGCAATTGTTGGGTTGATCACAGGAGATGACGATGCTGAGTACAGAGGACTCACTCAGGACTTTGTGGACTGGTGTCGGTGGAACCACCTCCTGATCAACGCAGGGAAAACTAAGGAGATGGTGGTGGATTTTCGCCGGCGACAGTCTATTGTCATCCCACCGATGCACATCCAGGGAATGGACATTGAGAGAGTGGAGTCTTATAAATACCTGGGTGTGCATCTGAACAACAAACTGGACTGGACTCACAACACAGACGCACTGTACAGGAAGGGTCAGAGCAGACTCTACCTCCTGAGGAGACTGCGGTCTTTTGGAGTGAGAGGGTCACTCCTGAAGATCTTCTATGACTCTGTGGTGGCATCAGCAATCCTGTACGGTGTGGTCTGCTGGAGCAGCAGCATCTCAGGCAAAGACAGGAAGAGACTGGACAGGATCATCAAAAAGTCCAGCTCTGTCCTGGGCTGCACTCTGGACACAGTGCAGGAGGTGAGTGAGAGAAGGGTCCTGGATAAACTATCATCCATCCAGGACCTGGACTCTCACCCACTGGTGGACTCACTGTCTGCTCTGGAGAGCAGCTTCAGTGGCAGACTGATTCACCCCCGCTGTGTGAAGGAGAGATATCGCAGATCTTTCCTACCTGCTGCGATTAGACTTAAATTTAAACTAGTGACTGGAACTACGCTTATGACGGGCAGCGCTACTTGTTCATTTATGGTCTGTGTTTGTTTGTTTATTATGATGTGTGCAGTGCGTTATGATGATGTTTGTTTATTTATTTGTTTGGATTTGTTGTTGCTGTTGTGACGTGAAATTTCCCCGCTGTGGGACTAATAAAGGATTTTTCAATTCAATTCAATTCAATGTGTGAACAAGAAAGGGATCTCTTCACTGCTGAAGAGGAGCGAAAAAAAACAACTGAGTTCTCTCATGAGTCCACTAGGTTGTGAACAGCAGAAGAACCGAGCTCACTTCCTGGCTCACTTAACTGAACTGATATTGGTCTGTTTTAAACTATATGTATAAGCACACACTGACCTGGCTGATCTCGCCCTGCTGCTGCAGGCCCTGGTTCTCCTTATCCTCCCTTTGCTGCTGAAGCTGCTTCTTCTCGGCCTTCACACCGTGGTAATTTTTCTCCAGCTCGCTGAGCTCCGATCGGAGTCGAGCGACGTCTTCTCGGCGATCTGCCGCTTCGGCCTGGGCTCGAGTCAGCGCCGCCTCTCCTGCCGACACCCGGGCCTGGCTTTCCTGCAGCTCCAGCTCTTTTTGCAGCAGACTGGCCTGGAGAGTTTTCTTACAAGTCTGTTCGTGGCTGCAACGCTCCTCCAGCTCCTTGTTTTCTCCCTCCTTTCGAGAAAGCTTCTCTACCAAAATCTGAGGAGGGGTAAATGTAGTATTGTATTACGGTGAAATAAGCCTTTTTGTGCAATGATATCACAGGCGAGATTCTGCATTTGCAATAGCCTTGACAGATTAATGGGTGTTAAGTCTGCCAAAATTCTAACGGCAACTCACACTTTCTGCAAAGAATAAGAAAAAAACGCAAGAGCAAAGAATCTGCAAATCAGCATCACTGGGAGGGGCTACTACATAGGTGGAAAGAGTACCTGAAAACCATAGTTGAGTAAAATACGGATACCTTACTGTAGACTTACTACAAGACTTCGAAAGTCAAAGTATCCAATTTTAAAAGAACGTACGTATTTTTTTCAGATTTTAGGCTCATAAAACACCAAGAAATGTGAAAAATCTCTAAATAAAAAGGTTTTATTTCCTAATATAGAAATAAAATGTAAAATCTCAATGTTTCAAAATGGCACAACAAAATAGATGAAAAAAAGCAAAAAAGTGCAACCGCTAAAACACATTCACGTGATTTAGCTCATAAACCGTATCCAGTACCTTTAGCACCCTGCAGATGGCGATATCGCCTCGTCTGCCCAACAAATTAACTACGGTAGAAAAAGATGCCGAATTGTCGTGCACAATCGTTACAATGTAACAAGTAACGTAAGTGTCCATTCAAATGTAGTGGAGTAAAAGTTGCTTATAAATTCTCAGTACAGTTGTGCGCTTTGAGACAGTTAAAACTGTGAAAAGCACCTTACAAATGCTCAGAACTTGAACTTGAAAGTAGCCAAAACATACTTAAAGTAACTTTGAGTAAAGTAGTCCATTTACTCAAGTACTTAACACCACTGATAGAGCTGGTGACTAAATGGGATGTGCCAATTTTTCCAGAAGCATCATGAAGCCCTGATCTCTTAATCCCGTCTTGACAGCTTGAACAATGTCCGAGATGGCCACGGGTCACAACCTACAGCAGCATTTCACCGAGATCATCGCACACATTCATTACACGGCGTCTGTGATGTGGACGTCAGCACCTTTAACGGCCGGCTGGAGATACGCGGAGATGACAGGTCAATGAGGAGAACAGCATCCAGAGCATCCTCCAATAAAACGCAGCGGGTCCTTTTACTAAAAAGCAGCTGGTAGCGCTTGTAAACGGCGGTACAGTAAATGTATATTTGGAGGTTGGAGAAGGCTGGCGAGGCGGGGCGCTCACATTCCTGGACGCTTATAGCTGCCCGACACAATGTGTCTGCGTGAGGAAGCGTCACCTGCGTCTGCTGCTGGAAGCTGTTCAGGCTGCCCTGTAATTGGTGGATCTGCTGGGTGTAGACCGCCGCCTCCTGAGGACCCTTCTCAAGCTCCGCCTTCAGCTGGGCCACCGCGGCCTGGAAACAATGACACGAGTGTGAGAGCGGCGAGGCCAGACACGGTCCGGTTCATGTTCATACAAACAAAGCGGCCGGAAAAAGCATATAAAGTGTCAATATACACAATCATGTTGTTGAAAAAAAATAAAAAATTAAATGATGTATAATATTAAATTAAAAAACGGCAGTCTTGGTTATGATAGCTGCATCATAAACCTCAATATTACTGAAGTGTACTGTAGCTTTTATATAAATTTATTTTTATGCATGTTTATTGGGCAGGACAATTAATCGAAAAGTAACTAATCGACTTTCAGAACTTATGATAAATTAAATGTCAATTATT
The DNA here is from genome assembly GCA_028031935.1 of Paedocypris micromegethes. Lineage (NCBI taxonomy): Eukaryota > Metazoa > Chordata > Actinopteri > Cypriniformes > Paedocypris > Paedocypris micromegethes. Next base: position 24,830,670 of record CM051501.1, on the reverse strand, counting down.
TCAATCACTTTCTCTTTGTAACTTTCTTTTTGTAAGCCGCTTTGGATAAAAGCGTCTGCCAAATGAATGTAAAGTATTTTCCCTAGAAAAAAAAACTACCGTAAGTAACAAGACAAATTTGCTCATTTTGTACTTTTCTAAAGAAAATACTGAAAATATGTATCAAAATATTTTCAAATACAATATAAATTCAAATGCATTTGTTGTGTTTTCTAGATGTACAAGTGATTCATTTTTACTTTTTTGTTTAATAGCTGAGGTCAAAAAAAAAATACAAATAAATTAATAAAATAATCGTTCATTAATCGCATTGTTGTCAAAATGTTCAATTAATCGAGATTTAGATTTTAGGCCAAATGGATTAGCCCTACAGGCTTACGTTAAATGCAAATATGACATAACAGCAAAGTCACATGGATTGATTTCTTGTAAGGTCGTCCGTCCCCTCGCTCCCAGTGTCTCTCTCTTTTCCACTTGTCTCAGTCTCAGTTTTTTTTCCTCTCCGTCTCACTCTCCTTTCATCTTGCTCTCTCTCTCCTTTTCTCTACCTTTCACTCTCAGTCTCACTCTCGCTCGGTCTATCTCACTCTACACGTCTGTCTTTGTACATACTGAAGAATAATAAAAAAGTTCCCCGGTCTGAGCACTAGATGGCAGTCTCAAGAAACCAAAAACCACCAAGGTCAGCGTGAAGCGATCTGTGATGCAGAACCACACTTCCTTTGTGACCTTATATAATGAGACGTCATTTGTGGGTCAGGCGTGTTTACAGGAAACGGAGCTGGGAGAGTTAATGGTTAACTTCAGGAATCTGTGACAGAGGACAGGCTGCGTGACCCTCGGATGTTGACTCCGACCGAGGAACTTCTGCTAAACGAACATTAGTGGCATTGATTCAGTAATTGGGGAAATGATGCTTGGGTGGGTAAAGTCATCGACACTCCCGTTCAAAGGTCGTCTGCTCGTCTCCGTCTCACCGCATCACTTTTGTGGATTTAAATGCATGCAAGGACTATTCAAGGCTTTTTCAATTCAATTCAATTTTTTTCATTTGTAAGACATTGGTAAGTGCGCCAAGTGGGTTCAAATTCACAAATATGGAAATGTAAAAATAAGTGTGTTTGTTTGAACACAAAAAAAAACCTGACAAAACCTGAACAGTAATGCTCAAAGTCACAAAAATTGCCAATAGGTGTTAGTAGGAGGGGCTACTACATGGTGAACGCGTCACTCACTTTGACGTCACTTTTATTATGGCCGGTTGCATTAATAGAAAATATATAAATATTACCTCATCATCAATCTTTTGGACAATTTCGCAAATCAACACACTTAATCATTTTTATGCAAAGTTCATGACTAATTTTAAAGACTAAGAGCTTCCCATTGATTTGGATAGCTTCGGACTTGACTTTTGGAAAAATGAGCGCTTAATATTTCAAATATAAAAGATATATTTGAAACATGCGAATATAAGCACCCCCCAAGTTTTTGAGATTCTGAAAATTGGAAATAAGCGACGCTTATATTCACATAAATACGGTATTTAAATCCTTTTTACCCACATGTTCCTTCTGTGACCTCACGTTTCGAGTTCCACGAATGTTCAAGCAAACACAATAACTAAAAAGGTGTTTGAATTTGTTCAAATTCCAACGCAATAGCGAATGATATTTTACGAACAATACGAGAAATACGCAACCTCAGTCCCTTTATTTCAGGATGCAGGTTTGACCTATAGCGAGCCGCGGTTCACCTCGGAGGCAGAGAAGTCGGCCCGCAGCTGTTCACATTGGCTCTTCAGACGCTCTGACTCCTCCTCCCGCTCCCGTGTCATGTTGTCCATGAGCGTCTGCACCTGCACCAGCTCTTTCTTCAACACCTCCACGTCTTCCACGCCAGGCCTCTGGAGCTGGAGGAGAGCCAGATGAGAGACGGGATTAAACCGGGGGAGATTGATGAGGTACGAGCAGTGGCAGCTGAGAGGATGTTCACTCATTAATTATCGGGAGACAAATAGTGTGACGTTACAAGCTCGGCCGACAGCTTCTCCTTCTCCAGCCTCTCGCGCTGCAGATCTTGGTTCAGGCTGAACAATTTCTGCTCCTGCGCTTCCTTCATACTCTTCACCTCATCGTAGCGTGATTTGACGTCTGGAATTGAAAGCAGATTTTGATTTCTATTGTGACTATATAATCACAAAATATTACTGTCATGTCCCCAAATATAAGACCTAGTGTGAATTACAAACAGCTTTCACAACCACACGGAAAATAACACCCTTGTTACAAAAATGGCCTCTTCATTTTGGTTCTAGTGTCAAGAGTATAATTTGATCATGACTGGGGTTGAGAATAGTCTTTGCGATCTTTATTTTAGTCGTGTGATGCACGTCACTTCAGAAGAAAAACATTTCCCTGGAAATACGAAAGAAAATGCCACAGTGACTGTACCAGTCATCTTCAACCTACCCAGCCAAACACATGGCTCCGCCCTTGTGTTTGCACGATGGGTGGAGCCACAAGTTTTGCTTTTATTTAAAAATGTTTTGAAACTTAAAAATTGTCTATTTTTAGAGTGTCTAAAAATAAACACCAAAAAATAAATTAAGAGCCTGCGTTGGCCAAAAACTACATTTCCCACAATGCCTTTCAAAAATGTCACTTGAATAGAATATAATAAATAATGAGTTATTTAACATTATGGTATAGTTACATTAATTTTACAATACTTTTGATTACATTTAGTTATCGAAATGTAAACTTCTCATAAGTAATATGTATCAATGGTGTGAAGTCTTAAGATCAAATCTATCATTCCTTTTATACTCACCGACTATCTCGGTGGCGAGCTGGGCCGCTTTCTGTTCGAACAGATCTTTCATTTGTTTAATGTTGAACTTCTCAGTCTCCGATTTGTTGAGTCTCATCTCCAGCTCTGCGAATAAGACAAACATTGACTATAAGAGCCTGAACTCTATCTTAGATAGAAAGCAGTAAAGTTAATCAAAGGTCATAGAACAAACAAATGTTACTTAAAAATGTTGCATTTTTAGCAACATAGATGCTTTTATGCGTTTCATTCACAAATTCAACCCACCTGACTCTTCCACACTGGTCCCATCAGACGGCGAGGCCTGAAATCAATACACACGGAGCAGCTCTATTAGAGAACACAGCAAACATTCCTTCAGGAATCAATACACCTTCTGGAAACTTTGATCTGTGCGAATAGTAGATTCTGTCTGAGAAGCATCTCGGAAGCATTTACTTTGTTGGTTGCCATTTGTCCTTGCACTTTGTCTAATTCTTTTTTCAGCTCTTCTGAAAACCAGCGCTCCTCCTGAAAGACAAGCAAGAATACTTAAGTTAGTGGTTACTGATAGAGACTACAAAAAATAAGGTGTTAAGAGTTCTGAAACGGTCATTTACCTTCAGCGAAGCCTGCAAATCCTGCACTTCCTGTCGTAGAAGGACCATATCATCTCTTAAAGAGGAAAATAGTGTTCATTATAAGCTTTGTGTATTTATTACAAACTCAATTCACAACATTAGAGGGAAATTGTGCTGTTAAAAATAATGATTATAACTAATTATGCAACGCTGAACATCCAGTTTGAAGATTCTTTATTTTTCAATGTCAAATAGTTCTTTTTAACCAGCTTGATTATTTAATTATTCATATAAATGTTTTTGTGTTTCATTTTAGATAGCAAACTCTCTTTTGAAAGTCACGTGCACAACGTCTGTAAAACTGCCTTTTTTCACCTCAGGAATATCTCAAAGCTGCGTCACATGCTCTCCCGACCGGATGCAGTAAAACTGATACATGCGTTTATGACATCACGGTTAGATTACTGTAATGGTCTTCTGGGAGGTTCTCCTGCTAAACTAATAGATAAACTTCAGTTGGTTCAGAATGCAGCTGCTAGATTACTAACCAGAACAAAAAAATTTAGCCATATTAGTCCAGTGTTAATGTCGCTACACTGGTTACCTGTTAAATATCGCATCCAGTTTAAAATTCTCTTAATCACTTATAAAGCACTAAACGGTTTAGCTCCTCTATATCTCAGTGAGCTCATCACTTACTACGAGCCTACACGACTGCTGCGCTCTCAAAACTCCGGCCAGCTTATAATACCGCGAATCTCTAAAATCTACCAGGGAGGAAGATCCTTTTCATACTTAGCACCCAAACTATGGAATGCTCTGCCGAGTCCAATTCGAGACTCAGAATCAGTGAGTCAATTTAAGTCTAGACTGAAGACGCATCTCTTCAACGAAGCATATATTGACCTGTTATAATAACTTACAGAAAATATTAATATATCGTATAGAAAGGCTGCCTAGTTAGTGCTCGGAACCGAATTACACCTGCACCTTCAGAAAATTGTCAAAATCTATAGTACTTGAATTTTTCTAATTGCCTTGTATTTTTTTTTTTTTTTTTTTTTTCTCCCCTCCTCTCCTGAGCGCCAAGTGTCGTACGACCGGAATCTCCTAGAGCTTCGGAATCATCGGTGGTGCTTCCTCGACCTCTGTGGACCTGATGACGCTGTTGGCTTGGAGATGTGGAGCCGCCTCTTTCCCCATTGAGGAGGGAAACATCGTTCCAGAATCATCATTAAAAATGACGCGGAACAACCAACGCACTGATTGTGTAGTGTTAGAATGCCGGAGGAGACTGGCACCAGTGAGCCGGGTTCTCCCCAGGGTTTTTCCTCGTTAAAGAGGTTTTTTACCTGGCCACTGTTGCGTATGTGCTTGCTCGCTGGTCTTTGTCTTTGTCTTGTCATAACCGCAGCCACTTAGTCAACACCAACAATCCAGACGACAAATTGAATAAAAAGCATCATTTCCCTTACATATTTACATGTGCGCTTTGAGACAGTTAAAACTGTGAAAAGCGCCTTACAAATACTCATTATTATTATTATTATCATTATTATTATATATATTAATGTTCATATTATATCATTTTTAATTCAGCGTCTCCACGCATTTTTCATATGGGGCGGCGCTCTACTGTAATTGACCAATAAGCTGATTTTTTGATCGGGGAATGTAGCAACAGACTTTTTATTGCTACAAATAATTTTTTAAGCCATAAAGATTACGGCCCTCCTCACCTTCCCGGGCTGAAGGGTGACGACTGATCTCCTCGCTCATGAAACACCTCATAATGCTTGAACAGTTCCTCAGCAGAGTTGTGGGACTTCATACACTGGGGACAAATGAAGCCCTGTGGAACACACAACATTTAAGAACACACACACACACACACACACACACACACACACACACACACACTTTTAACCTCTTTACTAGAAAAAAAATCTGGACTATTTAAACTTATTTACTACTAAATATGTACATATTTACCAGTATAGAGTAGTTAAATAGTAGTATATACAGTATATTGCTTGTACAGTATATCTAAATATCAAGCGCTTAACTTGCAACTAAATGCAATCAGCTACTGCATTACATTTGTTGTGCATTTAACAAAATGTAAAATATATTTTCAGAATACTGTTCAAATACAGACAAAACTGAAACTACATGATCGTAAAATAAAAAAAAAAATTTGAATAATTGATTGATTTATTGTTTAGGTGAAAAAAAATGGCAATTTGATCATTATTGCTGGAAAAAGGGGAACAAGCACAAACAGGCCCATGATGTTGTTGGCAAATCGGTTTATAGCACATAATCCAAATGTCCAATTTACAGAAGAGTAAGAATTTATAATAGTCCTAAACTATATAAATAGTCCAATTTAATAATGGTTCTTTTGGTTTGCAGCATACAGGCTCAAGTTATGAATCTGTGGTTCATTTTTTGGGTGGACGATGTGATATCGCCATCTACAGAATGCTGAAGGTACTGGGTCGCTTTTTATGAGCTAAATCAGGTGAACGTCAATTAAAAGCTCGTGAAAAAGAGTTTCTGCTTTTCCCTACATTCCTAAATTCAGTAGGAGGAAAGTTATTAGAGGACTTAAGTTATTTTAAAATGTGACACTTTAAGACTTTTACGCAAGTCTTTTATTTTTTTAGTATATAATCATAAATTTTACAGTAAGGTATTTGCACTTTTACTCAAGTATGGTTTTCACCTCTGCTGCCATCTTCATGGGACAGAACGCTTCACATAAGCGCTTAATTAATTTAAGTGCAAAACTCTGCAGCCTATAAATCTTGAACACTGATATTCCGATCCCGACGTGATTGATCTGGCTGGCGTCGTGTGTACGTCAACTTACCTCCGAGGATTCATTGTTCATGTCTGCAGACGGCTGCTCGGACTCCGAGCTCTGGGATCCTCCTTTCCCGGGAGTCTATTTTTTACAAACAGAAAAAAAATAGATTGTGATTCGTAAGTCACGTATGATGAAACTCATCTCTATATATCACGCCATCCACTCCTGGCAGGGGAAGCCAGTGTCCGGGCAGCAGTTCAACACGGCGAGCTGGTTCGGACGAGCTGGTGCACATCATTCACAAGGTGTAAGGCGCAAGATATTCTCCGTTCACTTTCTGGATGCATTCAGCACGGCCGTCATCCATCCCAGAATACACGTTTGCCTGAGCTGATCCGCTTCCCTCTATCCTGGCAACCGTGTGAGGCCAAACAATGCCATGACGGATCACTGACACGTCCTTGACATTTCACATGTGCCGACAGCGCAGAGAGAGGGATGCGTTTTTAATCACTGTTAGAACTCCATCCCAGATTGTAAGAAATTAATCAGATTGCATATCGTTTCCCAGGGAGACAGATTTGGAAAGATGTGGAAAATAAGTGTAAGCAAAGTAGCGAACTAAAAGCTCTGAACTCTTTCGTCTGTAGCGTGTGTTGTACATGTTCTGTGTGTTTTGTTGCAGATCAGAACACGTGATCATACTAAACACAGCTTTACTCCGGGAAATATATATGTATACAGCAGTTCGGTTTTTACTGTAAACTCTCATTCTACTTTTAGCCTCAACAAACATTTCAGGGTGTGACACTACTTATGCTTATTTTTATACTTGATTACAAAAAAATGCCAAATTAATTGTACCAGCAACTGTGTATTTTAGGAAGGGAATTACGTTTTTCGGAAGAAAAGGAAAGTGGGGAAAATCGGCACGGTATCATCAAAACCATACAGGAAATTTGTGCTCGGCATTAAAAAAAGTGAAGTGAACACACACACAGGGGCAGTGGGCAGCCTTAAGTAAAAGAAAAGAAAAAGAAATTTCGGCTGAGGGTCACAAGAATGACCAAGTTCTTCGTTTAATGTTTGGGTGTTATGAATTGAATACAGGAAAGAAAAACAGAGCAGCAATATTACAAAGTACTAAATACTGAGGATCACAATATTTTCAGCATGTTAATCAAAATAGTCTCCACACCAGACTATTTTTATTTGTTAATACAAATATTTTACTTACAAAAAATGCACAATTATAACTTATACAATCACGCTTATTTTATTACAAGATACAATCACAAACACTGAAAAAAATTCTGACTGACAATTATTCACTCTGACTCCACCCATTTTTAACATTATTTTAATTTGACTCCACCCTTTTAGACCAAAACAAACTTATGGTTATGATTGTGATTAATAGAAGAATAAGTACATTTACAAATTTCAATAAACTGTCCAGCTCTAATCAGGACGCATTTCATCAAAATTACCACATGTAACAGTCACGATAAAAATGTTCTAATCAAAATGGCCAGAGAATCAAACAGTGATAGCGATTAAAAAAAGGGGGAAAAAAACATGATAACAAATTAATAATTGTACAGGCCTATTATAAGACTCCATATATCGCCACAAGATTATCCAAACTAGTAACAACACAAGAACGGTGTTTAGCAATGGGAAACCTTTCTATAATGTGCATAGTAATTGTTAAACACTGTACTAGAAACCATCACCACGTGATTTACGCAGCACGTGTAAGCAAGACGTAACGTTTTTTGTAAACAAAATTGTAACTTGGAAATAACCCCATGAGCTCAAGGATGTAACACACACACACACACACACACACACACACACACACACACGAGACACGTGACTGCGGTCCAGCCTCCACGCGCATCTCTGTACGCGGCTACACACGGTTTTACGTTCAATCGTAGAGAACACAGAAATATAAGGAAGCTTTTAAAGGAAACGACGCGTTCATGAAACGTCAAAGCAACTTACAACAACACATGTGTCTGCAGTCTCTTCTCTCCAAACATGCAGTTTTCTCAACAGGGAGGTTTTTGTGTCACTGTCTGACCATTTGCATATGATTGTCTTTCTTGTCCATTATGTTGAATTTAGGCATCACATTGTGACGAGAAAACGCCAGACACTTCAGAATAATAATAGATGAGCTTTTCGTACACAACAATCTTTTTGACATGACCTGTGGCCTGCTAACATGCTAACAGCTGTGTACAACGGTAAATACACCATTTGCATGCTGTCTGTTGTTCTGCAAGACGATGACATTTAACTGGTAATTAGTCTTCAGGAACCAGCTAATAAACAGAAAGCCACGATTCAGTGAAAGGCCAAGATCAACTGAGCGCAGGCGTGCGTGGAATTCACTCACCATCTGTAATATTCGGCGTAACATTCCGCTGTCTTGTTTGTTTCAACCTACGAGGAATTAAATATTACGTGGCTTGGTGAAATTAGCGTGTGTGTTTTTAGAATTTTGTTTTGACACCTGCAGACACACACCGCCGAATCGGTACAAGCCCACCCGTTTCCAAGTTCCGTGTTTCGTGTCGTCATTCCAAAAGCGACACAGTGGTTGGGCTAAACATCTGACTGACGTCGGAACTGACCAATCAAAATAGACACTGGAAGTACAGCTACCAATAGGCAGAAGAAAAGATAGGGTTAGAGGCGGATCTTTAGAGAATATATCATTTGATCCGGAAGAAGTTTTCCCCTACATTTAAGTTTTTCTGAAACATCTATTTGATTCTGCAGTGTATAACAAATTCTAGTTAAAAAAAAAAAAAAAAGCAAAACGACAATAAGATATTGACCACATAAAAATACAGGGGTCTTTTGTATAACATTACGATTTTAAAACGCTACGACGGTGTGTGCCACAAATAAAAAACACTTTTTAAAATATTACAAAAAATAATTTCATGATAGATTGCGTACATATATGCTGGCTAAGTCGAAACTAAGTTCGCCTTTAATTGCAATGACTTATGGGAGTATGAGTTCGCAATTGAGCACTGCGTTTCTAACGGTGCCATTGAACATGAAAACACATTCATTAAATATTTATTAAATAATTCCAATAAAAACGTAATACATTTATTTTATATGACATATAACAAATTTCTTACATAATTTTGCTGTAAATCTTTTCTTTGCTCACCATTTTTATGACGTATATTTTTATTGAGTGGACGGCAGCATGATATTGATAAGTTTCTATTTAAATTCCTAATTTTAAAAGACATGTTTACCTAGAAATTAGGCAGTGTAATAAGGTTATCTGGTTACTTGATCTAGAAAATCCTAAACCATTCGAATTCAATTCAAAGAATACATTTTAAAGAAATAATCATTTTTTAAAGGCGTGTATGTCATCATCATTTCCAAGTAATTCTATTCATCCTCCTTGCAAATAAAATGTGCATTTTTCAGTTTTCAGACGAGTTTATTTTATACGAAATCATTCAGGGCATTTTTGATTTTCAAGACCGGCAGTCAAGTTTGTAGAAACAACAAAACATTCCTTGGAACAGATCGGAAGACCTTTAACATTCTCTTTGTGTTAAGCTCCATTCCATAAAGGCAGCGTTGATTAACAAGAGATGAGGTTTGTGACGTAATTAGTGCATTCCTCAAACGTACACAACAAATTCAACAAATAAGGCAAATTAATATTAAAACATATTTACACATTGGCATGCAATCCTTCCTCCCAGGAAAGACACAGTGATGATAAAACAGTTTGGCCTATTCAGTTCTATTGTTCTCTAAAGATAAACATCCGAGCTTCCAGTTTGATTCTAGCACTACAACACATGCATTTAGAAAACACTGCCGTGTTTGGTATAAGCATTAGAATTACCACCAAGCATCTTGCCTATTTTTTCTGAAATATTCAGAATATTGCATCAGGCATTTTAAGTATAACGTAGCGCAGGCGATCCGGATTGTGCCCGCAAGCAAAAGTACCATTTAATTCCCAGAAACCCTCATGACACTCATCACGTGTTGAATCGTGACACTGACAAGTCATGTGACAAGCCGTGATGTAGGAGGCTTCTGGGAATTTGAGTTCCGGACACGCCTGTGGTTGGTGTCAATAAAATGGCACAGCATTCCTTAAGCTTTAATGGGATGAAAATTGTAACGTAGTCTTCTAAAGGAAATCCACTTGCACCATTTCCTGCAATGTAAATCAACATTTAAGACCCAACTGTAAAGACACCTTCTGCCGTAAAACCTATATTACAGGTAGAAATCCTCGATGAAGGCATCTCATATCACCAACGGCAGAACAAACAACTATTTACACAGAATTGAGTTCATAGTTTCCAAGAAAAGAAAAAAAAAAAAAATCATACGTTTCCTTATCTCCCCCATCAATCCTTATTTTGAACTATGCTTGTTCTGTTCATCTCTTCTCACTCCACATGGCACATGCATCGTCTCCACACTTCTCTCCCAAAGTCCTTTGCTTTTAACCTACATCACCCTCTAAATAACACGCTCAAACCGTCCAATCACAGCATCTGAACTCAACACGCAAACCTCAACTCGGGCTTTAAAAAGGAATCCTCTACATTCACACCCGAACCTGAACCTGTACCTGTAAGGATTTGGTTTCCTCTTTACAAAATAAAACAGAGAGTAAACAGTCTACATGCAAAAACTGTCCGTTGGAGGAGAGTTTCCCTTGGGCGCCCCCCGGTGGCGGTTCTATCTGTGCACACGGGTCAGGCCGCAGTCTGAGCTGGTCTGGCGGATGGAGGCGTTGTCATCCAAGCCCCCCGGACCCTGAGAGTTGCCGTTGGTGGGGCTGGAGCACGGACTGAGCTTGCGGAGATACTCGGCGTGGACGGGTTTGTGGCACTGCAGGACTCGAATGGCTTCGTCGATCTTGAACCACTTCCTTTTCCGACCTGCGCCAAGCCAAAGCACAGCGTATTTATTCCCACGGACAAACACAACAAGACACTTTTACACGCGCTCTGCATTTATTCCCAACTCCGTGTCGAATAGGGTTACCGCTTTTAATACCAAAAAACTGTGCCAAGGGGGCGGGGCTACTGGGGCGGGGCGATGACATCACTTTGCATACAGGGATCGCAACTTAAAACGTGATTTCAGCAAAGTATCAGCGAGACATTAAAAACAACTTGCTTTTAATTTAAATGGAGTCAGTCGTTCTCTTTTACAACTCAACAGACTTCGCTAATAATAATAAGAATCGTATTTTAAAAGTTGGCTCAAATGTTTGTCATTTTTTGCAAAAACTGTCAAAACATGTAAACAGCACATGCATAAAATAGCTACAAACATTAGCTGGTTACTAGGGGTGGGTCGAGACACTTTTCCCACGAGACGAGACACTAGGTTCACGAGAACGAGACAAGACGAGATTTAGATTTTTTTTAAATAAAAAAAAAATATAAGGAGAGCAATATTTTATCTGTATTTTATTTAACTAAAACGTTCAAAATGTTGATGCATTTCACTCTTTCTATTTTCATCAATTGCATGCAGCGAATACCAGATGCCATAAATTGCCAGGCAAGTCATTTCACAAAAAATTTTAATTGTCAGTAGTATAAAAAAAATCCATTAAGCTTCCATAAAAATTTTGATTCCACACACGGTAGCAAAGAGGGCGCCAAATTCTCGCAATATCAAAAGCAACGGATCTCGCGAGATCTCGAACCACGAGATATCATCACACACCTACTGGTTACGTTTTTACATAGCTTATTTCTATAGTTTGTAAAATGTTGCAATTTACTAGTTAATTTTCTATACACATGGGCATTATGTTGTGAATATAATAATGTATATATAATACAATAATACGTTAGTGCTTCACGTCAGACAAGCAAAACACAGTATTACATCGGAATGTGATGCCCTTACGTTGTTTTTACAGAATTTTGTGAGAGAAAACGCGCAGTTTCAATTTGAAGTACGGGGCGATTCCGTATTTCAAGGGACGAGTTGGCAACCCTAGGGTCGAAGGTCAGCCTCATACGGACTTGTCAGATGTTTGGCTGGCCAACCATCTCGCTGGCGAACATTCCGCCGTATTTATAGTCCGCAAAACCGTCTCTCACAAAAGTGACGAAAGTCAAACATTCGCCTAATGTGCTTCTAACGGGACGCACGGGAAGGTAAACGCAAGACGAGTGGCCGGCTTTGGGGTGAAAAATGCCGCTGTAATGCCCTATTTGGCAGGTGCAGCAAACGCCGTGACGCGAACTGGAAAACAACTGTGCCACGCCCCCCCGCCAACCAGCTCCGGCCTATTAATACGGCCTCAGGGAGGGCAGGATTACCTTCTTTTTCACTCCACCACGTCTACAAATAGTGCCAGTCTTGAATTGCACAGGCCAATGCTATTATTATGTTTCCTCCCCGACGACAAAAATTCAGTAAGTAGACGATTTGAGGGGCTTTATCCTCGTGGCCGTGCCGTATCTTTGACGCCTTTGTAAAACAGTTACGTAAATCCACCGTATTTGCCCTGCTTACAGATCAGGAGTTGGGTCTTATGAACAGAAATGCGTCGGTTATGAATAATTCCTCTGGAGCAAATGCTTTTTGGATTACTTCTCTAGACATAAAGAAGCCTAGCGACAATTATTTAAAACTAATGAGCACGGGGGGCTTTTTTAGTCAGGTAAAACAAAGGTGAAAAGAGGCAATATCTTGGTTTAAAATGTTATTTTAAGCTATAAGCTGCCATGCTAATGTTATATATACAATATATATGTATATATATTTTTGTGTTAAACGTATTTGGTATTAAAATTCAATTCTGTATTAGAAAACAAATCCTCATGAACAGAGTTTGTTTTCACCTTTCTTGGTGTTATTTTTGCTTAAATTCAGTAAAATACTCAAGTTCTTTTAAAATTGGATACTTTGCTACTTTGACACAAGTCTTTTTGAAACTCGTAACTTGGTACTTGTGATGAAGTGATATTTTCAGTAACTATCTGTTCTTTCACTCAAGTGTGGCTGTCTAAATGAATAAATAAAAACATCACTTTTGAAAAATTCAAATGTGGCTTTCTACTCTGGCCAAAAAAAAAAACTATATAAATACTGTACTCCTTTACACCTCAGCAAGAATGTAGCTCCGCCTACAATTTGCATCATTGTTGATTGCACTGCTGCATTGTTAATTGTGTGCCTCAAAATGCAAACACACGGTGAAATGAACACACATAAACCAGGAGTAGAGTTATTGTCTCCACTGAGGCTTTGTCATGTTTAACCAACCTTCTTAATTTTATTGGTAAAAATGTGCAGTTAAAAAAAAAAAGTTGAATGATGTCATCCCCCGATTCAGAATTTGAAGTGATTATTTTTTACTTAAACGGCAATGGGAAACGCATCAAATATCCTGAACACATTATCAATTCTGCCAAAGCTATTTTAAAACACATCATCTCACCGATATTGACCGAGTCTTCCCAGTCCTCCAGGGTCTCGGTTACGGTGAGCACATAGACGTATGTGCGATGCTTGCTGTCTTGATTCTGCTGTTCGGAAGGAGAAAGCAAGTTATCGTGTGCTTACACGCACGGTGTGAAATCAGTAAGGTGTGAAAAACTCTGAAGACAGGATATCAGAGTGTTTATGGACTAGATTCCTGTTTATCGACGTCTCGGTGTGCCTGAGCTGAAGTCACGTCTTATTTTACAGATTGACCGTCTTACCTCAAACACTCCGAGTAGTCTGCCAAGCGTCCCCCTCACACCGGCCTGTTCAAGCAAAAACACTCGTCAAACCACTGACACTAAAACCTGCAATTTAAGACTCAGATACAATAAATCTGCTTAAGAATAAGTGTGTATGTGTGTGTGTGTGTGTTGTTCAAATCAGATTTCTCCAGTACTAAAACCTTGAAGTAAGCGAACGTCTTGCAAACTTCCCGTAACTGTCTCTTTGCTCCTAACTATACCATGTCCTGACACGGCATTTTGATATTCTTCTTAACGCTCTCAATGACTCTATATGGTGATGTCATTTCCTGGCTTGGAAACGTCTACGATCTTTTCTCTTCTGAATAAAGATTATAAACCGGGGAGCGGAGACAGAGAAAGAAGTCTAAGAGATCAGAAGGAAAACAGCTGCGGAACTTGGTCTTGGTCTGTGCTTACTCCTTGATGATTTTGAAATTAACTTTAATCTTTGTGTCGTATGTTTTATTTCTTTATAAAGCACAGAAGCTTGGGCAAAGAACCGGTCATAAAGGGTTTTGGACCCAACAATGACATATTAAGACAGGGGTTGGGAACTTTTGTGGCTGTGAGAACCACAATATAAACACATATATTAAAAAATGTACTCCTTGAGAGACATAACATACTTTTTTTAACTAAAAACAAGTAAATGTATGCATTCATGTAAAACCAACAAAAAATGCAGTACACTAAGAATCTGAATTCCTTCTTATTAGGGTATTATTAATAAGCGATGGCTGAACTCATCCCTCGCTACACAGTTTAGAGAGTGAACTGCAATAGAAATATGGCCAACGTCACTCTCACCAACACACACATTCACAGTGAGGCACTTGTTTACTGGTGAGGAGGAGACCTAGCATGCTATTGGTGCACATGCTCCATTGCCAACCAATGGCAAACCCCGAAGGGCACAGGGACACGCAGGCCCCGCCTACTCTGCTAAAATAGTGGCAAAAGTTGAAACACAAAAATCTGAAATGCAAAAAA
>CM051501.1:24768461-24815689 GCA_028031935.1 Paedocypris micromegethes | reverse complement strand
TTATTATTATTATTATTATTATTATTATACAAGTCAGTACATCCGACAAAGATCCCTCACTCACTACTAGTAAAAATCCTGGCTTGCCTGCAAGTTTTTTCCTTTAAAAGACAAGAAATGACAAAAACTTTCTTTTATTTAACTTTTTTTTTTTAACATATCTAGTGATTTGACACTTATAATGAGTTCGTTTCGCTTTTATTTCCTCCTGTGGCCACCGGTCAACATTTGGGTTGTTATTTGGTGCTATATAAATAAAGTTGTGAATGATTGACTAATTGGTCACTTAATAAACAAGCACAACATTTGCATTTCAAGTGTAGCATTTAAATCTACATGGATCTATTGACGTCGGGCAGATCGAGGCATGGAAATGGCTGTGGTGATAACACAAGTGGCCAGCGAAGTCCAAGTGTGTTAACAGTGGCTTAACAAGAAGATGAACACGCCAGATTTCTGGAATGGGACCAGTTGACACGGACACATCAGGCCGGACGTACTGTAAGGAGAGACCCGAGATGCTTGTGACCATAACACAGTTTGGTCCCGGACAACACAAGAACAGCATGTCTGCATTCAAATAGCTTGACGTGGCTGTTCAAAATCGGACATGAAAAGTTTGGAAAAGTTTCTTTTTTGGATTTTTGAGGCGTGTTAGTGTGTTTCTGTGCATCCTCTTCGGGGTGACCAGACTTTTCGACCCAGGACGTTTGGCCCCCGGGGCTTTGGACCCGGACGATTGATCCCTAGGACGATTGGACACTCGGATGGTTAGACCCGAGTTTCGTCACGCGGCTTATTAAGAATCATCGCTTATTAAGGCGCACCGCATCCCAGGCAGAAACGTTACCGTGAGCTGCAGCAACGTGTGGAACGAGCTGTAGCCACGTACAACCGCATCAACGTAGTCACCTATTTGAAAGCCATGGCCTATTTGTCTTGTCTTTAAATGTGCATGTGAAAATTAAACAGAAAAATGTGTTAATATATCTCTTGTTGTTTGGACTGTTCTTTAGCATGCTTTGTGTATTTCACCACACGCTTATGGGATAAACAAGTATCGCCAATTTGGAAAGCTATTTAAGCAAATAAATATCCTGATCTGCGCGCCGCGGGCCGATCAGGACCGATTCCGTGCGATCCCGTGGATGAAAATCGTCGCGAAAACGAACTTCGATCCGAATGGGTTTTTACTCACGCCTGTCAAATTTCTAGCTCGCACGGGCATGAAGATATGAATTTTAATAAGCCGCGGCGCCGGTCAATCTACCGTTATAAGTGCTTCTTTGCGGGACAAAGGCGGACAAAGGCGCTCGAATCGGGGCAAAGTTATGCTTTTTCGCTGGAGTAAATGCAAAGGAGCCGCCTCCCTAATGTCTAGCTCACACGGCCAAAGATATGATTCTTAATACGCCGCGTGACGAAACTCGGGTCTAACCATCCGTGTGTCCAATCGTCCTAGGGATCAATCGTCCTAAGGATCAATCGTCCGGGTCCAAAGCCCCGGGGGCCAAACGTCCTGGGTTCAAACCCCCCTAAATCCTCTTCGGAACGTTCACATTACAGTTTCGTGCACGGCCTTAGAAGACCGGCGTCACGTTATATATAAACAGACGTGCTCGACAGGGGCTTTGGGACATCCCACCCTCGGTTAAACCTCTCCAGGGTAACTGCTATAGCCAGCAGCATGTAATAATTCACAGACAGTTTAATGGGCCGCACAAGGGTCTTTCTAACGCTGCAATGGTTTGGGTTTCACCTTTGAGACCATTATGTAACGAAAAAAATCCCTCGAAGTAAAAATAAGTAAATAAAAGATTGCACAAAATATTGAACGTAAAATGAAATGAACAATTTTTCATTCAAGTAAAGTGAGTGAGATTGTCAATATTAGAGTTAAGCCAATATTATTTGCCAAGTTAACATTGACCACTTGTTTTGTTTAATTGTTGCATTTTGGGAAAATAAATAAATAAAAAAACTGAATAAAAACAAAAAATACATTTTATGAAAAAATTAAGCTATTGTTTTCCTTTACTGGCCAATGAAAAATATACTGTAATATAGGATAATGTAATGTAGTTAAAGTCTAAATATATACTGTATATTCAATATATATATATATATATATCACTGTATATTTTGTATACTCAAAATATATACTGTATATGAAATCTAGATAAAAATATCAGAATAACGTGAAAAAAATAAAATCGAATTTTTAATTATATAAAAAAATCCATTTACCATTTCAATTGTGGACTCAATCATTCCATTTCTTTATCAGCCGGGTGTCATTGTAAATGCCACTGTCAATTATAGCAATCGCAAAATTTGAAAAACGATGCTTCCACGAGCATGTCAACCAGCAGACCACAAGCGTCCCAACACCGCGACTCTTAAACCTCCGGGACATGAGCACTGCAGATGGACGAGGCCAACGGTAACAGGACACAGTTTCTAAATGTCGCTGCAATTCTTCAGAGCTGTCAACAAATTACCCCGTTGGCAACCTCTGCCACGGCCCTTCAATGTCACGACACGGCCAATCCACCCAACCAGCCTCAAAACCATTAGCTCCACTCGTCCCAGTAGAAGCCACTTCATTTAAGCTCTACACAAACGCTGCCACTGTGCATAGCTCTCATACTGGTAACTCTTCCTAATGGTTTCAAAGGTGCGAGTGAACAACGATTGGAATTCTGTTGGGAATGAAGGCACAGATTTTAGTTTACAACGAACAACAAAAAATAGCTAAATACTGTAAAGAGGAAAAAACGTTGTCACTTTTGTGTGGCTTTCTATTGAGGCCAAAGAAAAAAATATATTTTTTGGACTAGAGCAAACACTGAACAGATCTCTGTTGGGATTGAATGTACTGAGATTTTATTTGAAAACGAAAAAATACGTTAATATATATATTAAAAAATCGAATAAATAAAAAACATCACTTTTGAAACATTATGTGTGGCTTTTTTTGAAACAGCCATGTGTGGCTTTCTACTCTAGCCAAAGAAAACACTAATATACTGTAATTGAATGAATAAAATTATTAGTCCCGTTACAAAATAGTCGATGTTTTAAAGTTTATAGGTTTTTCTTTTTTTTTTTTTAGAAATTTTAGACATCTAAATAGGATTTTGTTCTTATCTGCACGAATTAGCTAAACTTTTACTGATGATTTTTGAATTTTGAATTCAATTGCACATTTTGCAAAAAAAACATTTTAAAAAGCCACTTACTAATGAACAACACACACACACACACACACACACAACAAAATACAAATAACTAATTTCACTACAAAGTTGGACTTAGTGAAAACCAACAACTCAATGAATTTACAACACGTGAAGGGAATTTTCAGTAGACTGAAACATGTATCATGGCTTTCTGCTTGGCCCATTGCTTTAAAAATAGTAAGCACTGGCCAACATATATAGTGCTAACTGTGCTGTAAGGAGTAAGCGTGGTGCAAAGCGAAAAAATCCTGGTGACAAGATATGAGAGACAGCTGCGAGCAGTAACTCTCCAGCTAAGCATGAGCGCTAGTAAACATACACGTATAGAGTCAGGCCACATGTAAGACCCTCAAAGCCTGAGGGACCACCGTTACTCAACTCATCATGTGATGATGCTGATGATGCTTCAATTAGTCCCTGAAAAACAATGCCATCCTTTTCTTTTTACTCTACTGTTGAAGTGACCAAGAGGTGGACAAGTGACTGTCAAGTAGACATTATTAGCACACAAGGAACAGACTCACATACCGTACTGTATAAATCACTTTAGTGTCATTTACTCCAGTATTTTACTTTTTTAGCGTAGCTTGCTTCATTTCCTCGTTTGAGCAAAAATTACTTTAGTACTTTACTCAAGTGTAATTAGCAGGTATTTTATTAGACATCTTAGTCGTCCGGAAATGTATTCAAGTACTTTACTTACAAGTAATTTACTTAAATACCTAATTTAAATGTAACGTGCGGAAGAACATAACTTCAGTGTAATTTACTTGAATGCTTTACTTAAGTGTAATTTACAAGAGTACTTTAGCAGACATTTTTTGTAGTCTATAAATGCATTATTACTGTACATGCATTACCTTTGCTTCGTTACAATTAACTAAAGAACTTGACATAAGCATAATTTGCTCAAGTCCTTCACTTAAGTTCATTTTACTCAAAAACATTGTATGCAAAAAGGTTTACTTAAGTGTGAATCACCTAGTACCTAAAGAGTAACTGACTTGAGTACCTAACTGAAAAAGATACACAGTAATTGTAGTACTAATGAAATTGGAAAACTCAACAGAAGTGTACCTTACTTGTATATCTACTTTACTAACATGGGCATTATGTACTCAAGAAATGCAATTGTGTACTTTACCCAATTAAATTTTCTTTATATATCTTAATTTTCATTTCACATGTTACATTCCTGAATGTTGTTTTTTTTTAACATTCTTAAAAGCTTTTCATTAAGCTAAAGAGCATTTGCACGACAATCTGTCAATAATTAAAGTTGTACCAACAATACTCAAGTACTATACGCAGTACTAATACTCACTTGGTATTCACTTTTGTAATGGTACAAATGTAAAACGTTTGTTTTTAAGTCTGTACATTTCACTTAGAAACAATTACACAATAGGATCTTAACTACTCAAGTACTAAAGTACACCCCTCCCCCAATAACCCTAAATCCATATTATCCTAATATAAATACATTAAAAAACGTGTACTTATTAAAATTCTATTCTGGAAACTGCTTATCTGGGATTAGATAACTTATCCTTCACAAGTAAGGCCCATAAACATATTGGTGGAGAGAAGAAAAAGTCTAACTATGAGCAATAAAGCCTTTAAAAACAAAAGTATGGTCAGAGAGCAGAGAGAGAAGATAAGACAGAAGGCACCTCCTCATAAACTTCTCGAACTGCTGCTCCTCCAGGTTCCTCTTCCGGCTCCATTCCACCGCCGGGAACGATCCATTGATCTGGGTGTCGACTACTGCTAACTAGCAGAACCTGCACACACACACACACACACACACACACACACAGGCCTAGTCAGCCAGTCCCAATCCAAAAACCCGTCAACACTTGTCAGAACATCTTGATTGCGTAACCAGACTCAACCTGACACTTCTCGCAGCGCTTGAATCTGCAGAAATACCGGCTACCTGATAAACCTTCTCAGATTCCGGCACTTGTGGATGTGAATGTGCACGGTGACAGCACAAATCCAAAACGTTTGGAAATTAGTTTGAGCTACTAAAACTGAAAGATAACGGGAAAAAAAAAGAACACTTAACCAAGATTAAACCAAATACATTACACAATTTTATATTACAACAAACAGAAACTACAAACCCAACTGGGTAGCTTAGCTTAGCGCTAACAAACGGGTCCAATGTGTCATCGCAGAAAGAGTCAAAACAGTCGAAAAAGAAGAACACGGACAAGAAGTAATAAAACCCAAGGAACAGACACAATCAAAACGCTCGGTCTGCTAAACAGGGAATAATAATCCTTCGCTTTGATTCTCTTCACAGCATCAGATAAACAGAGTGCTCGATGAGTCTCCCGCAGTTGCTTTGCGTGGACTGGTGCAAAGGATTTTGGGAAATTTTTGACCACTAGAATCGACTTTTTGGTATCTATTATTCAAATAAAGCAATATCAAAATGATACGAGTTACAAGTTAGGTTTGTTAAATAAAGAATAAAATTGTATTTTTAAGAAAATATTAACGTAATATCCACTTATTTTTTTATTTTGTGCCTGAAAATTCAGTGGGTCGCTTTATTCGCAAGGTGCGTATATTCGCGTAAATACGGTGTAAGCAATCAGTCAAAAAATGCAAACATGTAACGCCCTCTAAACGTAAACAAACAAAAATGTAACATCCTTCTAAAAGCGCTAATAATGATTATTAAAAATATGTATATAAATACAATTGAAATATTGTAATAAAATGACAAAAAAAACGCTTTATTTGCTTGCGTGGGTTTCCTCCAGGTCTCCGGTTTCCTCCCAGTCCAATAACATGCGTTCAGGTGATCAGACATTGGAATATTGACCATAGGTGTGTGTGTGTGTGTGTGTCCAGCTCTGTGATTGGTTGGCCACTAGTTCAGAGAGTGAGTCCTGTCTCAAAATGGCTCCAGCTCCCCGTAATTAGGAAATGGAGTAAACGGTAGAAAATGGAACAAAGTATGGATAAATATCTAAAAATGTAAATATATAGGGTCAGTTGTTTCCAGGCTTGTTTGCTTTTATCTCCACTATACAGGAAGTCCTGACCATTGACACACTGACCCAGTTCAGAGCTCCACTGACACTCAAGACGACGTGCGTCTGAGACCAGACGAGACCACCATGAGATCCAGGAGCACGTGTGAGTGCATCAACACCCAGCTATTGCACAATACTGTATTTACTGTAAGGACCGCTCTGTTTTAGCAGTACGTACACGTAATACTATTATACTTATATAATGCTCTATACAATAAAGAGAAAAAAATGTAATTAGTGGACCATGGAATTATAGGGGCATTAGCTGTGTGTGTGTGTGTGTGTGTGTGTGTGTGTGTGTGTGTGTGTGTGTGTGTGTGTGTGTGTGTTACTCAACACAAAACTTTTTGACCTTTTAAACACAGGAATTAACGTTGTCGTATTTAAACAATAATCACCGAATCTGTGGCCAACAAATCATTCTCAGTAACAGAGGAACCGAGAATCTTTCTACGGAAGCAGTCTGTATTTAACACTCCGCTATTGCTCAATACTGTATTTTCTGTAAGGTTGCTTAATTTCGCAATACTTCATTCTCCGCACTTCTATGCATTATATTACTATACAGTAATACCTGCATAGGCAGAACACGCACAGAAATGTCCGCCTTGTAGGATTAAAAGTCGTACCTTACACATGTACTATACATCAATACAGAATGTATTGAGAATTAGTCAGATGGATGGATGGATGGAGATATACAGACAGACAAGCAGCAATTACTCTTTTCTTTAACTTTAAATAAATGGAATAAAAAATACAATGCATGTAATGTAAAAGTAATGTTGTAAAGAAAAAAAAACACCATTAAACGTAATAAAAATAAATATCCCAAGGTACAGTATTATGTACAGTTGAGGACAAAATTATTAGTTCTGTTTAAAAGCACTTTTAAAATACTTATCAAACGCTGATTATTTTGTAGGCGGGGCTAATAATTTTGTCCTCAACTGTAGATGTTTGCTGTATGTGTTTTGCTGAGTGTCATGTTCTGGTTTGAAACTGCAGTAAACACACACACACACACACACACACACACACACACACACACACACACACTTCAGAATAAACTCCTTTTTCAGGTAGTAAAATGTCGATTGTTTAATCACTCACTCTCCCTATTTATTCTTTGTTTTCTAAACTCGACTGCAGCTCGACTCACATCCACTGTTCTAGTGCAGGTAATTAGCGATCACACCATCATCACGAGAGGCGCCCCAAAATACGACACAAGTAATGCAAGATCATCTTTCCTTTATAATATTTAAGTGATCATGCACGGCTGAGTTGCCATCAATCGGATGAGCAGTCTGACAAAAACTGCTCGTCGTAGATCAAAGTTTGGCAGAATTGTATAAATGCTGAACTCAGATCGTGAGGGGGTAGAATTAAGATCGCGATCTTTTAATGATTAATCGTGCAGCACTAACAAATAGATATGTAGACACTAGACAGACACACAGACAGATTGATAGATAGATAGATAGATAGATAGATAGATAGATAGATAGATAGATAGATAGATAGATAGATAGATAGATAGATAGATAGATAGATAGATAGATAGATAGATAGATAGATAGATAAACAGAGAGAGAGAGAGAGAAGAGAGAGAGAGAGAGAGAGAGAGAGAGCAGACAGACAGAAACAGGCAGACAGAAAGATAGATAGATAGATATAGATGACAAATATATAGACAGACGACAGACTGATAGAGAGACAGACAGACAGGCAACAGGCAACAGGTTTGATGTTTGAATCCTGTAAAGCGTTTTGACATCAGTTTTGAAGACTTGTCATTGGTCTACAGTCCCTGGAAGCTCAGAACACAGCATCACCGCAGCGGTCAGCAGCATCTCATGCCCTCCAGATGGGCATTCGTAGTTTTTTTGTGTGAAAGGAGAGTCAAACCATTACAAAGAGGTTTCAGAGCAGTCTTCTGAGTGATCCACTTATAGTAAGGAGAAAACTCTAATATACTCACTTGCAAATATATAGCACTAATTCACCCATCTCTCTCTCTCTCTCTCTCTCTCTCATCTACTCACTCACTCACTCGCATCGCTCACTCCTCACTCACTCACTCACTCACATACTGATCCTCTCTCTCACGCTCTCTCTATCGCTCTTCTTCTCTCTCTCTCTCTCCCTCTCTCTCTCTCTCTCTCTCTCTCTCTCTCTCTCTCTCTCTCTCTTTCGAGCTGCATACATGAAAATCACGATTTTTTTTGCTTAGAATAACAATCACGGATTTTTTTCTTTTTTATTAATTTTATTTAATTTTTTATGACAACATCAGGATGTATTACTCTATGATTTAAATTTAAATGAATGTAAGGAAAAATAATGCAATGTAATATAAAAGTAATGATGTAAATAAAAAAAATCTTTCACATCTTTTTAAACCCTTTTTCTGCAAAATCTTTCAATTGATTTTCGTTTTATGTAGCTGTAATACACACACAAACACACACACACACACACACACACACACACACACACACGCTCCTTTTTCACTAACTCAATCTCTTACTTACACACAAACTTGTTTTTACTCACTCATCCACTATCTTTCATACACAAACATTCTCTTACTCACACAGACACACAAACAAATGTTTTTACTCACTCATCCTCTCTCTCTCAATAAATATGTTATTATATTGCTGTTTGACAACCTGATTTTCAGGGTTAAATGTTTAAAATAATAAAACTTCCATAAAGAATTGTGATCTATATTCTAAGCCAAAAAATCGTGATTCTCATTTTATCCAGAATGGTGCAGCTCTCATAGGAGTAGAAACCAGAATATTGCAAAATAATATAAACCTTATTATTAAAAAAGTTAAATGAAAAAATAAACCATTTGCAATGTGAAATTGCAGTTAGTGTTGGTGTCAATAGACTGCGGAACTACATCTCCCACAAGCCTCTGCATCGCGGAGCAGGTTCGTGGATGAAGACAGAAAAAAGTCCCTGCGAAATTTCAAAAAATGTCTTTTTTGTGTGAGAAATCAAAGTGGATACGTTACATAATAGGGCAACAAAGTACACATTTAAAGGACAGGACGAAGGAACGGATGAAACAGGGTGATGAAAGGTGTGTGAATGTATAGAACACAGTGTCAGGAAGCCTCGGGCCGTGTGGTTCTGATGCTATAAATTGCTGGCGATAGGTCACCAGGAGCCTTAGAACATAGTGTAACTTACTCCCGGCCCAGGCCCCACCCTCGTCCCAGACCCGGAAGACCCAATCCTGTTGCTATGTGGAATATTTCGGGTCCGAGGACTCCACATGTCTCAGAAACTCTGGCAACCACACAAGTGATCTCAGCTATAGAAACTACTTTGTGACTATTTTGGGGCGGGGTCAAGGGCGGGGCATCTATTCCATCCAATCCATCGGTCCAACTTTTTCCTCGTTCTTTCAGTCTTTTTTTTCTTTTTGTGGTTTAAAAAAACGGCTTCTCAATTTTAATACTAACTCATACACCAAAACACACACACACACACATGCTTTGCTTATGAATACATGTGTATATGATTATGATTACATTTCTATGTGTGTGTGTGTGTGTTTATGTGTATTGTGAATGTTCACGTGTCGAGGCGTGTAGTCTTGTGTACAGTACAGTTTGACCTTTTAAACACAGGAAGTGACAATGACGTCCTCCGACAACACTTGGCGCAAAAAAAAATCAGTGGCAACAAATCAAGCGTGTGACATCACAATGAATCTCCGCTCAGTTGCAGATGTAATAAATCCAACCTTAGGCAACAACTCAGCTGGAGAAGAACATCGCGTGCCAGAACTTCCTCTGGAATTCCAGGTGAAGACTGAAAGGAATGCTATACGGAACATGTGCTATTTTCTGCTGCAGACTTTATCGATTCACATTTCATTGATTGCGTTGAAGAAGAAGAAAAAAAACACTCGGCTGTGTCATATTTCACCTTGTGTATTTTCACTAAAAACGATTGATCAACAGTTTCAGCCGCCTTCTAAAGATAACGCTTGTGTTTTCACTGATAAGAGTATGTGATATTTAGAAAGAATGTTTTGGAGTTGAAATCTTTAAAAGTCTCTATTTAACTCAGGCATGTCCAAAGTCCGGCCCGGGGGCCGATTGCGGCCCGTTTTCAAACTTTCACCGGCCTGCAGACTCTGTTATAAAATCAAGAATATGCAGCCCACCAGCATTATTAATAGTTATACAATGTGATATACTGTATGTTTAATCTTCCCAAAAGTGTTCTTTCCAGACATTTTCTTCATTTGCTGTGGTCTTCATATATCATTTTGGTGATTTTTGGTAAAAACTTGAAAATGGGAAAATAAAAATGTGCCGAAAAAGTATGTATTTGCTATTAAAAAATGTATATAATAATTAATTTGTAATGCTATTGGTTCAAAAATTTGCAAATGTGGCCCTATTTGAAAAAAGTTTGGACAACCCCGATTAAACTCACTAATTCTTTAAGGACATTACACCCTGATTTATCAGACCTGATTCTAAATGCTGATAGTCAGAAACTGGAAAATACAATGTGTGTATGAATGTATTTAAAAGGACAGCCTTGTTTTTTTGTATCAATATATTGCAGAACTGTTGTTTAATATCTCCATTCATTAGCATTAATATTCAATAGCTACTGAATATTGATTCACATTATACAGTCGACTCCGCCTGATTGGGCCGCAGGTTAAAGGGAGCAGTCGCTTTATTGGGACAAATATGACAAATCATATTTCAAAATTTGTGCAGCTTTTTGGGGCAAATAAGATCGTTTCCCTTTGTCTACATGAATTACAAGTACAGTTGTGTATTTGCTTGTTTATTTTGGGTACCGTAATAATAAATATTGAATGTTTACTGGTCGGAATTAAACAGCATGCGTGGTGTGTGTAGTATGTGTACACATAATATATAGTGTGTATAAACATAGCTACGTAGGTAATAAATCACATCCGCGTACATGTAGAATAATCAACAAGAAACGCATTTTGTCTGACAATTCGACCCATTCCCAAAAGTTTGTTGCTGACAAAAAAAAGCAAAAACATTCACTCGCGTGGAACATTTCGATAGTTCAATTTCTATATCGAGTGCGTATTTCAAGCGAGTTTTTAAAGCGATCTTTCCTCATCCAGTCAGGATGATCGAACCGAACCGAACCGAACCGACGAGCACTTTTCCTCACCTCGTCCTCCCGGTCGTTTTTGAAGCACAGACACGCCGCTCGCTTCTTGAATCCCTCTCCGTCGTAAGTCCGGGTCTGGTTGGGCTTGAATTTCATCATGTGGGCTTTTCTCCGAACCAAACAAGAGCGCGAGCGCGAAAGCCTCTCGGGCCAAGAGCGGAAAGTCGTCCCGGGCTGCTCGCTCGCAGAGAAGCCCTTCACGGTGAAGACATTAATCCCCTCTTGACGGCGGAGATTGACAGTTGAGGAGATCGCGCCTTGACCATGGTGATGATGATGGTGGTGGTGGTGGTGGTTCCGCCGCGTGCGCGCGCCTCTCACTCCGCGTGCGCGCGCAAACACTCCTCTGCTGCGCAGCTGCGTTGCAAACCGAGATCCCGTCAACAGACGGACGTTTGCCTCCTGGAAATATGAATGAGACATCCTTTAGGCAGCTCAGCGTTTCTATATATTGCTACCGGGATGGGTTTGATCGTCGTGCGCGTGCGGCGGGTTTTAACTGAGACCACGCGGTTTCGCGTTACATCATTGCTGGCGTCTGTCATTGATACAAACGAAAGCCGCAGTGTCGGAAACTTGGTTTCCGGCGCTATCTAGCGGCAGGATAGTGTCATTGCAGTAACGTGAGCGCTTTTTAAAAAAAAACACTACAAACTAAAAAGACCAAATACTTTGGAAAAATTGTTATTTCATAACAGAATAATGAGTGCTTGGTGCCTTCCATCAATTTATACTATTAAAAGAACACATTAATAGGATAAACTTTAATAACACACGTGATGTATACCAAAATCTACTGCACTACCAGTAGATTATATTAAAGAGTGAAGCTAACAAACACTTCATTGGCTTTTAAATAGCAAAATTGTACTAAACATTTTTACATTTTAATTGTAAAAAGTTTTAACATTAACGTTTCATTTGTCATGCTATTTACTGACCCATTATGACTAAATAAAATGTTAATACGTATATAAAAAAAAATATAAAATAATAATAAGAGTAATACAGAACACAAGTCTGTAAACCACACAAGCGCTCCAAAAATGGTGATTTTTCTTTCTTCTAAAGACGTTTTTCGAGACAATATTACAGATTTTACGCCACTTCCCTTGTTTATTCTTAAAAGACGCGAGTCGCACAAGCTGCTCTTCTCCATTTATTTTCGTTGCTGAATTATCATTGTTCTTATCTGACACAGTCGAGTTCTGCTCTCCAGTTCGTTAATATTGATTCACTTTGTATGCTTAGCAAGTCGTTTTAAAAACAAAAATACATGAACGGCGTTACCTATATTGAACTGAATAAATATAAATGCGTACAAAGTACTTAAGTGATTAAAACATTCCTCATAAAACGTTAAAAACACAAATATTTTTCCAAACAGTTATCTTAAGTAACTCTTGGAAATGTAATAAAACCACAACATAATTATTAATCAACATTTTATTTACAGAAGAATCACGTGGACTGTTGGCATTACATTTAATAAGCGGTTTTTCCTCTTTGTGGAACGCAGAAATTTTAAACCAGTTCTTTTCTTTTTGGGACCAAAGACCAATCGTGGAAATTGAGACAAAGTCTTTATTGATATTTTGCAACGTTTCTGCAGACCGAACACCTCACAAACCATAACTCATCTCCAACATAAACGCTGAGGGGAAATAAAACCAAACAAAACCCCGCAGGACTGAGGAAAAGCATGCGCTGATGGAGATTCAAGAGTGCAGTTAGTACAGTGATGGCAAAAAAAAAAACCACCACAATAAACTAAATACAGAACTGCTTTAAACAAAACAAAACAAAAAAACATGTGAAATTGCTCCTCTCTGGTTCTTGAGCGTAGTTCTAAATCAAGCCTAAATTACAGACTTCATTACTGTGAGCCTGGAACAATCTTCATTAATCCACAATAATCTTGGCTAAAATGCATTTGCGGTTGTGAAGACTGACAGAAAAAGTGTTCCGAGTGCGGGGCCGCTGCGTTTTAGCTTGGTCAATGCAAACAGAACGGAAAGAAAAGTTAAAAAAATATATATTAAAAAGTTAACCCCCGCCGTCCCAAACGAAAACAACAACGGGACGAACAAACGACAGCAGAAGTCGACGGTCTGCACATGCGTCAAACAGTGAAGGAGGACAAAGACGTGTTTGTACTAATGTGCCTGGAAATGACAAACTGTATAAAGTCGCTTTAGCGTTTGCGGTGACGTTTGTTTTAGCGCTTTTCTAAATGACGTCCTTTACATGAAAAATGAACAGATCTTGGCAGAACTTGGGAGTTGTGTTTACTCTCGACTTCCGATTTATTCTTTCTGGCCCGGTAAATACACTTTAGACTTCAATATTGTTCCCAGCATAAAGCCTGGTCCATGTTCGAGCTGAAAGACAAAAAAAAAAACAACAACTGAGTTTAACACGCTTCCCAAGATGTGTGTATACAATAATCTTTAGCACTTATCTTTGCAAACTCAACTACGAGATAATAGTTGGAGTTACAACACCGTGACAACTAGCAGGTAAAGGGTAGTAAAGCGCTTTTCAGTGTCTCGCTCAAGGAAACACACCGGACCGGAACTCGAACCTGCAGCCCTTGGGTCTCAGATTCGGACCATAACTGCCACATGCTTTATCTCGCTAAAAAGAGCTAGATTATCTATTTTCTTTCCAGTTAGATAAGAAATGTTTTGCAAGACTTATCTAGGTTACTGGGTCCCTGAATGTCCTCACAAGCACCATATGAGATTAACATCACGGGTAGTTCGAGAGAGAGAGAGAGCGAGAGAGAAAGAGAGACAGACCGACAGAGAGATGGAGAGAGAGAGAGAGAGAGAGAGAGAGAGAGAGAGAGAGAGAGAGAGAAAGAAAGAGACGGAGAGAAAAAAAGAGAGGGAGAAACAGAGAGAGAGAAAGAGAAAAGAGAGAAAGAGAAAAGAGAGAGACAGAAAAAGGAAGAGATGTAGAGAGACAGAGAGAGAAAGAGACAGAAAAAAAGAGAGATGTAGAGAGACAGACAGAAAAAGGAAGAGCTGTAGAGAGACAGAGAGAGAAAGAGAGAGGGGATGAGAGAGAAAGAGAAAGGGAAGAGAGAGAGAAAGAGAAAGGGGAGAGAGAGAGAAAGAGAAAGGGGAGGAGAGAGAAAGAGAAAGGGGAGGAGAGAGAAAGAGAAAGGGGAGGAGAGAGAAAGAGAAAGGGGAGGAGAGAGAAAGAGAGAGGAGGAGCAAGAGAAAAGAGAGACAGAAAGACAAGGGAGAGATGTAGAGAGACAAGAGAGAGAAAAAGAGAGCGAGAGAAAGAGAGCGAGAGAAAGAGAGCGAGAGAAAGAGAGAGAGAGAGCGAGAGCGAGATACCATTCAGAATGATTTACCGATTTGCGTCCTACTTTTGATTTCGGCCAAATTTTGACTTTTGGTGGGACTCCAATCAGAAGCATCACAGATGGTTCTCACCCAAACCACTGACTGTCCTCACTGTTGACTAGCTGTCCCCACAAACAGAGACGGTCCTCACAACGTTGAAGAGGAAAACGCATGAACATAAAAAAACCGAGTCAATTTATTCGTTTATTCCTGTCATTTCTTCAACATCTGCCATCTGCCATTTCCTTCTCAACATCCACATCCTCCTCCCTTCTTTCCCTGTCATTTTCCTCATTCATCAGCTCCTCAAAACAATGCCATCTTCTCTGCTGGGTTGTTAGCACCTTTCCATCTGTCTTTAATGACTCTTATCTGCTGAACATCCTTCCCATCCTTATCCCTCTATCTGGCTAGCCTGTATAAGTCCTTCTCACCTTCCTTTGTGTCTCTTTAAAAGAAATATTACACATTTAGAAAGGTTTGTGTATGTTTTTTATTGTTAGATCAAGTCTTTGAAATCAACAAGCTTACTTCTCAAATATCTATTGATCTCCTGTTGGTATCTTGTGGTAAAGATCTGCTGAAATCCTTTAATGAACCAGATTTGATCCGCAGTATTGATATAAACTGATTTAGATTTGGGATTTAATGAAACATCATCAATTGATCAGCGCATAGACATCTACTGTAAATACAAGTGCAAACGTGCTTCTCAAAATTACTGGGACTAATTCTTACATTTCTAGTATTTTTCTTGATCTCCCTCTTCAATCTCCTGATGGAAACCACTTGCGAAGACTGCACGTCTAGTACAATATTTATCAAGTGAAGCTAAGAGACCCAGAAGCACGGATAGTGTTGATACTTTTGGGTCACAATATTCCGTCATTTCAGATTTTTCAGTATCAATCCTCATCGAATCATTGATATTTTTTCTGCTCATGTGTTCACGTGCTGATAACACAACACAGAAGTGATGAGCACCAACCTGTCTCTATGGCTTGAGCTTCATTACTCTTCCACTGCTCCGCGACGTCATTTGCTAGAGGATCATCAGGGTTGGGAGCGCTTAGTAATGCCTGGATTGATAGCAGCACGGTGCGGATCTGCAGCGCTGGAGACCACTTATCTGCACCACAACACAACAAGAGCATTAAAGGCCGAGCTGCGCTAATCTCAGATACTCTTGATCTGCTTGACCTCAAAAGGCAGAAAGGGAAAATAACAGGAAGCAATAAAAAAGATAATCCATCATAATGGCCATTTTACAGCACGGGGCAAAATCCTGTTCATGCAACTGCTCACAATTAAAAGTGCATTTCATTACCAAATTTATCCGAGCGCATGATATCGTGATAAATGTATGAATTTAAATTTGTGGCGATGTAGGTGTAAAAGATATGGCATTCATGACAATATTATAATTACCGTAATTTTCAGGCGCACTATCGATCAGTTTCCCTTTCCTAATCTTTATTCAGATTATAAGGAGCACAATCCGTTTAAAAACATTTTGTAAGATTTTAGGCGCGCCTTACAGTTGAGAAAATACGGTAATTTTGAGTTTAAAGGGATTTCTGCTTGAAGTTTGCTCTGTGCGACTCTCCAGACTGTAAATACTGGAGAAAACGGAATGAAATGTGGTATTTACACTCTATTGAACCATTTATGTTAATAGTTCCGATTAAAAATGTGACTGACCTTGTACATAAACGGAATCGGCCCTGCACAAAAGACCATTTAACACTGGATCTGATTTTCCATTCCTGATTCATACACACACTTCCTCACGTTTGGCTTATACTGGTTTGAAAACACATTCAGCAATGTGCAAGAAGAGATTTTCCCTATTACACTATTAAACTCCAACTAAAACAACAATCCACGTTAAAACTTTAAAGAAAAATGAAATTGTCTCTCACCTTTCAAAATATCTAAACATATTCTTCCCAGCTTGTCTACATTGGGGTGATATATTTTGGTCATGAATCGTACTTTCGGAGCTGCCATGGGGTATTCTTCCGGAAGAAAGAGTTCAAGTTTAAAAGTTCCTCCCTCAAAGGGAGAGTCTTGAGGTCCGGCGATGACCACGTGGAAGTAGCGGGCGTTTCCCTCATCTGGTTCCGCTTTTATACCGGGCACCGGCTCCGCCAACAAACGTTGCGTTTCCTGCAAAATAGCAGATAAAGTATGCAGATCAATATGAATTAGCATCGATTTCTTCATTGTGCTTCTTTTTCCTGCACAGAAAATGAAATGTGTTTGTGATTCTCAACAGTTGATTTGCAAACTTTATTTGGGAAGTTGGGAGTTTCTTTTTCTCAATACTAACACATTTTATCTTGCCAAAACCTACATTTTCTAAACATAACCTCATATTTCACTTCAATGTTGCTTTACTTGAATAATAGATAAAGGAAAAAATACTAACAGGTAAATATTATTTATAAATGTAGTAGCATCTTTCTCCATAGTAGGTGCAATGATGCCACTTGCTATGTCCATTTATTGGCTTAATCTGGGTTTTCACGCTGTTCCCTCAGTTGTGTGTGACGTACAGCAGTGGTTTGTAGCAGAAATAGCAAATTCCCCATATTTTATTGTATTTAATCTGTTTTTATTTCTTCCAGTGTTATTTAGCCACTGCTAAGTGTCACAGCATGGCTAAGGTTCCTTTATTTCTGTTATTCACAGAAAATTTCTTTATTACTTTTATTCAGTCATGAATCAAGACAGCAATTTTGCAAACGTGTACAACTATAGCCAGCAGAAGTCACAAAAAGTTGAAAGTCTAGAAACTTCCCACCAAACTGTCCCACTTCATCATCCAAAAAAAAACCCAGACAAATCAAACAATCCACTTGTAAGACAATATCACATACAGTGGCCAATCAGCAAGCAGAATACTACAGTAGTGTGGCCTGGTCGAAAGCAGAAGTGTTTGTGCTTGACCGCTTGTGAACCTGACAGCTACTAACACACACGTCAGCCCTTCTGAAACACACACCTAAAGAGAATCCGATTTCCACAAAGGAACGCTTGAAACATCTAGAAACAGTTCTGGTGAAGTTCAAGATGTTTTATGAAATTGAGTTAAATAAACATTGACTAGTGATGTGGACAGTAATGTTTAATACACAGGCCACTGTATTTAAAAAAAAAAAAAAAAAAAAAAAACTTGATTTCACCACTGGCTCACCAAACCAGCTTGAGTCCTGCTTAACCAGTCTGTGATCCTACCACTGTATTATACAGAAACATATATATAGAATACAATATATGCCCTGATCAACACAAAAACTATTTTTAAATACCGTATTAACATATACGCAAATATAAGCACCCAGCAAAAAGCACCAGGCCATGAACACAATCAAAATTACATTAAAAGTCCATAAAAAGGTACACTTTCTGACTAAATACCAAAACATAACTTACTCGTCCCCATATATCACTTCAATGTCATTTTACTAAATATTTACCAAAGAAAATTAACAATTAGATGTTAATTTTTAATGTAGTAGAGTTTATCTCCAGTAGGTGGTTCTACAATTCCCTGTCTACATTCATTTATTGGCTTATTCCGGAATTGTTATTCATATATTTAAAAATATTACATTTTTAGTTGCACGCGTGGAACAGCACAGTGTTATTTAGCCACTGCTACGTGTCTTTATTTTTTTATTCATGTTACTCACCCAATAAAATAATATATGTATGTGTGCCTCGGAAACTATTATTTAAAAAAGAAAAAAGAACACATTGCATAATCGCACCGCTACATCAACACTACGTATTTTCAATTTTTTTGTTATTGTTCTTGACTTGAAAACGTTTTTGAGCATCAAAAATTAGAAAATGGTCTTTATATTCATGTAAATACGGTATATTATTTAACAATGGTTAGTTCAGATAGGAAATGTCTTAATCCAATACTAAGTACTTATTATTATTGTAATGGTGACTTAGTTGAAATGTAGACATTACTACTCTACTTATTCTTCTTCCTGTTGCTGCTAAGACTTTTCAACCAGAGCTGCTGCAGTGACCCTGACACAAACATAAAACAGAAAAATGTATTTAAGATAAGATAAGAAATAAGATAAAACTTTAATAACTCCACAAAGGGGAAACGTTGGTGTTAACAGCAGCACGAGACAAAAAAAATATAAAGTAGGAACAGCATAACAGAAAAGTAAAAACCGTAATTGTAAATTGCACCAGATTGTAATACAGAATGTGTCATAATGACTGTAAATAGATTTTTTTTTAAACCAGAACATCTAGTTCTGTAAACTCTGTTTAAAACAAACAAAAAAAAAAAGACAAACATTTTTCTATAACTTTATTTTTAGTCTTATATACAAAACAAAAACGTTAAAAGTATTTGTATTTTTTTATTCTTTAATATTTTAAACAGCTGTAACTGTCAAATCTCTAGAATGTGTGACAAACAAAGGTTTCTCCCTGTCTGTAAATAAGAGACATGAGAACCTACAGTTCCTTTGAACTTATTACGGAGGATGAATTATGCACTCTGAATGAAATTCCTCACATTTTGGATAAGCCACCTACAAAAACAGGCAGTGCAAACACAGACTAGAGAGGGGGTCCCGGTCAGGGTCTTGTGCCGAAGGACAGAGAGTCAAGAACGTGTTCCCATCACCTCCCTCTACATCATTAATCTACGTTTCACACGCAAAGCTGCAAAAAAAGAAAAAAAAAAAATGGAACAATCGATTGATCTAAAGCAGCGGTGGGCATTCCTTGTTTTACTTGGGGGCACTTGTGAAACAATATAGTGTAGTGCTGTAACAATTCATCGACATTATCATCTTAAAACAAGTCCTGGTAAAATAATAAATTAAGAATCAATCAGGAGCACAGGAGAAACCGACTGAAAATAGAGATTTCTCTGTAATTACCCAATGACTTGAGAAAACCCCTTAAGTACTGCCAGCAGGAAAAAAAAACGTGAAAATGGCATTAATGCAAAAAAACAAAACAAAAAAACTCTAAATATAATTGTTTCTTACTCTTCATCACTAATGTGAAATATTGAACTGTAGATGTGCTTATGCTTAGCTATTTGGAAAGAAATCGAGTTTGTTTTTTCCCCCAAAGACACAAGTCTTTCATTGATTAATTGTCAAAAAAAGAAAAAAAAAGAAAGAAATTAACTGACTAATCGATTGCAAAAATAATCAATTGCAGCCCTAATGTATAAAAAAAAATAGTCGCTTAAATGGCTATCATCTGTCAAATGGCAGTGTCCTATATATAACAGAACTATGGTATTGGAATGGAGGCTTCTATCATGTTTCCAAAAATTAACACAACTCCAGGAAACTTGTAGCTGAATAAAACCGACTCATCTGCAATTAGGTTGTCGGGAGTTGCCATGACAATAGGCAAAAAAAACCCTGCAACATTACGTGCGTAACATTATTCATTTTAATATTAAAGATGTGGTTTAAATCCAAGTATCTTTAATTTACTCCCTTGGATATTTACCAACGGGTTTTGTTTGACATTTCTTGCTGTTCGGGGCCTGCAGTCGTTAGCTTTTAGCATCAACAATGTCAGCTTCCTTAGCCAACCGGAAGCGAGGGAGGCGAATAATCGCCGGATCGATTTAGATCGACCACGCCGTTTATAGTGCAACAAACGTGCGGCTTGGTGTGAAATCGCCCGGCCGAAGCTGTTTGACCACTAATTCACTGGTCACTTGACTTAAAACCGACGGTTTTGATGACAGTGGTTAGCGGGCTAAAATGAACTAGATCGGTTAGCTCGCGGCCGTCGTCAATGAATGACTCGCGAGACTCTCCCGCGTTTCCGGCTCGATCGATCGCAAAATTCCCGGTGTTCCGCACAAACTATCAATGATAAAGATGCACACTGCCATCTTTCGCTCGCAGCTCATCTGTGTATTTTTAACCCTCCCTTATTCGGGACAAGCGACAACGTCCAGGAGCGGAAGTGGCTAACATGCTAGGCGAGCTGTCGCCTCTCTTCGATCGCGTCAATTATATTGCAGGATATTCGGGCGTCGTCGCTGAAAGATAGAATAAAGTGCGCGTTGGGTCTCACTTCACCGATACCTTAATGATCCTGCGGGGCAGCCCTGCCATCTTGTCTTGAGAGCGGGTTTGAGCTTTCAGCCAGTGCTTCTTTACGCCGTTTGATTTGACAAGAGACACAGCGCGCACGCACGCCTTCCGGTGCCTTGCGTACGAACGCACGCGGGCACGTGAAAATGTGGACGTTGTAGTTTTGCGACGGGTTTAAGCAGAGACCAAAAATGTAGTTTACCATTAGAACCCCTTTACTTAAACCATTCACGTAATTGAATACGAGTTTGTAGAAATATCTAAGTAAATCTCAAAGTTGTATGAGTTTTCTAATTTTCTCTGTATTCATTCATAACTTTTATTATTTTAGGTTTCTGTCTAGATGATGCTGGTTTCTTTGTGTATTTCGGTAGGGCATGTTTTCATGTTTGCCAAGCTTTAAACTGCATCTCTGATACTATTTACGTGCGTATGGGTTATTAAAAAACACATGTATTTTCGTTTTTCAGTTTAACACACACGTAACCTTTATCTATACTAAACAGTTCATAATGTAATCTGTTTAATTAGTGTACCCCTATAATAAAGCTGATTTTAAAACAACATACTTGCCCTCCCTCCCTATTGGAGCATTGTAGTTTTTTAGGAGGGCAGATCCCACACAGAAATAACAAATGTAGCTCTTCATACCAGCACAGAAAGAGAACCAGTCAGAGACTGGACACCAGATCAGCATCGACATGATGTTTCTGCAGATACATCCCTCAGGTATGGAAACAATGCTTGTACATAATACGTACATTGATGTCTCGCTCCCTATATACTGTATACATACATATAATGTTTAGGGAAGTGAAATAGATAGATGGATAGATAGATGGATAGATAGATAGATAGATAGATAGATAGATAGATAGATAGATAGATAGATAGATAGATAGAAAATTGTATATACTGTGTATACATTGATAACATCAGATTCGGATGGACAGACAGATAGAGTTTCATTGTTTTTTATAGATAGATAGATAGATAGATAGATAGATAGATAGATAGATAGATAGATAGATAGATAGATAGATAGATAGATAGATAGATAGATAGATAGATAGATAGATAGAAAATTGTATATACTGTGTATACATTGATAACATCAGATTTGCAAAGTAGATTTCAAAACAGATACAGACTTTAGTTAAAGTTTAGTTAGTTAGAATTTGGCTACGGATTATAAGGCCTATATGCTTATATTCGGATTATAAGGCCTATTAAAATAAAAGTTTACATGTTACAAAGTTTGGTTTGTTTAAAAAGGCTTTTCACAGTTGAGCATCGGCTCAAAGCTGCTTTATAAAACACGAACAAAACAACAGAAACGCTGAAAGTAAAGTTGATCGTGATCCAGTGAGCAAGGCTCTACTTCATTTCTATAAAAAAAAAAAAAAAAAAACGAAAAAATTGACTATACTCTCCTCTGGCATTCTAGCTTAATAAAAACTTTAGTGACTTCATAATGCCATCGTCCCAGGTTACAAAAAAAATGCAGAATAGAACAATCAACCAAATCTTTCCAGATTTATTTGACTAGTCTGAATTGTGCAAATATGATGTCAAAATGCAGGAAATACCAGCACTTCATTAAGCAACTGGTGCTTTATCTTCGCACCATCTTCCACTGTAACCGTGTGCATGTGTTCTCTCATGAATCTGTGCCCGTGACACGTTTCAATCCACCTCTCTGAATGTCTTTGTTCCTGCACAGAGGAGCAGAAGAACCAGCGTGTAATCTATTGCCTTTTGCCAGTGCACAGCATGAACAGACAATGCCATCTGAATTACCCGTGAGCGCCTGATATGAAAGGCCAAATCCATTCTGACAGCGCTAAACCTGACTTTCCTAGCATGGATGTGTGGAATTTGAACCAGTTGATCAGACGTTTCCAGATGCCTGAAGTGCAGGGAGCTTTATAAGTTGACTTTTGCATTGTGTTATGGGACAGTAGGAAATACAAAGACTGGGACAGTGAGGAAATATTTTCTTTTTATGCCTTTCTGTGGCTTTATCAACAGATGTTGTGGGTCGTTGGGGTTCATTTGGCTTGAAACTGTAATACAATGTAAGTTACCGTATTTATGCAAATATTTTATCACATTTTACCAGCGCATACATTTGAGGGGCTTAAATTCACATATAATATGGGCATAAATATCAGCACCAATTTTGCCCACATTTCAAGTCGGGAGCAATTACAACAAATGGACTCTTTATGCAGTGATGCACTTCTGCTTTATGTCCTCTTTCTTTAAATACAGGCTTCCGGAAGCAGACATACACGTATGGCTGAATATTTGGGCC
This sequence comes from Paedocypris micromegethes, assembly GCA_028031935.1. NCBI lineage: Eukaryota > Metazoa > Chordata > Actinopteri > Cypriniformes > Paedocypris > Paedocypris micromegethes. The sequence continues at coordinate 24,792,403 of CM051501.1, read as the reverse complement.
GAATAACAGAAATACAAGATAAAGCGTGCTTATATTCGCGTAATTACTGTACTTTTGAATAAAAATTGATTCATAATTTAAATGTATAAATTGTAATTCTTCTCATTAATAGGATAAGATAAGTCCTTTATTCATCCCACAGTGTCCTTGTCACAGCAGCACTAAAAAACTAGAGCAGCATCAAAAAAGTATATACAACTTGGAAAATACAGTTAAATAAGATGTTATAGAATATAAAAATATGACGAAATTATACACACATATAATTTTAATAACCTCTCAGTTATAATTTTTGTCCAATTTTAAAATGCATTCATTTAAAAATATTTTGATAAGCTGCTTCTGTTTATAGCAGAATTAGCTTTTTTTTTCAAGCAAAGCAACACAGTTGAATTTACTTGAATTTACAGTTGTAAGTACTTGTTGATCTTTGTTTAAGATCGTATAGGGAGGATTTGTCATGTGACCCGGCGGTCAAATAGGGAGGAGCAAAATTTTTGACAACGAACCAACTTGTTCCTGTGTTTTTGTCCAGCTGCTGCATCATGGAAGCCATGCAGATGCCTTTCCTGGATGGTTGGTCTTCTCATCTACCTGGGCTCAGTCTCCGGCCTGGACCCGGTGCTGACGGGCTTCCGTTCGGCCTTTTCCGCCACACGCAGCAGCAGCGTGCTGGGTGGTTCCCAGCGGACCGTGACCTTTGACCGCCTTCTGGTCAACATCGGTGAAGACTTCAACCCAGACACCGGAAGCTTCCGCTGCCGCCTCCCCGGAGCATACTACTTCTCCTTCACAGTGGGAAAGTTTCCGAAAAAGATGCTGTCGGTGATGCTGGTGAAGAACGGGATCGAGGTGCACGCCATGGCCTACGACGGCTATCGCAGCAAAGGTCGCAAAGTTCAAAGCCAGAGTGTGATGATCAGCCTGAAGCCCATGGACACGGTCCACCTACGTCTGCAGGAGAGCAACGACTACGCCATCTACAGCAACGCCGGGCCCTACATCACCTTCAGCGGCTATCTGGTCTACCCGGATTCCACATCATCCGTAGGGTATCTGAACAATCACCTGTCTCCTCCGTGGATGCCACACCCGGATTGCCCTCCTCCTGTAGATGCTCACCCAGATCGGAGTACCAGGTTTGCCTTTGAAGGACCCCGCTCGGCTTTCTCAGTGGCCCGGACGTCCTCCGTGTTGGGGGAAGGCGTTGAGAATCGTGAGAGAGAGGCTCTTACGTTCGAAGTGGAGTATGTGAACCTAGGTGGCCACTTTAACAAATCCTCGGGTCATTTTACCTGCCACTACCCGGGCGTGTACTACTTTGCCTTCACGGTGGGCAAGCATCCACGCCGGGCCATCTCGGTCAAGCTGATGACGGGACGGGGCGAGGTGAAGGCCATGGTGTTTGATGAGGACCTGTCTCGCCGGAGAGAGATGCAGAGTCAGAGTCTGCTGTTGTCTCTGAAGCGAGGAGACAGTGTGTGGCTGTACAGTCAGCAGCACGAGGGCTTCGCTGTCTATAGTAATCATGGCCGCTACACCACCTTCTCCGGCTTCCTCGTCTATCCCGATGAGGAATCTGAAAGCCTCAGCTGAATTTTCCCTTGAATGCACAGCGGGCTGCGGAGCTTGAAAACATCTTGACAGTATCAATGCACGCAATGTATATTTTGTACAAATGTCAGCATACATTGTAACAACTCATCATTCTGTCATTAGCAAGAGTGTCTATATACTACTGTGTTTAGTAAAGCTGTCAGTTAATGTATATAATACGTATCGGCTTTTATCTCATGGTATTTTAAAAAGATTAAATTTAGAGGGTGTTTAAATATATATGCTTTAACAGTTTTTGCTTTTTTATTATTGTTAACAGTAGTTGAATCAAAAGTCTCAGAAATATTTAGGCTTGAAGTGGTTATTGCTTTTTAATGAGCTTTTATACTTTTTTGATGCTTCAAATAAAAAAAGGTTGCATCTAAGTGTTATATGCGTCGGTTTGTTATTTCAATTATTTACTTTTTTTTTTTATTAAAAAATTAGACACGAATTTGTTTTTGTGTTCGTGTGTCTGGTTGCACTTTATATACATTCCAACAGGTGGCGCACAAGTATTCAAGAATCGTTGGTAGGGCTTCAATTAATTGTCCACAAACAACGAGTATCAGTTAACGTTGAAAGCGTTTTCAACCTTGTCCTTATCGGAATCTAAAAGAACGTTAACATTCCCACGTAAGGACATACAATATTGTATATGTGCCAACTAAAAAATGGCGTCAATTAAACATTCTCTGGGTCAACAACAGGATGAATCAAGTCGTGTGGACTGAAGAGAAAAGGTAAAATTCTGCGTGTTTTGTTTTTTTTAATTTATTTTCATCAAGCTAAGATCATCTTTATAACTAATTTCAGCCGTTGAACGTGTTCGGGGTAGAAGGAAATATATTAAATATAATACAGCAATGACCATCTCGTCATAGCATTGTAGCAATAATATAGTATGTTAAGACATGCAATCTTCATCAGTAACACTAATATGTAATAAAGTATTAATCTATTATATGTTTAATGTACTAGATTTGTTGCTTTCAAATTTATTTTGGAAATACCTCGATTAAAATTTGTTAGACAGCGATTTTGCAAAAGTCTTAATTGTTCATGTATGTTGACATAATTGTATAGATAATACGATATATAGTTTTAACATGGTTTGAGTTGTAAATACTAATTGAACATGGCCACAGAATTTTCTGAAACATGGACTATGGAACTCTATTTCCCATAAGCCACTGGGATCAGCCTGTGCTGGTGTACAATAACAATAACAGCAACTTTTGTTACAATAACCAATACATGTTCCCCCCACAATGTTTGTCTGAATAACCACATTATGGGACTCCATGTCCTGATGATGGGATTGTGGGGGATAGAGTTCCAGTCCAGGATGTGGTTCACAAATCATACAATACAAAGCAAATAGTTTTTTTAAATTGTATGCAATAACAGAAGGGAACAGGTTTTTTTCCCCACCAAAGAGATGTCATTTATAGTTAAAATCATAAATATCACGTATCTCACTTAAAATTTTCCTTGTGTAAATAATAATTGAATATCTATAATTGTGGGGAACATCCATCCTTTAATTTTCCAATTTCTGGGTGATGGGGAGCCAGAGCCAATAACAGTAACTCATGGCTTGAACAACACACACATTCACGACATTTTAATCAAAATGGAACTGTATCCAAAATAAGCAATTTTCATTTCGCTTAAGATATTTTTCAACTGTATGCATAAATAAAGTTACTTTCCAGTTGTCTTCAAGTTCATTTATAAAGCGCATTTTCTTAGTCCGAGACCAACGCAAAGACGCTATCTTGAAATGTCAAATGGTTTGAAGAATGTTTTTTTTGCGCACACTACCAGTGGACACAAATAAGCACTGTACACATGTGTAATAACAGCGGAATGTAAAGTATAGTTTAATACATATAGTATTAAATCTATGCAGATGTAAAAGCCATGTATTCCTTAAATTGATATGGCTACAGCAGGTTAAGATTTACAAAAAGCACAAGAAAGTAGAATTGTACGTTCCAATCCGTTATTTTCCAAATCTGGACACCATTTCTGACAAAGAAGTGAAGAATTTAATAGTATTTAAAGCTCAAAGCAATATATTATCTTTACATTTCACACTGACACAGGTTTTGTCCGAAAGTCTGTAAACTCATTGGCCAGTTTAGCACAAGTCCGTCCTGATATCTTCTCCATCTTTTGGTGAAGACATGACTCCTCACTGGACGTCCCAGATCTCGCAGAGAAGCGGAGTGAACTTGTGATCGCTGGTGCGCCACGACTCCAGCATCTCGGCGTGGTGATGGTTGAGGGTGCGGAGCTCGGTCAGGCGGCCCAGGAGCCGGGCGAAGTGCTGGGGTTCCTGAGGATGCTGAAGCTTACAGACCTTCCTCAGGACCTCCAGCATCGGCTCCTGCAGACGCTCCACCGCCTGCTGGTCCTTCACGTACGGCCTGTCTGCGGTGACACGGAACAGACAAATAATCAAGTGTATATATGTATAAGAATGCATAATAAATCAAGTTCATAATAATCAATAGAATTCAATAGAATATTTTAACACATGGTTGTTGCGACAATTTGTTGTTTTTTGTTTGAGATTTTACTGCCGGACAGAAGTTCAAGTTCAAGTTTGTTTATGTAGAGCTTTTCTTATTTTCAGACCCAAAGTTGCTATTGCAATCACAAGTGTTACAGAAATATATGAGCTCCGCCTCTATCGCTAAGCTCCGCCTCCACCAGCATCTTGTGCAAATTATAACTGATGTCCAAATTTGGACATCAGTTATAAATATTATAAACGTATTACATTATATTACTTATTATAAAACATTGATTTCTGTAAGAGTCATGTTTCTTCATGAGTGTATAATAAATATGTACATCTTCAAATTTAGACTATTTAAAAGAGTATAAAATATGCACATTTCAAATATATTAATATTTCTGTTGTTTTATATAGATTTATTTATATAATTTTTTTTTGTTTGTTTTTGTGCTGACCTGGTGAGAGGATGGTGATGGCGGTGAGTAATGCATGTTCCTCCTGCATCATCTGCAGCTCGCCGATGCTTTTATAGAAGTTAAACATGGGCGTTATGAACTCCTCTGACATCCCTGTATTAAAAAGATAGCTGTTAACACGTCACGTGATGCCGCGATAAAAATAACGGTTTGGAATGTTCAGAAGTACAGCACAGTAATTACTTTTCTTACTTGGCCACTGGGAGGCGCTGTTGTCTTTGTTACGTTTAAGTGAGTCGGAAAATTCAACATTAGCACCGAGAATATTCACCTATTCTTATACTTAGTGGTTTAAATTTCCAAAGCGTTTTAAACAATATTCTCAATCATATGCCAAAACCTTTTGCTTTTGTGCAAAAAAACAGCATTTAGTCATATCGTCATTTCATTTTCTCAGTATATGTATAATACATTTGCCACACAAAAATGATATAAACATATATAAGCTTTTCTCTTTCTGTTTGTGAAATTGATTGTACTTGAAAAGTGTTTATGTTTTATTTATTCTACCCGAATCCCCTTTCGGGAGAATCCTCTGGTTCATTTGCAGGCCGTCTTTGATGGGCTTTCCAGTTTTGTGCAAGGTTTTTTTGTTTTTACCATTATCATCCAAATTATGATCATGCTTTGCTCGGTGCGACAGCCGAGCGCTCTTTTCTAATGTAAAGCGTTTGTGTCAAGAGCCACAACAGATCGGCCAATCAGAGAAGCTTTCCATGAAACAGGATATAGATTTACATCAGCTACGTCACTAAGAATATAGGAATACAGTGCAAAGAATAAATAGTTGATAAAGCATGGTTGACAAACAGTCTTTGTTGATTTTGAGATTTTATGTTCTTCCATAACCTGTCAAATTTTTCCAAAAACAGAAAGCGTTCAGGCATTAACGGAGCTTCATCCCGTAGAAATGCCAGCCGATGAAAGGCCTGTGGATGTTTAGATAAAGAACAATGGCATCAGACAGCGCTGCTCTTTCTGCCCTGACTGGCCTTTCACTGGGATTTATTTGTGTCCAGACGTGCAGGGAAAAATGGCAGATCTGAACCATCCCAGTTATTCTGCATGAATGTATTTGTTAAAGAAGACTTGAACACAATGGTCTGTCGCCGCTGAGTGAAAACAACAAGTGTGTGATAAAAGTCATATGAAATTAAACGAGTACAAACGTAATTCTTAGTTTATTTTTCTCCAGCTCAACCAGTTTGGGAATTTTTGCGTCACAAAATTGATTACTTAGAGTTAGAGTTACATCTCTTCTTATTCTTAAAAAAAAAAAAAAAAGAAGATTTAGTTTTTAGTGTTTTCTTGGCTCTGTGATTCTGTCTCTTGTGCCAGTTTTTTTGTTATTGACTTGTTTATTCATTTATTTATTTATTTATGTATTTAGGTACTCATTTATTTTAAATTAAAAGTCACCTCACTGCATTTAGGCCAGGTTCAAATCTCAGACTGGAAGGTTGAAACTAACCTATCAACACTGAACCCGATCTATGTGTGTGCGTGTGTGTGTGTGTGTTGTGTGTGTGTGTGTGTGTTCACCTGAGAGTGTGCATACAAACTGAACTGTTAAAAGCATAGCACAACTTTAAATCATTTGAATCACCGTTTGAATTTGCCTGCGTATGAAACTGAAACGGTTTAGATTTGCATGTGTGTTACACGTGTAACCCGCACCACAGCGTTATCGACAATTTCCTGTCACTATTTGGGGAACAGATGCATTTTTAATGTCCAGTGACTTCAGCTGAATACTGTCTGATGGCCTTAATGACCTTTTAAAAGTTTAGACTGTCTGTCTGTCTGCATGTCTGTCATCTGACTGTTCAAAATATGGACTTCAAAATATTTTCACTATATCTAAAATTATCATAATTTTATTCTGAGTCAAATCAACTTGTATAAAAGTATGTGAGACTGTCAATCAATCAATCAATCAATCAATCAATCAATCAATCAATCAATCAATCAATCAATCAATCAATCAATCAATCAATCAATCAACCAACCATCCATCCTTCCATCCTTCCATCCATCCATCCATCCATCCATCCATCTATGTATCTGTCTACCTGCCTGTCTGTCTGTCTCTCTCTCTCTCTCTCTCTCTCTCTATCTATCTATCTATCTATCTATCTATCTATCTATCTATCTATCTATCGGTTTAATATATTTCTGTCTGTCTGTCTCTCTATATCCGTTTAATATCTTTCTGTCTGTCTGTTTGTCTGTTTCTCTCTCTTTCTGTTTAATATCTGCCTCTCTCTCTCTGTCTATTGTCTGTCATTTTGACACTCACTGTCTGTCTGTGTCTCTCTCTATCTGTCTGTCTCTGCCTTGGCTATTTTGGGTACAATGTTGGTGTGCTTGTATTAATGTGTATTTTTCATTTTTTCATTTGTTTGTATTTTTCATGTTAAATATGTGCACATGCCATTATGATTATGTTTGATGTTTTTTTTTTTGACATATTTACACACAAGCATCACTCACCGCTCTTTCTTATCCTTTCCTCCAGCACCTCCGTGTGCCCATTGGGCAGTTTCTTGGTGAAGACCTGGGCCGAGCGCAAAAACATTGCTTCCACCGCTGAGCCTTTCAGTAAAGCGATCTGATCTTCATGATCCAAAGACTGGAAACCTGTTTGGACCAGAAAAGTATGTTTCTCTATTTCTATTTGTTATGTACAGTATATGTATATATTTGATCAATGGAAATATTGAAGTGACCTGGGATGTTTTTGGTGAACTCAACCAGCACTTGAACGTGACTAGTTGCCATCTCCGTCAGAAGTAAGAAGTTTTCTTCAGCGTTGAACTGCTCTTGTAGCTGCAGATACATAAAACATTAAAATGATATTTAAAAACATTAAAATGAAAAAAGACAAAAAAAAACATGAACAAATGAAACCCTTCAGTAGTCAAGGCTTTTTATTAATACAGGAACTAAAAAAACAAATAACAATAAAAATTTGTTGGAATTATGCATAAAGTGCATGTAATTATTGTAACTAATGAACAAATTACAAACGTTACATCATAATAGATTAATCAGATTTTGCAATAATACAAGTGAAATGAAAAAAAAAATGAAATACCAATTTTTTCGCCATATCTGGAGGGATGCGATGTTTGTTATAGGCATTAACAATATAATTTATCAAAGACTGTTGGTCTTGGCTCAGCTCTACATTTTCCTGAAATAAACCAGTGGAAACACAAATAAAGTTGTCAGGAACCAGCACAAACCAACAAGGCAATAATCAGTGAGATTGATAAAATGTATCTTTTTTTGTTTAAATAAGAGAAAGATTTATAGTTTGAGTTGACACGTTGTAACAAAGTTACATGCTATTTTAAAACAATTGTTTTTTTTATTTTTTTTTTTTCCTTAATAGATAACCTCTCTCTCTGTCTATCCATCCATCCAGCCATCATTCTTTCGTTCTGTCTATCTGACTAACTTGAGGCAGAGAAGATTACCTTGGAGGATTTAGTGGAGGAAACTACTAGTTTAACATCTTTACTATCACTGACTTCATCCCCAACGCTTTCATCAGACGAGGCCTTTGTGTTTTTCCTCAGCCTTTTGGATTTACATTGTATTTCAGTTAACAAACCTGAAAATAGAAGTAGCAACAGGGTAAAATCATTGTGAACTGCCTCAGATCTGGAGCTACATATGGAACAATATTTAGAACAAATTGAATTTGCAACTGCATTAGTCTTGGAAATTGTGAAGGAGCTTTTATTGGTAATTTTACTTTTTTTCTGGAATTCAGAAGGAATAAAAATACAGGCTAATGCTGTCTTTGAATCAAAGGCCACCCGGTCCAAAGCCAGTGTCAGTAGCTCCGCCCCCTAAGGCTGACTGACAGGTTCTGTAACCTCAGGAATTGAAACACAATTTCCTCGACAAATTGATGTCGAAGAATATGTCAATGTTGTGTTGTCAATTTTTGTACGTGCAAGTTTTATTGTAAATCAAATTTGAATTGAATTGTATCTACAAATACTTGTAGCTACTAAATATACTGTAGTTAAAGATGTTGATCTCATGCTAAATATTTAGGTCAGTTTTTTAACTTTTTCCGACTAATGTGGAATTGGAATTCGCTCACTCACATTCAGCCAGCATTCCCATCTGTTTGCACTTTCGCAGTCGACACTCTTGACATTTCCTGCGCATGTACATGTCCATCTCGCAGTTTCCTCCGCTTTTACATTTGTAAACTGCATTTTTGGTAATGCTCCTTCGGAAAAAGCCTAAAAGAAGTAGCAAAAATGGTCAGCATGTCAGGTCCCTTATTTTAACAAGACAGACGTATACAAATGACCGTATTTACTGGCTTATAGGTCTGGTTATAGATTTTGACCTCATGAATAAAATGTTTTCACGTACGTATCTTTGTTTTTTTTTTTTTTTTTTTTTTAGCCTAAATTCAGTCTGAGTAAAGTTCTTTAAAAATGCGAAACTTTGGCACTTTGACTCAAGTCTTTTTTATATTGATGACTTTTTACTTGTATTGGAGTAACTTATATAGCACGTATCCGTACTTTTACTCAAGTATGGTTGTCTGGTACTTCTTACACCTCTGCCAGACACCGCCATCAGCCCCGATGAAATTAGGAACTTATAAGTGAGTAAATACGGTAAGTATTTTGAAACACACACGCCAAACTGAAACAAACCAGAAGTGTCAGGATTGAATTCTAATTTGGTGCTAAACTGCTAAACTACAAACTCCACAAAAGGCCCGAAACACGGATCTAGACGTGAATTAATTGCATCCTGGTGGCGTATGGTGTAAAGCGTTAGATATTGCGCTGTAATGTAGACACTCCAGGATACTCGACTTTCAATTCTAGGCACCAGACAAACTCGTGCAGTTGTTTTTGGAACAGGTAATTATTCCAGCATAAGCCCGTGGCCACAATGGCACACATTAACTTTGCATGCTGACGCGTGGCTCTAGTTCCCTATGTCATTATTCAGCAGAAATCCGAGAGGGAACTCGACCTAAGCGGAGCGTGAAGGAGCATCAAACCCAGCCAAGCCAGTGGGACTGGGGACACACAGCCCAGCATCTGCCCTTTGGCCATTGTCCATGCACAGGTGGAATTACACTTGCAGTCAGTCACCCAATGATTTTCCAAAGAGCTAAAATTGGTTTGTGGGGTTGCGTGTCATTATTACGCACTTCATAAGCTGCGTAGCCATGACTTCACTACCGTCCAGGAACGCTGTGTAATCCCTGAAGGGTCGAAGGTGAATGGTGGGGTCGTGATGTGCTCAAATGCATCAGGTGCGAGATCTAGGACAGTGGTGCCCAACTTTTCATCATTCACAAACGTTCACAAGCTCTGAATTTGTCGGAAGGTTGACTTTGAGTCATTGCGAAACTAGCGTGTAGTATTAGCTCTTTCTTACCAATAGGCTAAAATTGAGAAATACTTTATTTTTTGGACTAAAAAAATGGATACAAAAATCCCACAAAATCTTCTTGTAATTCGAAAGAAAATATGTTTAAAGTTCAAGTTCAAGTTTATTTATATAGCGCTTTTCTTAGTTTGAGATCAACAAAACTAAGGAAAAAATAGTCTTTAAAAAGAAAAATGTCCTTCGTTTTTCTGTTCAAAAATGTGAAAAGAAGATTAGGATGTAGATGTTTTTTATTGGTGTGCCTTATAATTCGGAAAATTACAATAAATATGCAATTTTATATACAAAATATATTGAAAATCAGTGGTGTCTAGTACTTGAGTAAATGGACTTTGTTACTTTACTTAAGTAATTTTGACTACTTTGTACTTGTACTGAGTATAAAAAATATAAGCTAGTCTTGTCATTTCAATTGAGAACTGTCATCGTGTGAAACAACTCGGCATTTTAGACAAATTGCTTCACTTGCTCCTCTTTTTGTAAGTTGCTTTGGATAAAAGCGTCTGCCAAATGACTGTAATGTAAAGTAAAGATCTGACTGTGAGGTGTTAAATATCATTAAAAATAAAATAAAATAACCCTCATAAAAAATGCTTGTTTTTCAGTAGTCTTGGTGTTTTTTGAGCCTATATTCAGTACGAGTAAAATATTTAGGTTGTTTTTTTTTGATAGTTTATGACTTTTACTCAAGTCTTCTTGTATTTTGAGACTTGCAACTTGTAATGGGGTAGTCTTTACTGTACGATGTTTGTACTTTTACTTAAGTAAGGTACCTGAGGTCTTACTTAAGGTTTCCAGGTATTATTTACACCTCATATGAAAAGAACGGGTCGCCCGAAACACCTGGGCAAACTTCTTGCGCCTAAACCTGTGCTTTAAAACATCTAAATCGCCAAATACAAGGATCATTATTCTTGAAAGCCAGAGAGCGTTACGTCCAGGCCTTCAGTAAATAATATCCACCGATATCCAATAACGGCAAGTTGTTCAGGTCAGATTGTCCTGCTCTTGAAACTCGGCATTGACTCGCTGTTTTTTGCCAAGTCATCGGCCATGAATCGGAGATCAAACATCTGGCCAATTGAAAGAATCAGGATTCACCTTTGCATCCTTCACAGGTGAGCGCGTTGTAGTGATAACCCGAGGCTTTATCGCCACAGACCACGCACAGCTCCTCGCCCTTGCCTCTTCCGGAGTGAGCCATGTGTCTGGACCTTTTGCACACGGCTGGGACGATGGGGCAAGGCTCGTTCTCCATCTCGGTGTTGAATCCGGCCTCCAGTGGTGCTTTCCTCATCTCGAACATCGGCGATGCGGAGTACCAGTCGTCGTACTGTGGGTAGCAGTGCTGGCCGGAGTAGTAGGACGGCGAGGGGATGGAGGGCTCCATGGGGCTGAACTGCATGCTGGGATAGCTGGAGAAGGGCATGACCTCCTGGTCCTGCAGCAAAGGACTGTTCTGCTCTGCCAGAATATCTGAGGAGGAGAAGATGGCAAGAGTGAGCAGAGGTTGTCGGCTTACACGTGTCACGGAGACGGAAAGCTCAAGTTCGGCTGAAGTTTTAGCCGAGCGCTAAATGCTAACACTTCTCGTGCCAAGACGATCATCGGGGGAACTACAACACACGGGGATTGTGTTACTGCTCCAACAGTGTCGTCGAGTTCTTCACTGCGTCATAACTGAGTATCACACACCCTGCCGGATTAAGATGATCGGCTTCTGTCCAGTTAGTAGCGCTTTATAGTTCAGGCTTTATGTCTTTCCTCAATACAGAAGTCACACCCGGGTATAAAAGAAGAAATCATTAACCAACCACTTGCCAGATTTACACTAAGCTTTTCGGATGTCATACACTTTCTTCTTCTTTGCACTTAATTCAAAAGCATGCATAGCAAAATTCCAATCACTACTAAGCCACTATTATTGCCCAATTTGGAGATATCTTACGGAAATCTGTTGCGATCAAAAATAGGCCTAAACGTTTCAATTCGACTTCTCAAAAAACTAACAATTCGTCAACGTTGCAAACCTGCAGCCTTCTCTTGACCCATGGCCATCTCCGTGGGAACCGCTTCCCAACCCTCTGATTCTTTAACTCCTCAGCTTGAGTCCATGTGGGTAAGATGTTTCTTTTCAAAGCCTCTTACTGTTACACATCGTCTAAATAGTAGCAATAGCACCCGTGCGAACAAAGGTTGCCATAGTTGCTCATTAACCTGAAAGTCACAATTGTTACACGACCTTTTCGTGTCATACGGTATCGTTTGTGTAGCACATGCTTAGAAAAATGCTCTTGATGTTTCTGAGTGGAGTCTAGGGCTAGTTTGTGTACTTTTGTCAGCTTTTGGTTTAGCTTAGCAACACAATTATAGCATGAACTGGAAAGTATGAATGACCACAATACTCACCAAAAAAGTGTGAGCTGTCGGAGAGCGGGAACATGTCACTCGGTGGGATCTGCAGTGGTCCCACCACGTTGACGTCATGGCACACCCACTCATTCATTCAGACGCCGGTGTGTTAATCCCCGTGTCAGGAGTAGCGCTCGATTCCTCTGTCCAGCGTGTTTCTTCAAGACAATGACATGCGGAGGAAGATGCTCAGGTAAAGACGTTTTTATGACAAATAAACATCCTGACGTCACTCAGAAGATTCAGTTTGATTCCCACGGTGCAAAAGTAAGAATCTTATGACTGTGAGTCAGTGTGAAGTCACTTCACTGAGGCAATCAAGCATTCAGCACAGACTTGCAGATTTTACAGCCAACGCCTGTGGTCATCCCTGTCCGGCCCTAGACACATAAAGATCCCAGACCATCCCTGTACATTGTGTGGACCACATACAATCCTTTGGTCATCCTAGTCTGGCCAGGGACCACATATGACCCTATGGTCATCCTAGTCTGACCTGGGAACACATATGGCACTTTGGTCATCCCTATCCGGGCCGAGGCCTCATACAACCCTACGGTCATCCTCGTCTGGCCAGGGACCACATTTGACCCTATGGTCATCCTAGTATGGTTTGGGACCACATATGGCACTTTGGTCAAGGCCTCATACTGCCCTATGGTCTTCTCTGTCCGGCCCTAGACCATCTCCCAGGCCATCCCTGTACAGCCCGCAGACCACATACGATCTTTTGGCCATCCCTGTCTGGCCTGGGACCACATATGACCCTTTGGTCATCCCTGTCTGGCCTGGGACCACATATGACCCTTTGGTCATCAATGTCCGGCCCAAGGCCACATATTGCTCCCAGGCCATTATTGTACAGCCTGCAGGCTACATACAACTCTTTGGTCATCCGAGTCCGATCCAAGGCCACATACGACCCTTTGGTTGGCCCTTTATGGCCCAAGGACACATACGACCCTTTGGTCATCCCTTTATGGCCCAAGGACACATACGACCTTTTGGTTATCCTTTTTGGCCCAAGGACACATACAACCCTATTGTCATCCACGTCCGGCCCGAGGCCACTTACAGCTCCGAGGCCATAAACGTACAGCCCACAGACTACATACAACTCTTTGGTCATCCGGGTCCAACCCAAGGCCACATACGACCCCTTGATCATCCCTTTATGACCCAGGACACATACGACTCTTTGGTCATCCCTTTATGGCTCAAAGAAACCTACAAACATTTGGTCATCCCTGTCCATCCCTGTCCGGTCCACGAACCTCATACAGTATTTTATTAAAAGCTACTTCTATAAAAACAGAAGCTTTTGTGATTATATAATTAGCTTCTTTTTACTATTGGAAATCAATAATGAGAAGAAGAATTAGGTTCAGGTTATTACTGGTTCGGCCCTACAACACTGTTCAGATTTCACATGTGAGTCCCTATAGAACACAACACATTCAGTACTAATGTAAATTATGTGAAATAGTGTAAATCCACTGCAGATGACATTTGCACTGGTCAGTTTATTCACACACCACGCCACCTACTTTTACTCTGGCATCACTTGTTAGTTTATCGATTTGTATCCACACAGACAAGTTACAATTACAGTACTTTTCCCAGCGGAAACAAACACAAACGATTATATATTTGTTTGCGACTGACGCTTAAAATGTAATTTTACGTTGCCATTTTTTATTTTTTTCAATCAACCCAATTTTTATCCTAAATTAGCAGAATGTGGAGTTAAAAATTGAATTTTTAATTGAAACTCTCCTGTAATATTGACAGTAACTGGATTTGTTTTTGACTTGAAATTGCGCTAACTCTAATTCTTGATCAGGCGAATCAGGCGAATCAAAAACTGTACAACTATGGATCAATAAAACAGAATTTCCATCAATCATCAAACACGCCAAGATTTTTGTTAAGTCTAGAAGCTTTTTCTTTTCATGAATGAATAAAATCAAAAGCCACAGCTCTGAGATTAAAGATAAGGGCACAAAGCCAGTGTGCTGTCTTATCAGTGGCACTAGCCAATATGGCACCAGGCCTCAACCTTTATCAAAATACGGACGACCAGCAAGACCAGTGTCTCGCTGACTTTTCCCAACTCTCACCCATCTCATAGTCTCCCATTTATCGTTTGAGTCCATAACATGAGACCATTTGAAATCAAGAATTCGTCCATAAAAAGCAACAAGTGACACGTTGAGATAAAAATCATCAGATTTTTTTTCTCTTACCCGCTTCTCCTGCACTGGTGCTGCGTTCACTCCTGTTCGGCAATATTGGAATCCATCAGTGTGTGGGAATATCTAGCTGTTTCTGTGGAGCGACCAGTGCGTTGTGTGAGCAGATGGGGTCATGGGGAGACGGGGCCGTGGTTATTAATTAAACAATCTATCGGCTTCTCTTCCTGAGGAATTGTGGGACGTCCCTCTCCCATCAGCTTCCAACTTGGACTAGCGTGTTTCGTTTATTTAGAACGGCTTTTTTCACTGTCATAGACCAAAGAAGCTGTAAAGACATTCTTCACAAAGTCATCTTTCCCCTGATTGGTCCAGAAGTCCAGCATCCCTTATCTGAGCAAGAGTGTGGATCACTCAAGTCCTCAAGAGTAAAATGGATTAAAAATAGTTGAGATAAAATTCTATTAGCTTTGCATAAGTTCCAAATATCCTATATAATGGGAGCAATAACAAGTGTCATGGCTCAAACTCAGATTTAGAATAGAATAGAAAGCCTTTATTGTCATTGCATCACATGGTTACAATGAAATTAAGAATACTACCCTGTATGGTGCAACATAAGAAAAAGAACACACAAAATGAAAATGTAAGAAAATATACATTGAATCAGATAAATAGTATATCTAGTATAAAATATATACAATATAAAACAAGAGCTAGAAAAGTGCTCCAAATGTTTCCAATAAACAGAGTAAACAGTAATATAGAAAAGCAAAGCAAAGATTTGTTTATAAAGAGGAAATGTATTCAAACTAAATGGCGAAACAGACGAATAAAGGAGATTTTACAATTTTACGTGTCAGGGTTGACAAACTTTCTCATGTATATACATTTCGATTCATCAATTTTCTACTGCTTACTCCATTACTAGGTCACTGGGAGATACATAAGCCTATATTAGCAGCTCTGGGCCTGAGGTGGGTAGCCCACCAATCACAGAGCAAGACACAGACACACACTCACACTCTCACTCACTCACTCACTCACTCACTCACTCACTCACTTATTTTCCAAATGCCAAATCACCTGAAACACACGTGACTCTGAGAGACCTGGAGGAAACCCACACCAGGCTCAGAAAGGTCCAGACCGGGCCGGGTCCAGAAATAATTGTTAGAAATGGCACAATAATGGGTTTTTAATCCAGGAAAATGTACCTGTCTAAGAAACTTCCTATTGTATTAATAAAGATGTTTAATCCATGTGTTTTGGGTCACGGAGGCTAAAGCCAATCTCAGCATCTTTTGGTCCAATATGAGCTGGTGTCCACCAATCACAGCGCACAGAAGTCTTCACCGATGAACAATCGACATTTTTTTTCTTTTTAACGAACATTTTTGTTCCTAATTTTGAACACAGATGAACAATGGACACATTTTCTTCTTTAAAGACTCCGCATAGCAACTTTGTGCTCTCGGACTAAGAAAAGCGCAATATAAATAAACTTGAACTTGAATTCTATAACACATTGGTGTCACCATAACAACAGTCGGGTTTCTGCCTATATTCTATTCAATATTATTCTTTCCACTCATCAGTTGTTAAGCTCATTCACCCACTCATCGGATGGAGTTCGAATTGAAATATGAACACTGTCCTTACGGTATAATGGAGAATACAGAATACAGTACGTATGTCTGAAAACAAGCTCTTAATCATTGACAGGCTGTTGCTCCATCAGCGAGGGCCCTTCTGAGTCAACACTCTGAAATAAACAAAACCTTTGCCATAGGCCGGCGCTGTTTGTGAGCGCTGAGCGCGGGGGAGGAGCCAATGACCTTGTGCGAAGGACACACTCACGGCCCTATTAAAAAAAACCTTAATGCTATCATCAAACACTGATTATATACATAACTGTCGTTTAATTTCAAACTGTTGATTTTCTTCCTGTGCGTTTATAGAATGTTCCATATTTTAGTGTATTTTTACATTAATAAAAACATTAAAATATTTAGTAAAATAATAAATATTTAACCCTGCCCATTGTATTATGGATTGAAGTGTCAGAAAGCATGTGTGTGTGTGTGTGTGTGTGTGTGTGTGTGTGTGTGTGTGTGTAAGAGAGAGTGTGTGAGTGTGAGACTCAGATGTCTCATTGTTGAAAGAAACAAAAAGTATTTGATCTTTCTGAATCTTTTTAGCTTCCATTTTGTCTGAATGGTCAAATTGATCCAAACATTATCTTTGTAACAAAAACATGTAGTGGGCTTTACAAATGTGTCTTACTGAACTATTTTTTGTTAAGTTTGTTAACTAAGACAAGCAAGAGAAGATTCAAAGTGAATATATTATAAATCTAAGTATTTTTTTTTTTTTAAGTTTAAACACGGGTCAATTTGACCCAAACATAATCTTTGTAATATCAACCTGTAGCGTGGTGCTGCAATCATGTGAACTGATTCATTATATTTTTATATGATGATTACACCAAATTTGCCAAGCAGGAGAAGTTTCAAAGTGAAAAATATACTTAATATTTTAAGTATATTATACTATAAATACTTAATATTTTAAACTTTGAAAACCGGGTCAATTTGACCAGAACATAATAGGAGGGTTAAAAAAAAGTATTAATAAACAGTATATTTATTACAGTAAAAATGTAATACGCTTTCAGATATGAAAATAAAATGCACACTGACAAATCTGAAGAAAATATAGGAACATGAAAAAGAGTGGAACAAAAACTCAAATCTTCACCATTGTAAAAAGAGCGAGAAATGACGCCGTAAAGAATAAGTGAAATGAGTGAAAGGTTGCATTTCAGCATGTCAAACAAGAGCCGTCAAGGCCTGTGCTACGACAAAATGCCATTACACACCATAACAAGGTCCATAACCTTGAACTTACTCGGGATTTATCTAAAAAAAGACTGTAGAGTCGCCTTGCAAATCAAAGCGGAGCACACACAGATTCTCACACGTTCAATTGAATAGTTTTTTTCTTGTTTGAGTTCAACTGGAAAAAGAGATTTAGAATGTCTAAACATGATCATGACTAAAAAATAAATAAAAAAGACCTAAAAGGATTTTATGATGTACAGGACGTGTTTTATGGGGACAGTGACATTAAACTTGCTGAGTTGTACTTTAACTAAGACAGGTATATACAGGTACACGAGAGCTGAAATTATTCACCCTGGCAAATTCACATTTATTTTAGAGTGACTTGTTAAACCAAATTTCTTTTAAAAATTCAAATTTAAAGAATGGATAGATGGACAGATGGACGGATAGATAGATTGGATGGATGGATGGATGGATGGATGGATGGATAGATAGATAGATAGATAGATAGATAGATAGATAGATAGATAGATAGATAGATAGATGTTGGACAAAATCGTAATGACACAGAAAAACTATTTGTGATAAAGTAGTTTATAATTTTGAAACTTTGGGTGGTCAGACTAATTATGTACAGTTGCAGTGTGTGTGTGGCGTGTGATAAGACGGATGTTTACTCCCATATGACAGAATCCAGAAAAGCTTACTCAACTTCTCATGTCAGCCCGTTTAAACAGTCCGGCCATGAACAAAATGTCTTGGCAAGATCAGTTACTGATGGTGAATGTACGTTTCAGTGTTAAAACACAAGTAGACGTGTAAAAATCAATCGAAAGCATTTTAATGCAAATGTACATTGCAGTAGACATCAGGTACAGTAAAGTGCACATTTGAAACGATCACCTCGACATCCATGTAAGCAAACGAAACCACAGGTATTGTTCAAAAACAAAAAAATAAATAAATCAGGCACATAGCAGATTGTTCTTTATATGATGCAATATCGTCTACATTCTACTAGCTCAACGCCAAATGTGTAGTTTTGAAACAAGCATTCATCCATTCTGATCGACGTGTAAACTATAAGGCCGAACCGAGAAAATAAATCGATTTTGATACGATTTTGAAAGAACCAAATAAACAGACCACCATTGTTCAGATGGTGGTCCACCAACAGTTCAGACCACCGTTGACTTTCTTTAAAGCACAAGATGTTATTTTAGTCCGGCTGGAGACTGGGAAAGTGGCCAGACAGATTCGGAAATGGTCAACAGCGCCACCCATGGGTTCAGAACTTTTTCTCAATTTTGCAATTTGGCCGGCCAATTTGAAAAAAAAAACATCAGACAAAAAATGTCCGTCCTTTCTTCTGCGGCATTTCCACAACAATTTCCAAAGACAAAATAACACATTCCAGTTCAGACAACCATTATCTTCCATTATAGTACAAGATAATATTCAAAAATCAGAAACGAGAAGAGCTCGTAAAAAGCCACTGATCTCTTATTCACATCGCACCCTGTTTATCTTCTGTCTGTTTCGCGTAGCTAACAAAACAAACAGAAGGGAAAGAACGAAATTTTAAAAAACGATGCATATTCTGTTGTCGGCTTCATAGTTCTGCAATTGTTTACGGGTCTTGTTCGTTTTTTTTCGTGAGTATTTGGTCTGAAATCTCCTTTTTTCGCCGCACAAAAACATCCGCTCTCTATAAATAAAACATGTGATTAAAAGTAATAAAGCTTCGACAGATTCATAATGTGACTGTGGGATTGTTCCTTCTGGGTTCTTCAGCAGGATGATTGCAGGCCTGGAAAAATGATCTTCCCAAACTTGGGATAAAAAGGTCCGGTGCTGGACCACAGCGTCACTGATACTGGCTTTGATACTCCCCATTCTCATAATGGTTTGCTCCGTGATCTTCATCCTCCTGCATGGTCATGCCTTTCTTCTTCCTCCAGCCTTGCTTGCGACCCGCGGAGTTGTCTGTGGTCCCGTAGCTCTTCTTCTTGCTCGCCAGGGCGCTGTCGCAGTTGGGCTCGCTCTCATTGGCCAGCTCGTCTTCCCCGATGATGCCACACTTCTCATCACTGGTGCTTTCCGGATCGGCCCAGTCCTGCTTCTCACCAGAGGCGAAGATGGCGTAGAAGATCACGCCCGAGTAATGCACCATGGACGCGATCACAAACACGTGCTGCCATTCCAGACGAGTCTGTGACAAAAGAACACGTGGTTGAAATTTCGTTTGGTCACCCGGGCAACCTGAAGTGCAATACCTTGTGTTTAGTGAGCGCCCCGACAATAAGTGGGCAGACCATTCCAGACAGCGTGCCCACTCCATTGGAGATGCCCATTAGAATGCTAGCGTAGCGTGGAGCTATGTCCAGATGGTTGACATTGAACCCTGCGTTAGAGAAACAAACTTCATCTACGTTCTCATATTTAGTGAATTGATCATTTTATTTTTGGTTCTGGTGTTTTTAGCGCCTGTAGCTTTTTAGCTTTTCCAAGCTCAAACAGAACATGAAAGATTAGACTGAACAAGCATTAGACGGATGGATGGATGGATGGATGGATGGATAGATGGATGGATGGATAGATAGATAGATAGATAGATAGATAGATAGATAGATAGATAGATAGATAGATAGATAGATAGATAGATAGATAGATAGATAGATAGATAGATGACATTAGACATAAAGTATTTACACAAGTATTTTATATCTAATGCATGTTCAAGCGCAGCCAGATTTTTCATGAACATAATAAAAATTCCATTAATAGAACCATATTTACGCGAATATAAGCACCCCCAGAATATAAGCATATAAGAACCTGATTTTTTCAGGCACAAAAATAATTTAATTTTGTTTCTGGATAAATTATGTTAAATTTCTCTTTAAAATACTACTTTTTTAATTTACTAAACAAAACTTGTGACTTATATCACTTCAATGTTGTTTTACTTAAAAATCTATTCTATGCTAACAAGAAATCTGTTCTAGCGGCCGGAACTACACCTCCCATCATGCTTTGCTGCTCACTGGTTCCCATGAGCCTTGGTGCTAAAAGAGCAAAGAATAAAGCTGACTGAGCTGGTTTTTGTTAGATGTAAATATTAGAACAGTCACGTTTTTCTCTGAAATTGATTTGATTTGATTGTGTTTAACTCCGATGTTCTTCGTTTTGAACTGTTTTCTGTTGCTCCGAAGCTTTTGCAGCTGCTGGTCTCGTGTTCAGGCACTAGCCCGTTAGCCTTTAGCACGGCGATCTACAGGATGCAAGATGGTATGTCTGTTCAAATATTAATGATTGTTTTTCGTTTAATCTTCCAGTGTTGTTTTTCTTCCTGTTAAGTGTTGCGACATTTCTAATGTTTCTTTATTTCTGATATTAAGCTAATAAAAACTCGTATGCACGTCTGCCTCCAGAACCATTATTTAAATAAATGAGCGCTTATACACGTGAATATTTGACATCGGCAATTATAAGCACCCCGCAAGTTTTTGAGCCTATTTTGAGCTAAAATTGGGAAATATTGGTGCTTATATTTGCGTAAAAACGGTACATACCGATGATGTTCTCACTCTCCATGGGCCTACATTTTTTCCATAAACCTAACTTGTGACTTGTCCCTGTATTTCACTTCGATGTTGTTTTACTTGAATGTTAGATAAAAAATAGTAACGGTTAGAAATTATTTCTAAATGTGGCACAGCGAATGTGGAACCATTATTTAATTAAAGAAAAGAAGTACACTTTTAAAATACTACTATTTTGTAGTGGGGCTAATAATTTTGTCCTCAATTGTACGTATATACCATATACCTATATTTGCTGTATGCAGTTCCAGCTAGAATTATAGCAGCGGCAGACAGACATATCAGATATTGAGCGATGTTGACAATGAGAATAACAGCGCCTGTCATGTGTCACCTGATATTGCGAATCCACTAAAGCCCACAGCCAGGATGAGAAAGGAGATAGCCACCGCACGTGTGTGCGAGAAGCCCACCACCAGCAGAAGTGTGGCCTCCATGCCAAAACCTGCGGACGATCACAGATAACACACAAAGAGTCTGAATTCACTCATCTTTCGCAAAAAAACGGTCGATTTTTGACGTTTGGCGCTCAATAACACACACCTCCACAGTTCATGATTTTGCGTACGGTGGTAGTAGAAAGGATCTTGTGACTCCTCAGGAAGTCAGCCAACTGTCCTCCAATGGGCACGATGATCGTCATGACCATGTGGGGCACCGCGGACAAAATGCCCACCTGAAACGTCCAGCGTTTATTTGTGATTAGGGTGGAGCAGTGGTGCCCAACATTTATGTGGTTGCGGACGGCTCAACAATTGTTAATTTTACCACGGCCTGAGTTCTTCATTTACTATTTAACATATAATAGTATTTTTTTGTATTTAAACAATCATTCAGAATAAAAAAAAAGTTTATAAAGTTATAAAGTGATTTAACATTTTTTACAGTACTTACTAAAGTTTCTTATAATATATATATATTAGTGCGGTCAAAGATAACGCGTTAACGCACTGGATTAATTTTACGTGCTTGATTGCGTGAATAATTTTTAATGCCATTAATCACAGTCGTTTTTTCAACTCGTTTACATTTAGAGAAAGAAAAAAAAACGCCAAAGTGTCATATCTAACATTGTTATTTAATACTTAACGTAGCAAAAAAAAATTCATATAACACAAATTATCATAGGTTCGACTGACTTTTGACTGACAGATGACACGCCCAGTTTAGCCATTACTACAATAGTTGTAAAGTCCTGCAGGGGGCGGAGATGCTAGTGACGTGCACGCGCGACTGAGAAGATGCTTCCGATTTAGAACGAAAATGCAGCCTAACGAAAAGTGCTGCTTTAACAAAAATGTGAAGATATGAAAATAATACAAATTTAAATCATTTCTTTTTTTTTGAAATTTCTTTTACGCTTGATATTTTTGACACTAATCCGATTCCATTCTTAATAATTAAACTAAAATACAACACGGGATCAAAAATCGCAGCTCACTTTACTGATGGGGAACCCGAACACCTCCTCAAAATAAGCTGGCTGACTGATCAGCAGAAGGTAGAAGGTCCAGCTTCGGCAGAAGTTTGCCACGATGATGGCGTAGACAGGCATAGACGTAAAGAATTCACGCCAAGGAGTTTTGAATTTCTGCGGGAAGAAATTGAATATGTCAAAGTGTGAACCTCGCAATCCTTTCTAACCAGAGCTTGAGAAACTACTCATGTCATATTCACCTCCGTGGAGCTCATTAAGTTGGCTCCCTCGCCGATGGAGGTCTCTATATACATGCGCTCTTCTTCGCTGATGGTCGGGTGAATCGCTGGGCTGTCGTAGGCCAGCAGAAGCCAGAATATGTACCATAGGATGCCAAACACGCCTGATGATGAGCACATTACGTGTCAGAAGTCAAGCAGGTCTGATATTCTAAATGATGTTCTAACTGTTCTACAATTCAGCGAAGCCTAAATTTTTCAATCAGACATACAGTATCTATACAATATTTAATTCACACAATTCAGTTTAAACATGGCTTAATTCATTTGACTGCATCTATATGTACATTTGTCTTGCTGTCGATCCATAAAATCTGTCTGTTTTCTCTTTGAATCTGTCAATCTATCAATGTTTGTTTATCGATCCATCAGATCTGTCCATCAATCTGTTTGTCTTCTTTGTCTGTATTTATCCATCACGCTTGTCTATCTATATAAACCCTCCGTCTTTTTGTCTCTCTGCTTGTCTATTTATTTATCAGATTTGTCTATCCATAAAATTTGTCTTTTTGTATCTGTCTGTCTATTTATCCATTAGATCTGTATCCATAAATTCTGTCTGTCTTTTTTTGTCTCCCTGTCTGTCTGTCTATGTATACATTATATCTGTCTATCTATCCAAAAATCTGTCTGTCTTCATTGCCTCTCTATCTGTCTGTCCATCTATCCATAAAATATGTCGTCTTTGTCTCTGAGTGTCTTTTTATCCATCAGATCTGTCTATCCTTAAATCTGTCTGTCTTTTTTGTCTTTCTTTCTTTCTTTCTTTCTTTCTTTCTTTCTTTCTGCCTGTCTGTCCATCACATCTGTCTATCAATCTATCTGTCTGTCTGTCAGTCTATCTATCCATCTGATCTATCTATCCATAAAAATTGGTCTGTCATATATTTTTGTGTAAAACAGATTTTAACCTCATTTTACTTAAACCAAGCTTAAAAAGATAAACAACTGATTATTTAATTAATTAGGAAATTGAATAAAGTATTTTAAAAGCACCATATATGTAGAAAACAGAAGGCCAGCCAACATATTGCACCAGTATTCCAGCCAGTGGCATCGCAATCACAGCCCCTGCGTAAGATCCTGCCACACACACACACACGCACACACACGCACACACCCACACA
>CM051501.1:24747467-24768440 GCA_028031935.1 Paedocypris micromegethes | reverse complement strand
CACACACACACACACACACACACACACACACACACAGCTGTAATTAACAAAGTTAAATTAAGAGAAAACTCATTTGTCAACCTGTAATACTTGCCAAGCATGACGGTTTAATCATCAGAAGCCATTGTGGGAGTTGATTCATGGAGAAACTAATGGAGTTCATTTTTAAACTTTAGACTTCATTTTGGCTTTACTTACTAATTTGAGTCAATTCAGGAGGAGGAGCATTCAGACCAGAGGTGGACATTTATTTTCTTCTGGGGGCCGCATGAGAAAAGGGAAAAATACTAAAGGGCCTGCACTCTTTTACTGTACACTTTTACTGTAAACCCTCATTTTTAACCTTTAACATCAAACGGAATTTCCACATCTTGACGTGAGTATCAACTGATAATGTACAGGAATAAACTACTTCAATACTAAACCAATGCAGTTTTAGTTCAAACAGAAGGTAAATGAAAATAATTTATCCTGTAATTTACCTTGCACAAGCTGGTTAAAGTCAAATAAAGGGCCGGACAGTGTAAACCATGACTGTGATTTAATCTCATTAGATTGACCACTGAAGCTTAATAATAATAATAATAATATATTAACAATGTAAATAATATTTCAGATGGGTTTTAGAAGTTACAGAGTAAAACAACACGTATACTTAAGTAACAAGTGTCTAATGGGTGTTTCATTTACTTGTTGGGCGATATGGGGAAAAAAAGATATCCTGAGATTTTAAACCAATCAGATCCTTCATTTATGGCAACAAGGAAAATGTATTTTTCCACACTCGCTGGTGGTTTAAGTTATTACTAATGTCACCATCTACTCACCACAGAATGAGGTAGTCGCCAGTCTGCTCCTTTCCAGTGGAGGAGCCCATTTACTCCACATGCCATGACAGGCCGGGTATGTCACGCCCTGTTAAACGTCAAAATGATTATTAAACTGTAATATCCTTTTACTTCAATGGATGTAAATAAAGGCTGTTCATTTGTGATAAAATATCCAATAAATTGATCACGTTTGCAATAATGATTGCAATGATGCAATTTGTATGTGCAATATTACTGGAATTTTATTAAAA
The DNA here is from genome assembly GCA_028031935.1 of Paedocypris micromegethes. Lineage (NCBI taxonomy): Eukaryota > Metazoa > Chordata > Actinopteri > Cypriniformes > Paedocypris > Paedocypris micromegethes. The sequence goes on along the minus strand of CM051501.1, from coordinate 24,767,359 downwards.
TAACTTAAGTTAAAAATTCGTATTTACACAAATATAAGCACCTCAAAATACACAAGAACAGCATTACTTTCCAGAAACCTGGAATTACTTTAAACTTAAATACTTTTCTTAATAAAATACTTCGTTCAACAAAAGTGACTTTTTACTTGAATAATAGATAAAAAGGAGTAATGGTAAATATTATTTCTAAATGTAGTAGACTATAATTCCAGTAGGGGGTGCTATGATTCCACTTGCTATGTGCATATATGGGAGTATTCTGGTTTTCACGCTGCCTAAAAAGTGAATACTGAAAATGAATTGAAATGCCGAATAAGTGAGTAGAAACACAGCATGTATTTCATTACCTCTACTAGGCCTTGTAAGATTCGCACAAACATTACACAGCCGTAGTGAACCCTGGCTGCTGATGGGATGAACATGTTCAGCAGCGACGTCAGGAAAATAGCTGCTCCAAACACCCTAAATATTGAAAAACAAAATAGTTTGAAATAAATTGTTGTTAAACTACAGTACAGTGTAGGCTTACATTTTTTTTTTCACATTTTATTTAATTGAGCAAAAATGCAACTTTTGAATGTCTGTGGCCTTCCATTAAAAAAAAAAAAAGCTTAAGTAATTGTTTTCAATAACATTGATCTCTGTATATTTAAACAAAACCATTGCCAAAAATTGCCTAACAGTTCACTGCATATTTTACATTCATGTGCCACTTGTACATTTTAAACAGTCCATACTTAATTTAATAGTAGATTCCGTTTTTTATAATATGCATTTCAAAAATTTCCCCACTGTGGGATAAAGTTTAGCTTATTTAAATTTTTTTTTTCTTTTGTGCAAATCTATCCTAGAAAAATACTGATATGTTGTGCCTAACCCAACGTTTGACCTTTTTTATTACGATTTGTAACTTATATAGAAAGACTTGGACACCTTACATCTTTCATGTAAGAATATTTTTGATACTTTACAGTCTACGAAACCCAAGTAGCATTTCTTTCCCTTTTTATTAAAAAGTAAAGGTTTTAAAAGTAAAGGCTTTAGGTAATTTTTAACCTTTAAACCAAGTTGGGTTGATGAAGAACTTCATTTTTTGATTGCTTGTTAAAATCCCACTTACTCCCTCTAGTGGCAGCTTTATTCACACAAGAGCGTCATTTTGGTCATTGAGTTCTCCTCTATCTCCATCTTTCTGCCTCTTTTCTTCCGAGGCAATGCGTAAGTGACACTTGTAATATTCCTGTGGCGCGGCGAGAGATCTCCTGCTGGATCTTTCATTATTAACTCTGTCAGCCACGTGTCCTCTTTTTCGCCGAGGCTTTTATTACAAGGCCGGTATCACGACTCTAATCAGCACACGGCAAAAGTTTAACCCTCGCAGCCTTCACCGCTGCTCTCATGTGGTCACCTTTCCACTCCAAGTGTCTTTCCTTTAACACGTACAGTACATACGGTACGTACCTGTTAGCCGCTAGTTTGTTGGAGATGAAACCTCCAGGGATTTGAGTGACTATGTAGCCCCAGAAAAAGGAGCCGTGTATCAAGCCCACCGTTTCTGGATCCCAGTTGAACTGAGCTGGCTAGAGATCAAGCAACACTGTTTCAGAAACATTGTTTATCAAGGATAGCAATCTAACTCCATCAATCTTCCATACTTCCATTCATCCATCCACCTGTATCGCTATAGCTTTATGTCTGTCTGTTTCTATCTGTCTGTCTGTCTGTCTGTATCGCTCTATCTTTATGTCTCTCTGTCTGTCTCTATCTATCTATCTATCTATCTATCTATCTATCTATCTATCTATCTATCTATCTATCTATCTATCTATCTATCTATCTATCTATCTTTTTGACTGCCTGTCCGTCCGTCCGTCTGTCTATCTGCGTATCTCCATCGCTATATCTGTCTGTCTGTCTGTCTGTATCGCTATATCTTTATGTCTGTCTGTTTTTATCAGTCTGTCTGTCTCTCTGTCGATCTATCTATCTGTCTGTCTGTCTGTCTGTATCGCTATATTTTTATGTCTGTCTGTCTGTCTCTATCTATCTATCTATCTATCTATCTATCTATCTATCTATCTATCTATCTATCTATCTATCTGTCTGTCTGTCTATCTATCTGTCTGTCTGTCTGTCTGTCTGTCTGTCTGTATGTATCGCTATATCTTTATGTCTGTCTGTCTGTCTGTCTGTCTAAATCTATCTATCTGTCTGTCTGTCAATCTGTCTGTCCATCCATCCATTTACCAGCCCTTTTATCTATTATCCATCCATCCACGACGTTCTATTATCCATCTAATATACCATGCACCTATCGTCTTTCCATCCAATCATTCATTCATTCATTTCTATCACTCCAGCTATCAAAGCATCTATCAAATTTCCATACATCCCTAATACCACATCTTGTCATCAATCAGTCCATGTCTTTCCCTTCATCTAACCATTTATTCATTCATGTATTTCTATCCATGTATTTGTCCTTGCATCCATCCATTCATCTGTCTCTCTGTCTGTCAAATTTATGACACACGTATATAACATCATCATTAACCTGCTTGGCAATACTTAACAAAATTTCTCCGCACTTAATCAAATTAAAGCTTTTCTTTTTTTTTTTTTCAAACGTCGATTGCGTTCACCTGCATGACGGCAGTGCCATTGATGTAGACAGTGTTGTTGTTGACCATCTCCACTATGGCCACGCCCAGATTGCAGCGGATGCCAAAGGAGATGCAGAAGCCCAGTCCGCTGAGGATGGCGATGATGTAGCGTTTAGGTAAACCAAAGCAGCCACAGTCCAGCAGGGGAGGCTCCCGCTTAGGGGCTGCCACAGGCCGGCCATCTTCAGTCAGCTCCATGTCGTCCTCCACCGCCACATTACTGCCATCGATCTTCCTGGAAAAGAACAAACTAAGAGGCTCACCCTATGCACTTGGATTTTGATTTTTGTTTTTTTTTTTTATTTGATTGTCGCGTTAATATAGTGTCTTTGCGTTGGTCTCGGACTAAGAAAAGCGCTATATAAATGAACTTGAACTTGATTGTGGGAAGCTTAAAAAAAATAATAATGTAAAAATAGTTGTGTTAATAACTGTGATTATTATTATAACTACTATTAAATAAATAATGTTAAAATAATAACTATTTCTAGCTTTGCAAGTGCATTTTAAGCTCATTTTTACTAACTGCATTTTTCAATATTTAAGCCATTTTTTTTATATTCTGTATAAATCTTTCTATCACTTGATTTTTTTTTTTACATTTGATTGTGGGAAACATAAAAAAAGAATAATGTAAAAATAGTTGTGTTAATAACTGTGATTATATTATTATTATAACTATAAAATAATGTTAAAATAAGAACTATTTCTAGTTTTGCAAGTGCATTTTAAGCACATTTTTACTAGTTGCATTTTTTTCAATATTTAAGCCATTTTTTTAAATATATAAATCTTTCTAATGATGTTTCTCATTTGCAAACACAGCAACATACGGGAAATAATCAAAACTAAATAAAAAAAACAACACACCATGACAAAACAATTTCCAGAGGATTAAGAATATACAGCATATTATATTCTTATATTCACATTATATTCACATACACCCTGCATGTACATACACACACATACATACATGTACACATATACACATACACACCCACATTCGCATATTTCATATATATATATACGAGTATATTTTCTAAGTGTGTGTGTGTGTTTACTATTATGAATTTAAATAAAGTCCAAACATTCATTCATCATCTTCCACTAAAATCATACAATTTTTAAAACCCAATTTAGAAGGCAAACCTAAATAAAAACAACCAATTTTAGATTATTAGGAAACAATGAATGTTCTTTAAGCTTATCACTTTACATGTATTTCTATGTTTGTCTGTGTTTTAATGCTTTTTTTCCCCTCTTCCTGGAGTGGTCCGGCAAGGGTTGCCAGATTGTGGATTTGAAAAGGTCACGTTGGGTTTGGTTCTCCCTCCCTTTCACTCGTGTGCACCTGTTCCATTACCAAACCTCTGTCTTTCCTCTCATCCTCCACCTCACAGGAATTACTTTCATCTGTCTATTTTGAAATGCACACCTGAGTTCTTCCACATATGGAGGAAAGATCTCACTAAAAGCAAGATACGGAAGGATTGGGAATGATGGACCAAGATGCATCTCTTCATGTTGTAATGTAAACTCACTTTCAATCTCAATTTCATTCGCTTGCACCATAGAATCTAAAAAAACATAATAAGGTATGGGAAAAAAATATTATGTGATGATTTTTGAATATTAGAAGTCCTGTATTTTGTGTATGTGTAGGGTCTAAAAATATATATGTATTGTTTTAAGAATGAAAATTGTCATTAAATTGTGTTTACTTTAGATGTTTTTTCAAGTTTTCACCTTAATCTCCCCATAATTTTTATCATGAGACGATCGTGTCGTTTTACTCTTCAATATTACATGAAGTGGTGTAAGAATGTTGTGTAAGGTTTTATAGTTTTCAGGCAATATTACACAGACACAGGAAATTGTTTCCATTATCTCACTTATCAAGTTGTCTAATATGCAAAACTGTGGATCTGACAAGTCTTGTCTAATGGAAATCTTTAGCATTTTAATCTTGTATGATGTGCCAGGTATTAAAAATGTACTAATATTGGCTGTGCACCTGGAATGTATTATTATTATTATTATTATTATACACATAGTTGTAAGCATGTATGTTGTGCATTTGAGTTACACAAATACACAGACTGTGTATATATACAGTGAATATACTGTATATCTTAATTTATTTATAAATCTAAATATTTATACACCACCCCCAAATTAATTTGTTTAGTGCTTTACTCATTTATTCATCTCTATTCAATTGTAATTTTTTTAATATCTATATCATATTTTTATGTCCTATTCATTGTTTTATCCTTTTTTACATTCTGGAACAGTTGCAAAAAACTATTTACAACATGCCATATGGTATATAATTTTAAATGTGACCAAAACATTTGATTTGATGTGACACTTACAAAAACAAATATACACCAGATCCATATCCAGTCATATTAGGAACAGGATAATATGATATATGATACACACACAATATTTGTCAACTTTCTTTACTGATAGTGTTTTAAAAGTTAAGCATTTATTTGTGCCACTAAAGCGCTTTAACATTTTAGATTTTTTGCTTCCTTTTTTTTCCATTTATATTTGAGCATTTAACACCAATATTTCCATCTTTTCGATGCTTAAAAGGCGTGAATTAATTGTCTTTATTAAATACAAATTTTACCACTAAAACCCTCATCTTATAATTTCCCCGACCACACTTACTTCTGCAGGTTGCCTAAAGAGTCTCCCACACTGTTCTTCAGCTCCTCCTTCCCCGGGTTGAGCTTCTCCTTCAGCCCCGCGAAGCCCCCCAGCGGCATCTCTCCTTCCCTGTCTCTTCAGACTCCCTTAGAAGCTTAGGTTCCTCGCTCGGCTCTGGCAGAGGATCTCCACTAGGCTCCGCTCCGCATCCTCTCTGCTGGCGGACTGGAGCTGAAGGTGGGAGGAGGAGGAGGAGGACCACCAGGAAACACCAGCCTGGGAGAAGGAGGGACTTGCTTAAGGCTTGAGATGGGATTCAGCTCGGGCATCAAATGATCTGTGGTTCTTCAGCTTAATAACGGTAAAAAGCTGATGTTTTTGGAGGACGTTGGGTTTGGAATGGTTCAGGAGGCTCGTCTCTGGAACGTCTCCGTATGAAAGCGGTCGGAGCGAGTGACTGGAGCTCATTAAAGATTGAGGGCCGAGTCAAGGATCTGAGGCTGGAGGTTGTATGATATGAGCAGGGGAAACCAGACACGGCCTCCTCCAGTCCCAGTCTAACCCGCATCCTGATCAACAAATCCGAGAGGTCAAGGGTCAACGTATCAACAACAACAGATCAGACTCGCTGCGGAGCTCCACTCGTGGCCTGCACGATGCCTTTGTTCTTAACTGAGGAATTGCGCCTTCATCCTCCAAACCCTCTATTTCATGCAATAAGCATCAAAAATGCATCGTGCTTTAAAAATTCACATATCGAGGTGTAAAAAATTCATTGGCGGTCGACGTGTTGTTGTGCTTGGCTCGGTTTCACTGAGGCCTGTGGTCGAGTATGAATGAAGAATGCTCATTTCGAGAATGAGAAACTAGAATATGAACTTTTTTGATAAATTATACTTAACAACACAGATGCGAAAAGCACTTTATGTATTTTCTTTATGATGAACACAGTCATTTTTTGCCATTATTTACAGAAAGATCCAGCCATATTGTGCCACTTACTCCATTTCTGGGTCACGGGGAGCTGGCGACTATCTCAGCAACTCTAATTTTCAATGCCAATTCCAAAGGTGAAAGGTACTTGAGTAAATGTACTTTGTTACTTTACTTAAGTAGGTTTTTGGCTACTTCGTACTTGTACTGAGTATCAAAAATATAAGCAACTTTTACTAGGGTGACCAAACGTCCTCTTTTCTCCGGATTTGTCCTCTTTTTACACCTTGTCCGGAACGTCCAGACGGATTTTTGAAATTTACGAAAATGTCCGGGTTTTACTTTTTTCATAACGCGCGTCCAGAATCATTCCGCGTATATGTAAATTGACCGGCGCTTTGCGCACAGAACACAGGCACTACTTTTTTACGCAATGAAATTACCCAGATGCTGCCTTCCTTGTGTGGACGGGTCTGCGGCTGCGCACGCACGCACGCGCGCACGCATAAACTCACGTGCAGGTCGGTACAAGTGTAAAGTCTCGTTTCGGGTGCTGGAGACTCTAAGTCTAAGCTCACATTATAAACATCTCATCTCATCTTTGTAAAACTCTTCTATTATTATTCTTCTTATCAAGACATATTGGTGAAGCTGAATTTTCTAACAGAAGAGTTGTTTTTTTGTCAAATTTTTTGTACATGTTATTTGTGTGTGTGTGTGTGTGTGTGTGTGTGTGTGTGTGTGTGTGTGTGTGTGTGCGTGCGTGCGTGTATTATTATTATTATTATTGTTGTTATTTTTTTCAAAAGTCTAAAATGTTACTGTGTAATTTGTTACAGGTTTTCACAGATTTTTTATTATTTTATTATAAGTTAATTACAGGAGTAACCCCATTGAACCATAAGAAAGCGCGTCATCAACCTCAGAGAAGCCTGTCTGAATTTGTGTCCCGAGGCCGCGCCGATTGTCCTCTTTTTTGGAAATCAAAATATGGTCACCCTACTTTTACTCTCTACTCCACTGCATTTCAGAATGAGTAACTGTACTTCCCTTTCATAGTCAGGTCCCTTCGACGTCAGTCAGAGACCTGACTATGGGACAACGGATGCGTCAGCCATTCGCGTTCATTCGTACAAACCGGCCAGTGAACAGTCAAGTTCAATGGCTGCATGAATTTGCATGCCACCTTTGACCCGTACCAGCTGGTATAAAAGGGCGGTGGCGTGCCACATGCAATTACCTTTCAGATGATTGAAGCCAGATCGTCGTTTCATCTCTGCAACCAACTCGATAAGGCTCTTCGTTGGAACTCTGCAGTAATCCAAGCTGGTTTTCGCTCCTCCGAAAAGACCCCGGAAGCAGCTGAAAACTTTTTGTTACATCGGCGGAGAGTTTTTATCTGAAAAAGAGCTCCAAAGCGTTCGACACGTCCTTTTAAGGATGGAGTCACGCTTGTGCAAATCTTCTGATTGCAGTAAGTCGTTGTAGCCGTCGGAGGAGCACGAGCGCTGCGTCCGCTGTTTGGGTGCGGCGCATGCGGATGCGGCGCTCGTGTCGAGTTCGTGCTCGGTGTGTGAACGCATGCCGATCGTGACACTGCGGAAGAGACGGGATTTCCTTCGGGAAACCCCGTTTGCAGCCACAGCGCCCTCCCGTGGCGAGGATCGGGACGCCGCGGCTTCCCGACCCGCTGAATCCGGTGAGACGCGCTTGTGGGGAGATAGGGTAGACGATGATCTCGGGTCTCCATCCCGTAGTATCCACTACCGAATCCGGTCACTAGAACTCTCCGGCGAAGCTCGAGATTCTGATGCTTTGCTGGATTCATCCGACGACGAACAGTCGCTTGAGTTTCCATCGAAGGATGACTCACTCTCGGCGTAGGAGGACATGGTTGTGACGGCCGCAGAGACGCCGGCGCGATCACGTCCCGATAACCCGTTTGTGGTAGTGCTAGCTCGCGCCGCGAAGAGGGTAGGATTAGAGGTGGAGATTCCACCACAACCGGCACCTTCGCGGCTGGATGACTGGTGCCCGGCACGTCCATCGATTGAACAATCGAGGATGGGCCGGGTTCCCTTTTTTCCCGAGCTACACGAGGAGCTAACCAAGACGTGGCAAGCCCCCCCTAGTGGCACGCTCGCGCACTGGTAGCGACTCCTTCCTCACTTCCCTCACAGGTGGTCTTTCCGGGGCTATTTGGACTTTCCCTCCACGGAACGGGCTATCGCGACCATTTTGTGTCCGAAAACGGCCGCTTCCTGGAGGGACCGTCCAAGGCTTCCGGGCAGGTCGGCGAAGTTCCTCTACGCGCTAAACGCTAAGGGTTACGCCTTCAATGGCCAGACCGCATCCGCGCTCCACGCACTGGCGGCTATTGCCGTTTACCAAGCACAGTTGCTGGCGGACCTCGGAGGGGAAGCAGTGCCCCCTGATTTGGTTCAGGAAGTGCGTGCGACCCATTTTGGATCTGAGGTCCCTGAACGGCTACCTTCACATGTTTTCGTTCAGGATGTTGACCCAGAGGGACATTCTGAGGGCAGTTCAACCCCAGGATTGGTTTGCCGCTATCGACCTTCAAGACGCGTACTTTCATGTCTCGATCTTGCCCCGGCACAAGCCTTTCCTGCGCTTTGCTTTCGAGGGCCGAGCGTATCAGTACAGGGTCCTGCCCTTCGGCCTCTCTCTGTCACCACGAGTCTTCACGAAGATAGCGCAGGCTGCCCTCTCTTCCCTGAGAGTGCGCGGCTTCTGGATCCTGAATTACCTGGACGACTGGCTACTGCTAGCCAGATCGCGGGATCAGTTGATCGCACAGAGAGACGCAGTGCTCAGGCACTTGAGCCGGCTGGGGTGAACCGAAAGAAGAGCACTGTGACCCCGTGTCAGCAGATCTCCTTTCTCGGGCTCGACCTGGACTCCGTTCTGATGTGCGGCAGGCTATCCTCTCGGAGAGCCGACAATATCCGGAGTCAACTGGAAGTGCTCACCCCCGGCTTCCGGGTGCGATGCAAACACTTCCAGAGGATCCTAGGCCACATGGCGTCTGCCTCCGCGGTGACTCCGCTAGGCAAGTTACACATGCGGCCCCTTCAGTTTTGGATCCGGGGCAAGGTCCCAAAACGAGCCTGGCGGTTGGGGAGATACCGGGTCCTAGTCACACCCGAGTGTCTCCGCCTGCTCCACCCTTGGTCAGAGACGAGCTTCCTACGGGCAGGTGTCCCATTAGGAACCGTCTCCCGTCGTGTTGTGGTATCAGCGGATGCATCCAACACGGGGTGGGGAGCAGTGTGCAACGGCCGGGGAGTTTCGGCCGTTGGTCGGGTCCTCACCTCCAGTGGCACGTCAACATGCTCGAGCTACTAGCCGTGCACCTCGGGTTGAAACACTTGCTCAGGCAAGTCCGCAGGGAAGCATGTGCTGGTCAAGTCAGACAGCGTAGTTGCAGTAGCTTACATCAACCGTCAAGGCGGACTTGGTTGCTCGCACCGTTTGCCCACCCATGGCCTCACCACATGAGGAAGTACGCCTTCCCGCCAGTTACCCTGATTCCCCAGCTACTGGGTCGAGTCAGGAAGGAGGGTCATCAGGTTCTCTTGGTCGCCCCTTATTGGCCCGACAAGACCTGGACGTCAGATCTCATGGATCTGGTCACGTCACCTCCGAGGCAGTTACCTTTGAGAGCGGACCTCCTCTCACAAGCACAGGGCTCGCTCTGGCATCCGCGGCCAGACCTCTGGAACCTCCATGTCTGGCCGCTGGACGGGTCACCTCGTAAGACGATCTGCCACTGTCGGTACAGGACACTATCGCTCAGGCCCGTGCACCGTCCACAAGACGGTTGTACGACCTGAAGTGGCAGACCTTTGTCACCTGGTGCCGCAAGAAAAACGAAAACCCACTGAGTTGCCCCGTCGGTACGGTTCTCTCGTTTCTCCAGCAGAAACTTGAGGAAAGCGTGGCCCCTTCCACTCTGAGAATCAGAATCAGAATCATAATCAGAATCAAGTTTATTGCCAGGTTCTGTGGATACAGAGCTAGGAATTTGTCTTGGTGTCAACCACCGAGGCAGCCATCTGCGGCGCCAACGTAGTCTTCCTCAAGAAAGAGTAAGCATTGCAGAGCGTTACAGACAAACAAACAGTTGCAGACATACAAGGTTACATTTAACTACGTTACGCACAGGTCACGTGCGCTGGAAACTTTTTCTTGAGACACACGAGGAATTTGACAGAAAAGGGAAAGATATGAGCAGGCGTGTGAGTGCACTTATCAGTATTTGTCAAATGTTGCAGTCAGTCTCCCAACAGACATAACAGACTGTCAGGATGGCCTTGAAGAGAAGCCCGAGCTGATCCTGCGTTCTCCAGCCACGGTTGGGGTGGGGTGGGGGGAGGATTACAGACAATTCAAAGCCAATAAAAACAATTTCAGATTCATGGTTAATTTCAGAATCATAATCAATCATGAGTCACTGAGGGCAATCACTCCTGACAATGTGGAGAAGTGTGGACATCTCCTGAAGTCCTGCAGAAAAAGTCCAACCGTCAGAGCCAGCAGACGGTCACTCTGCTTCCCGATGTTGTCTGTACGTCTCCGTCCTTCCTCGGCGTGGCTAAGATGTTACTATTTACACAGTGTCTATGTGGCCACGATATCCGCCTCACATGACCTCATTGAGGGGAAGACGGTAGGCCGGCACAACCTGACGACTAGGTTTCTAAGAGGTGCAAGAAGGTTTGCCCTTCTAGACCTCCCCCGACCCCGGTGTGGGATTTGAGCTTGGTGTTGGCGACCCTCCGCTCTCCCCCCTTCGAGCCGCTGGAGACTACGAGTCTCAGGCTGCTCACACTGAAGGCCTCACTTCTACTAGCGCTGGTCTCAGTGAGACGGGTCGGGGACCTGGAGGCGTTCTCTGCAGATCATCAGTGCCTGACCTTTGGGCATGGAGACTCGCACCTACTGCTGAGACCCAGGCCTGGTTACGTGCCCAAAGTACCCGCTACCCCCTTCAGGGATCAGTTAGTGACGTTGCAGGCCCTCGCCGCTGGGGAGCAATACTTTGCCGGTCACCCACTGTGCCCAGTACGCGCTATACGCACCTGCTACTACGCACAGAGAGCTTCAGAAGCTCGCAACAGCTCTTTGTCTGCTATGGTGGTCGGCAGAAAGGGAATGCCGTCACCAAGCAGAGACTCTCGCACTGGATCATTGACGCGATTAAGTTCCAACGCGACGCGATCAATGTCGTGGAAAACGAACAGTTATCAATTTCAGTCGAGTGGAGAAACTGGTCAGAGTCGAGGGTTGAAGTCAACGCCAGGAAAACGATCAATGTCATGGAAAACGAACAGTTATCAATTTCAGTCGAGTGGAGAAACTGGTCAGAGTCGAGGGTTGAAGTCAACGCCAGGTGGTTTTATTGAGCAAAGCCTAATACATCAGCTAAGATGCAAGTGCCAGAACCCCTCAGGCTTGAGAGTGTTCTTTGTCGAATTTCCCCAATCTGTGCCGCTCTTCAAAATGTTACGGCAGGTTATATACCTTACTTAATGATATTAAAGAGACATTGGATATCTGCTTTTTTGATTGCATACTACATCTTAAATATTCATCTCATCCCACAAACACAATCCCCTTGGTTTTGGTCCAACACCTGTCATTAGAAGACATGTTTCATGTTTGTCCATCACAGATGCCTCTTCCCTGGGATCCGGCGTTTGTTGGGGTCACGACCTTAAGTTGCCTTGCCCGCTGAACGTGAGAGCCCACTCCACCAGGAGCGTGGCCTCGTCGATCGCAGTGGCAAGGGGAGTCTCTCTAGCAGACATATGTAGAGCTGCCGGCTGGGCTACACCCAACACCTTTATTCGGTTCTACGAACTGGATAAAGCGTCGGTATCCACGCAGGGATGAGGTCGAGTAGTAGGGCCAAGCTCTCCTCCCTCTCCCAAGCTTGACTCTGTTTTTCGACAGACACTGGGCTTCTTTGACGAGTGGCGCTTGAGCGCCATCTCTACGCAACACGTCTCACTATGTGAGAAGTGTTCTCCGTCAACCCTGGCGAGGGTCCCCCACGCACGGGTCGAGAGCCAACAAGTTCCTTGGTTGCCCCGGTGGAGGTGAGTGCTACTACCCTTCGGGCTAGGCCCACCTCTAGATGCTGTGGAAGATCCACTAAAGGTTCCTCGGCTAAGCAGCCGGAGGGGTCTTTTCGGTAGGATACTACCCTGGATGTGGCCCGTTGTATTATCCCATAGTCAGGTCTCTGACTGACGTCGAAGTGACCTGACTATGAAAGGGAACGTCTTGGTTACTTGCGTAACCTCTGTTCCCTGAATAAGTCAGGGAACGAGACGTCACTTTCCGCCGCCACATTCAGGGTATGCCGCTGGAAGTCTGCGTTGGCCCGACCGGCTTCAATCAGCGAAAGGTAATTGCATGTGGCACGCCACCGCCCTTTTATACCAGCTGGTATGGGTCAAAGGTAGCATGCAAATTCATGCAGCCATTGAACTTGACTGTTCACTGGCCGGTTTGTAAGAATGAACACGAATGGCTGACGCATCCGTTATCCCATAGTCAGGTCTCTGACTGACGTCTCGTTCCCTGACTTATTCAGGGAACAGAGGTTACGCAAGTAACCAAGACGTTTTCACTCCACTATATTAGCATTACTCGTTACATTACTCGTCCATAATCGATTTGTATCGCTGTTAATTTCTTGAGCGAACGAGGCGATTTCGCCATCTGTAGTCTGCTAAAAGGACTGGAAGCTAATTGTGAATTTACAATTTTTTGTGAATTTGCACGGACAACAAAACTAAGGGCCTTTATAAAATCACCATCAAATTTGAGGAAACACATTGAGGTAAAAGTCTGTTTAATGTTAATTTAAAGTGAATTTATTGTTAAGTTAAACCTTACAGATCTTCCCTGACTGTTGCTAAGAATGTTCTTCCCTGAATGTTACTAAGCCTAACAGGGCAAAAACCACTGTGACATGACTATAGTTTAGCTTAATTTTTGTTGTCTATATTTTAGCACACGTGGCACCAGGACACTCTAGGCAGAAGTTCGATGATCGACTTTATAATCGTTTCATCGAACTTGCGGCCGCATGTTTTGGACACGGGTGAAGAGAGGGGCTCCTGGAGGGATCGTGGGAGTTTGCCCAGCCAGTCTACATGTGTTTTGTGGACTTGGAGAAGGCATTCGACCGTGTCCCTCGGGGACTCCTGTGGGGGGTGCTCCGGGAATATGGAGTACCGGAGCCCTTGTTACGGGCTGTCCGGTCTCTGTATGACCGGTGTCAGAGTTTGGTTCGTATAGCCGGTAGCAAGTCATTTCCATTTCCAGTGAGAGTTGGGCTCCGCCAAGGCTGCCCTTTGTCACCGATTCTGTTCATAACTTTTATGGACAGAATTTCTAGGCGCAGTCGAGGCGGAGGAGGGATCCGGTTCGGTGACCTCGGGATCGAGTCTCTGCTTTTTGCAGATGATGTGGTCCTGTTGGCTTCGTCGGGACGTGATCTCCAGCTCTCACTGGATCGATTTGCTGCCGAGTGTGAAGCGGCCGGGATGGGAATCAGCACCTCCAAGTCCGAGACCATGGTTCTCGACCGGAAAAGGGTGGAGTGCCCCCTGCAGGTCAGAGACAGGGTCCTTCCCCAATGGAGGAGTTTAAGTATCTCGGGGTTTTGTTCACGAGTGGGGGGAGGATGGAGCGAGAGATCGACAGACGGATCGGATAATTAGGACGCTGCATCGGTCCGTCATGGTGAAGAGAGAGCTGAGCCAAAAAGCAAAGCTCTCGATTTACCAGTCGATCTACGTTCCTACCCTCACCTATGGCCACCAATTGTGGGTGGTGACCGAAAGAACGAGATCCCGGATACAAGCGGCGGAAATGAGCTTCCTCCGCAGGGTGGCTGGGCTCTCCCTCAGAGATAGGGTGAGGAGCTCGGCCATTCGGGAGGAGCTCGAGTAGAGCCGCTGCTCCTCCGGGTCGAGAGGGGCCAGATGGGGTGGTTCGGCATCTGGAAGGATGCCCCCCGGACGCCTTGCTGCTGAGGTGTTCCGGGCATGTCCCACCGGGAGAAGACCCAGGGGCAGACCCAGGACGCGCTGGAGAGACTATGTCTCCCGGCTGGCCAGGGAACGCCTCGGAATTCTTCCGGAAGAGCTGGAGGACGTAGCTGGGGCAAGGGAAGTCTGGGCCTCCTTACTGAGGCTGTTGCCCCCGCGACCCGGCCCCGGATAAGCGGCAGAAGACGGTACGGTACGGTATATTTTAGCTAAAAAATGTTCACATTTTTTTTGTTTTAGCCTAAATCCAACATGAGTAAAACACTTAAGTTTTTTTTTTAATCCGATACTTTGCTACTTTGACTCAAGTCTTTTTTATAGTGGTGACTTTTTACTTGTATTGGAGTAACTTATACAGTACGAATTTGTACTTTTACTTAAGTGTGGTTGTCTGGTACTCTTTACAACTCTGGCCAATTCACTTGAAACACGTCTACGGACTGTGAGAGGAAAGCGGAGACCCGGAGGAAACCCACGCAGACACCGGAAGAACATCAGAAAGCTTTAAACAGTCTTGCTTGCTTGATAAATTAATGTCTTTGCGTATGGAGGATATATTGAACTAATATAAAACAGGTTTTGACAAAAGGGTTTACACACAAATAGGTAAATCCTTAGTTGATTTGGACTTTATGTTAAGGTTTAAGTGGCAGTTTAAATAGATTTCATTTTAATTTAAAATATAGTTTTATTTAAATAAAAAAAAAACAAATACAAAAAACTTGAATTTTCCTTCTTCAATGCAGCAACTTTAATTTTTTTTTAAAGCAAAAGTGACACCTTGTGGTTGACTGTGCCATTTCGTGTCCCCAAGTCTAACATCTTTCCGCTAGAGGGCGCCAAACTTAGTCGTTACCTGTTGCGGAAGTTGAGATCGAGAAAACCTGTACGAAAAGAACAATAACTAGTAACTTAATCAACTAATCTGTCTATTAACAATGAAAATAAACATACTGTCTTATACAGAAGGCCACACACTCACATACATATTGGGACAGCGAAAACACGCAAAAGTGTTGCTTTTTATTATGTGTTTATAATAAGCTATTAAGTTACTATATAAAGTGTGTTTGTACTTTATGTATTAGTTGTACTATGTGGTTTCTTTTAGTTACAGTACTCAAAATTGATATGTGATCAACATTGTTAATAGTGGTTAACAATGTACCATACCTTTAGATTACATTATTTTAGTAAAAGTGTAATATTGTAATTAAAGTATTATTAGTTATTATTATTATTATTATTATTATTTATTTTTTATTTTTTTGATCCCACAAAAGCACAACAAAGAAAGACTATAATTACCAGAAAAAACATCAACAGAAAAATGTAAACAATTAAAATAACGGTAAAAAAAAAATGAAAAACAAACAAAAAAAATGTAAGAAACATTTAATAAATAAATTGCGTTAGTACGTTAAAAAAAACAATAAAAAAGAAGCATTGTGCAAAAATACAAAAGTAGTGCAATAGACAGTATGCTATAGTGACACGCGTGTCGCTGCATTGTTTAACGATTTTAAATGTATCGATTTAATATTTAAAGCAGTAAATTAAAACGTACAATTTAATCAGTATGTTTATTAGTGTCACTTGCATAAAGGCCCGAGAGCAAACATGTATTCCACTCTAAAGCGCATATGACACGCCACTGCTCCACTTCTGAGCGACGGTGGCGTCACGCTCGTGACCGCATTTTTCGCGCCTTGCATAACCCGTCGCGTGACGCGGGGGCGGGGGTTAGGAACGTGAGCGGGCGAGAGGCGGGGCCTGCGGCGGTGGGAGGAGCCTGCGAGCCGTACTCTTCCGCGTTTCCCCGGATTTCAACCAGTCGCGTCCTCTCCTCGCACGCCGTCACGCTGTGCCCGCCCACCCGGTGTCTTAGTTGTAAAAAAGCGTGAATCAATTACACGGGCCTCCGCCTCCCCCACCCCGCTCTCCTCTCTCTCTCCCCCCCTTTGCAAAACAACCACCACCGCCTTCCTCCTCCACATGCGGCATCGGAGTCCTGGGCCCCGGCGCACCGGCTCCAGCCATGTCGGCGAGGAATTCATCGGCTGGCGGCGGTGACAGATCGACGGGGGAAATGACAGGTACGCGGAGCTGTGCCCGGTGGAGCTGGTCAGACGCGCCGGCTTTAGGCGGCGGTGTTCCGGTCTGAGGAGACGGTGTTCCCCGCTGATTGGTTTGCCCTCCCGCGTTCGAACGAAAACTAGGTCAGTAGTTCAGTAGAGCAAACTGACGCTAGCCGGAGCGGAGGCGCAGCGGCACAATTGGCGTTTTGTGCCGTGAAATCGGCGTTAAACTGGCTCTCCGCGTTCACGTTGTGCGCGAGAACGACGTTGATTCGGTCGTTAATTCGGTGTTTTTAGCGCGGATTGTCGTCCGCCGCAGCGTTGCCTGTTTGGCGGCTATGCTAATTTTTTTTTTTTAAATGCCCGACGTGAGGCGATTTCTGCCTTCGCCGCGTCCTCGAAACTTTCTTGTGAGAAACATTCGAATTATTCGGCACTTGTGCCGCTTTACCGGAGCGAATTCGTTTCTCAATCGCGTTCACATTCCCAACTGGAGGTCTCGTGAAGAATGCGACGATACTGGTTCGTGTTTTGCTCCAAATGATTCGCTTCCTCAAACCAGCGACTTTTCTCCGAAAGAACTGCATTTTTGCGCGATTTGCCGGGTTGAGGTTTATTATTTAAACGCGTAAAGAGTACATAAGTAATGATGCATAAAGTTCTCCCTCAAAACGATTCCATAATCAGTGGATTCCAAAGGTTCCTCCCATGAGCCCGTAAAAGCTGTTTGTAAATAAACGCACAACTTGAACTTGTGATCAAATGCCAATGTGTTGTCATTGCGCATCAACACAACAATCAACAATCATTGAAAACAACAAATGCTGACAATTTAAAATCTAGATTCTTTTCCACAGCAGGGATGGTTCTTCTTTCCCAAACTGTTTGTTGAAGCCACTTCTTGGAGCCTTTCTCAGTCATTAGTCGATGGCGCTTTCCGCTCGGTGAATGTTTAATGAGTGAAAATGATTTGTGACGTGAATCGAAATCATTAGCGTTGTGAGGTCATAGAGCTCGTCTGATTTCTTGAAACGTGACGGTTGTGTAATATGTAGGTCAAACCCGGCACACTTATAGGCCAGAGCTGTGATGCCCTCGTCTTCCTCCGCCGTGGCTTTCTCTCTCTGGCTTAAATCAGCCCGTGAACTTCTGGACGCTTCTATAAACGCTCTAAAGCCGGTCGTGGTGACGTGACGGCTGTTATCTGATTTGTCGCTCTTCCCTTCCTCTCGTGACTGACTCTCCCCCGTCTCACCTTCCCCAGCGCTGAAACGTGACTGGAATTCAGGTTGTCGTGGGGAAAGTGTGTCTCGCAGATTCCAGTCATTTCTGCAATGGGACTTTTTCAGGTCAATTATTTACCGTATTGCTTTTCCGGTAAGGTGTACGGCAGCCGTCAAATAAAATTCACGTTTATGTCGGTTGATAAGACTTGTTGTGCTCATGCAGTTCTTACGAGTGTGATTTCTTTGATCTTTGTCTTATAATAATCATAGCCATTTACTTAACACCAACAACCAGACGATCAAATGAATAAAAAGCAACAATTCTCTTACATTTTGCGCTTTGAGACAGTTAAAACTGTGAACTTGAACTTGATTGGCCATCTCAAATCCAACAAGTGTATATACAGTCGACTCCTGTTAATTGGGACAGATTTGGCTATTTTGCCCCAATAAAGCGGCGCATTATGAGTTATGATTTTGACTTTCTGCCTATAAAGCGGCTGCTTCCATTAACAAGTGGCCCAATTAATGGGCGCTGACTGTATAAAGTACTTAAGTTCTTGGATTGCGAGACCATACGTCTGTAGCAGAGTCATTCTTTTCTGTAGGTGTTTCAGATTAGCACATTTTTTCATGTCTGGGCTTTTTCTCTCTCGACATGCCTGCCTGCTTCTGCATCAGGAAATGAAAACTCATCTGCTGTTATTTATAAAATGTGTTTATGAGATCAGGCGTTTTGGTAATCTATCACTATTTGTGTTTAAATTGTTGTATTTGTGTGTACAGTATTTCCGTGTTCATTTGGTAGAACTGAAGTGTGTTTGACGAAAATTATGAAGCTGTTTCAACGTGCGACAGTGTTGCCAACAAAATGATAGCGTCACATGTTTGGAACGATATTCTTCCCTGTTGAAAATGGTTTGCGTAGTGTATTTGTAGTTGAATTTACGATGTTGAAAAAAAAACCGCCAGTGTAAAATTTGTGTTCACTTGATTGCGCAGAAATGGGCAAAGCTCATACTTACCGTAAATTTTCTTTGCAAGGTCACAGAACCTGCCAATTGGATGGAAAATTTGAATGACATCACTGACCGTCTAGTCACAGCCCACTGTGTAGACCCGCCCTCTGATGCTGATTGGCCGGTTCTTAGCGCGCATACCTGATACTAAATGCTATTGCGGAAACACAAGCGTATTTGAATTATTTTCTGGAATATTGTTCCATTCTTGTCAGTGCACAAACGTAGAGTATTCAAGTTATCGGAGACGAGGAAGCAAACACTTGCCAAGAACATGACCGACAAATCAAAAGAATGTGTACGTTCAAACCTGAGGCGTTTTTACAGACTGTTCTGGTTTCCCCTGATACTCAATATTTAAACCGTCTTGTCATGGTTTTTTCAGGGTTTGTCACTTATAAATCTTCAGCTCAGATTTTATGACCATTTCTTAACTGCTTTTTGAGTAACAAATCTTATTTATAGTGCTAAACGAAAATATTTATAGTGTGTTGGTCACTTTTTTTAGTTTTTTTTTTAATTTAATGTTATTTTTAACTTTATTTGCAGAACAACATAGACATAACAAAAAATGGAAAGACAAACACACACCCTTCACTGTATAGTAAATGAAACAAAGTACAGCTTAAATGCAAACCTAAATGAAAATTATTAACACTTGTCAACCTGTAATAAGAACAACGGCGTGGGGAGCATCAATGTCTTTACTCATTTTAAGTGTCCAAAAAAGAGGAAAATAAGGTCACTTTTTAACTTTTTTTTTTTTTTTCTGGTCTCTTTCTCTGGCCACTGATCACTTTCCCCCCACTTACAGTTTATTGTATTTCTATTGTATTTTTTTTTATTCTACATCTTTTTGCATCGTGTTGTATTTTATTGTACTGTACTTTCATTTTTTCCCTTTGTATTGTATTTTATTATACTATTATTTTCTCACATGTATATACATGCACTACCCCCTTTTAAAAGCTGGGTGATTCTAAAAGCATTTCGCTACATATCACTTATGTGACAAATACAATTGTATTTGATTTTTACATGTTTTACTCTTTCAATATGCGTGTGTTATCAAAGGTTCATCCACATGCTTTTGTGCTTCGATTCGTGAGCTTTACAAATTTCATCTTTTCAGGAGATGGTTTGATGGAAAGTAGGTCAGCAGAACGGGGGTATGTGTCTGCGCTTCTACGAAGGTGTGTGTGTGTGTGTGTGTGTGTGACGC
>CM051501.1:24699633-24747461 GCA_028031935.1 Paedocypris micromegethes | reverse complement strand
GACGCGCTTTTGTTTTTTCCGGGGGGGGGGGGCATGAGTAATAAAACAATGGTGGAGCTGAAGTCCTCATGAACGTTCACTGTTTTGGTGGTGAAAGTGTTTTGTCGTAGATCTGAAACACGCAATCAAACTAAAACGTGACTTTACTTCTGTAAATATTTACGTATATTCATCAGTTCAAGTTCAAGTAAAGACATAGCGCTTTTCTTAGTTCGAGACTAACGCCAAGTCGCTATAACTAACGCAAAGTCGCAAAATTTGACGGGTGAAGATTACGAATAGAATAAGTTAAACACTAAACGCATGATCAACTCAGAATAATAATTTTATACATCTTATATAAATCTTTGTACGGTCGAGCTACTGCCATTAAATTTGCCTACGATGAATTATTGAATTTGGTTGTAGTCCGGTGAAAAGCCAAAACGTGAGAACCATGCAAAAAAACAAGCATCAACATGTCTTCAGAACCTATTTAACAGACAAAGTATTAAAACTTACTAGTTCGTTAAAAAGTAGTTCCACGTTCTAAGATGCTGATCGGCCTCTTGATGTGAGTATCGACTCATTATGTGTAAGAATAAAATATATCAGTATAAGACCAATACATTTTTAGTTTATGCAGAAGGTAAATGAGAAATTATTTGTTTTGTGGTTTCCCATGAGTCTTACATGGGTCGGTTAAAGCCTTTGGCCTGACAAAACCCCGGTCTGATCTGCAGGAATAGTGATGAATTGGTTGTTACGTGGACTCATTTCAGTGTGTCAGACCATTAAGATCCAGTTTTTCTTGAGACGTGTTTGTTCAGACGTGCCTCACCGTGACCGCGGTGATTAACCGAAGCCGTGAATGCGGCGTGAGTTAGTGCTTCATTTTCACGTTCGTCATTTTCTGTCACACTTCATTGTGTTCTGAATGAAAACCGTTGCTGTTTTAAGAACGTGTTTTTGTAAAGTCTTTGGGGTCTCTGTTTTGGAGCCATTAATAAATTAATGTTTTGTTTAAATTACATTTTCTGGAAAATTACAACCACGATATTGTTTGGCTGTCAGTCTTAAAAAAAAAAAGAGAGAGAAAATGGAGGAAAATAAAGTAGCGGCACAACATTGAGTTGTATTGAAAGGATCGTAAATTCCCAGTTTAAATGTTATTATTATTATTGTTATTATTATTATTATTATTATGATTATTACTACATATAGAAATATTATTTAAAAAATATTGTATAAAACTTCTTCGACTTGTTTTATAATTTATTTTCTGCTGAGATTGATGTATTTGTTGTGTTTACACCCAAGTTGCAATGTCCCAGTTATTGCTGAAACGAGTAAAACATACATTGGTTTTATTCTATTGTGACTAATCTCTTCAGGCTCCATGAAATCAGAAGAACATGATTAACAATGGGGATATCATTATGGTTTTTTGAGTCAGAAATAAACACTAAAGTCAGGGAATTTTGAATGTACGTGTCTTATATTTAGAGATTAAGAATAACATGCTTTGTCTAGACGTATTTCTTGTCATTTTTACACTTTTTAAAAGCTTCCTTTTTTAGATTTGACTATTTCAAGCAGTACTGTATCATCACAAACATGCCTCTGTTGGCCATTATTTCACTAAACTAAACTAAAACAAGAATCTGAACCTTACTGTAAAAATAAACCAGACTACTATACAAAACCCCAGAAGTTTGTGCTGGGGTTTTTATTTATATGGAGTTTTATTTGCTTTGTGTCTTCATGATTTTAATTCATTTGACATTTTTTGTGTGTCACAGATTATAAAAGACTCGTTTTGCCATAAGCGACAATTTATTCTTCCCACTGAGTTGATCCGATGTCGTATGTAACGACACTTTGTGGAGATTACAGGAACTTTTGAAAAGTGTTTTAAAACATGAGCTGTAAATCAAACCTCATTGTTTTACGACTACACGGTTTCAGCCTCTAAATATTAAACTGAGCGTCTCTTAATATTTAACACGGGTTGATGGCACGCAGGTCTGCGAAAATACAACCGGGGCTTGGTGCCAAAACGGTGCCAAAACTCTGATCCGTCAACGCTCCGCTGACCTACTTCTGCACACTTTTGTCACGTTCCTTGCACAATCGTAGGTATGAATAAACTCAGTTTGGGCACGTTTCAAATACGCTTCTGTTTAACGCCGCTCGGTCGTTGTTTAGGATGGAATTTCATCTTATTTTATTAGGTACATTCATCTGTACCAGGGTATTATGGCGGCTTTTGGCACTTGCTATGGGTATTTATCGCTTTTAATAACGTTTTAAATATTTAATCCCAGTACATTACCTATGATTATCACTCACCAACCTTTTGTCTTAATAAAGGAAAAGCTGTCAAATTTGTTCCGTACGTTTATTTGTGCCTCTTTAGTTGGGTGAGTTACAGAGCGATTAAATTGCCTTATTTTCACAGCGATTTGAAATGTGAAGCGTAGAGGAAACGAGTGAATGGTGAGTCAGTCAAACGTCCTTTTTTCCTCGGCTAGTGACGTCACGCAGTTATCACAAGCGCTCGAATGAGGGTCAGTGGAGTCCATGTGTCTCAGAGAGAGGGGGAGGGACGAAGAGAGAGAGACCGAGTGAGAGTGGCTGACTGAGGGAGAGAGAGTGGTGACTGAGTGAGCGAACAAGAGAGGGAAATCAGAGAGAGAGAGAAAGTGAGGAGAAGAGGGAAAAAGAGAAGGAGAGAGAAAAAAAGTGAAGGAGAGAATGAGTGTGTGAGAGAGAGCATGAGTGTGACAGACAGAGAAAAAGGGAGACACAGAGCGCCAAAGAGAAATCAGAGAGAGAGAGAGAGACAGACAGAGAATGAGTGAGATAGACGAACAGACAGAGAGAGATTGAATGAGTGAGAGACAGACAGGCAGACAGACAGTGCAAGAGATAGATAGAGACAGACAGAGAGATCGAATTGGTGACGGAGAGAGACAGACAGGGGGAGAGAACGAGTGTCAGAAAGTGAATGAGAGAGACAGACAGACAGAGGGTGAATGAGTCAGACGGACAGAGAGAATGAGTGAGAGAAGACCAGAACGATTGATTGAGTGAGAGAGAGAGGGATAGAGATACAGATGGAAAAAGAAAGAGTGAATGAGAGAAAGAGACAAACAGAGAGAGAATGAGTGAGAGAGGAAAAATTGAGGGAGATAATGAGTGAGAAAGAGAGAGGAAAAATGGAGATAGCCAGACAGCGAGAGAGAAATCAGAGAGCAAAACAGACAGAGAGAATGAGAGAGAGAGAGAGAGAGAGAGCGGGAGAGTGACAGAGAGTGTGAATGAGAGAGCGAGAGAGAGAGACAGAGTGAATGAGAGAGAGAGAAAGAGACAGACAGAGTGAATGAGAGAAAAAGAGACGGGGAGATATGAGTGATACAGACAGAGAAAGAGAGAGTGAATGAGACAGAGACAAACACAGAGAGAGGGAGAGTGACAGAGAGTGTGAATGAGTGAGAGACAGACGGAGTGAATGAGAGAAAAAGAGACAGGGAGATATGAGTGATACAGACAAAGAGAGAGTGAATGAGACAAAGAGACAAGAGAGAGAGAATGAGTAAGAGAGAGGGAGGGAGACAGACCGAGTGAATGAGAGAATGAGACAGATGATCCTTGTGTAGAAGAGGAGTTTGAAAGGTAGATGAGTGAAGACACGCGTGAGGTGAGAGTGGCGGGTCAGCGGAGGTCATGTGACGGGGAGCTAGTGAAACGCAGAGGGCGTGGCCTTCCTTCCTTTTCAGCCGCGTTTGAGCGAATAATCCCACCACAGATCGCGGCTCCAGCACGCAGGATTAAAAATCAGGTTGTTGCCCGATCTGTTAACAACTATTTAGGTCACTGGGCCTGTAGAGCAGCGGTAAATATAGGAGCTAGTGAACACCATTGTCGCCTACGCCGCACTCTCACGTGCCTACCCGGCCCACGCCAGGACCTGCAGATGAGCGTCTGTTGATCTGCCAGGCTTAGAGCAACAGGTGCGGAAACAGACCGCGCCGGGAAAACCAATTCATGAACGAGTCGCTCTTCTAACGGCGAATTTATGAATGGATTATGGCGATAAATACCCTTAACAGATGGTGGATGCGGTCACATTGTCACTTGGTTGAAGGTTGGACTGAATGGCTGGGTTTAGTTAAACACCAAAATGTAGAACAGGGGTGGGCAAACTTTTTGATTCGCGTGCCACATTGGGTTCTAACATTTGACATAGGGGCTGGACCGGGCTTCCTGGTGCGGGAACTGTCAATCACATTCTCACCAGCCAATCAGAATAAGATCTTCCCCTATGTGAAGCTTGTGCCAGAAGTCCATACGAAAAAAATGAAACGGACAAAAAATATATATATAAATTACCGGTAAAGTAAAGAAAATTTTTCAAACCAAACCGTGAAGATTTTTGTTTGTTTCTTCGAAATTTACTTTGATATTTTTGGCATCTGATTCCATAGACTGACAATGTAAAAATATATGTTATAAAAATACTAGTACAATTCTTTTAGCAGAGAGGTAGGAAAGTTTCAATTATTACTACTAACTACATTATAACAGGCAGTAGATTACGCATTTAATATTAAATATTACATTAAATTAAATTAAAAATATTCATTCCATGTCTTTTATGCATTTATTTCAACTTTGTGGAAATAATCCTGTACTTAACAGGGGAGAACCTTCTACAGCAAATATTGTAATTTGGATTTAAATGTTAATAGTGTTATCTTAATACCTTGTTTTATCATCCTACATGTTTGTTTGTTTTTATCAGAGAATTTGTTTGTTTGCTTTTTTGTTTTGTTTTTTGTTTGTTATGTTTTTGATGAAATGGTTATTAATAACTTTTTTTAAATAGGTGTTTTAGTGTCAAACAATCTTTTTGTGGTGATTTTATATGTACTAGACAATATATTTTTATATTGTATTATATTATATAAATCTCTCTCTCTCTCTCTCTCTCTCTCTCTCTCTCTATATATATATATATATATATATTGGTCAATTTTTTTAATTATATGAAATGATTGACTGAAAATCAAAATGATGATTTGGCCATATTCTTTTTACTATAACAGTCTATATATATATTTTTTTTATTTTTTACCTAAAAGGATTTTGTGTGTTGTATGCATGTAAAAATTGTTCAGTTAACATTTTAATTTGTCATGAAAATTTCCGAAACCTGTCAAAATGACCACACGGAAGTATTTCTAATGATAATTTTATAAACCGCGTTCTCTTCATTTAAACGTTTTCTCGTGGCGTTGACATTTGTGGGGTTTTTTGTTGTTGTTTCAATGTGTGTTTCTGGGTTTCTAGGTTTTGTTTCTTGTAATAAAATTTTTTTCGCTTTAAGTCGTCACAGACGTGCTGCTCTATATTCGCAATGAAACGTTTGTGTTTTTGTGTGTGTATGTGCCGATTACGTCTGGATGGTCTGGTTCTTTAGACTCCACTTATGAAAGTCCTTTTCTATGGTGCCCTGGTTCCAATATGGTTCCAGTAATGTGGTGTTATGGTATGTGATGGTGTGTTTTTCTTTAATAACGAACGTCTCTTTGACCGCAGACGTGCTGGAGGAAGAACCCCACGGACTCTCCGCCTCCCTGTCTGGCCTGATGACCCCCACTTCCTCTTCCGGCATGGCCTCCGGCATGGAGCTGCCCAGGAAGCGGAAAGGCAGCATGGATAATCCGTAAGAGTGTTGATGGATTATCTGATTTTTGTGAATGGAGGAAGTGTAGACAGTCCCATTTGGGGTTATACAGAACATGTTTATAATCCATATCATTTTGAGTGTTAATGAACTTCCTGCTTTTCATGGACATCAAACCCAGATGTTCGTCAGATGATGTATATTCAACGGATATATGAACTTGTTTTTTTTTTGTTTTTTAATCACATTTTATTATATATTTTTTGCTATATACAGTATTTTTAAAAGTTTTGGAAACGTTTTAATATTATTTTTGGCAGTTTTATTCAGTTTTATTTATTTTGTACAATTTTATGTAAGTAGTTGCAAAAGTTATATTTGTTGAAAAACTACAAACAGTTTTATTGAATTTTTTTCAAATGTAGCAATTGTAACAGTCTATATATGTATATTAAAAGGCATAAGTGGCCAAGCGAAAGAATATCAGTTACAAAGCAATTATAAAATCCCAGCCATAAATACTGTTCATTGTCTTTTTAAACAAACCTCTAATACTTTAATTTAATTAGAGATTCGCATTATAGTTTTCTATCAATTACTGCGTCTGTCAATAAAACCGTGAAACCTCTTTCCGAACGATTCTCCTCGATCC
The DNA here is from genome assembly GCA_028031935.1 of Paedocypris micromegethes. Classification (NCBI taxonomy): domain Eukaryota; kingdom Metazoa; phylum Chordata; class Actinopteri; order Cypriniformes; genus Paedocypris; species Paedocypris micromegethes. Next base: position 24,741,138 of record CM051501.1, on the reverse strand, counting down.
GTTAAAACACAGCGATTCAAATCCGCTCCAGAGTTTAAAATGCACGTGTGTGGGCGGAAGAATGTCAACGCATAAATATTGAAAATGCGTCGTTTTTAGGGCTGGAATTTTCCAAGCGCTTTGTATGACTAATATCCTCTTGTTTGGCCCGTCATCCCCCGTCCTGCTTTTCTGAATGGGGACGGGAAGTGTGTGGTTTGTGTTTTCTGTCCTTTCAGAATCACAGCAGTATTTCATGAGTCACTTTAATCATCTGGCCACTTTGTTTCCAGGGAAACGAAATCTGCATCAAATCTAGATGAGGACATGGAGGACGACCAGTGCAGGTACAGATCTCACGAATGTGCACAAACACACCCGGGACGTTGCACATTGAGTTCTTGTTTGTGTTTCAGATTTGAAGGAGACGACCAGCACTTAAAAATTAAGTGTGTCAGGTACTTTTTTGTAATTTTAACTGTGATTAAACTGTGCCAGTTTATTTCTTGCAAGTCGAAGAAATCATTTACACAGTCTGGGAAATGTTGTCGTTGATTTACCAAGCAGTAGGGGTGTATCAATATTCCGCGGTACGATATTTTCATCCATTTTCTGAATCGCTTTTTTAAATGTTGGTTACCTTGAATTGAGCAGGTTTAGTGCATCGTATGTACACTAAACCGTATTTACTCGCTTATAAGAATACCGTGTGTACCATAATTACTCGCTTATAAGATTTGTCCTCAAGATTTCGGGCTCAAACTGGGCGGCTCGTCTTATAATCGAGGTGTACAGACATAGAAAATGGTTCACTCAGAACAGTGTGCAGATATTTCACTCTTTCTCGCGTAATTACATAAACTGCCATGATATAAACAAGTAATAATAAAACAAGTAATTCTTTCAGAAATTGGCGTACGTCAATTTTTGTGTTTCCCTATAGCGTCATACAGGTAAGCACAATGCATCCACAGAGAAAACAAATAAAAATCTACAAATACTTGCCTGAAATGGAAATATCCAAAAGTCCAATATTAGGTTTCTACTAATTTATATTTTTTCACAGTTTTTCACTTTTTCTTTATAGTTACATATATGTGAATTGTCTTATAAGACGGTAAATACGGTACACATAAAACATTTTACAAGTTCCCACTTTCTCTGGGAATCAAACCATCAGGTGTTTCAAACCCCATTGATACTGATAGGTTGAAGATTTAAACATTTAAGCTGAATCACGTTCTAATGGAAAGTGCAACATTGTTCCCATTTTGGACATTTGAATTTTGCATGATAGTCTCAGTGTCGTTTCGTGAGCTGTGTATCGTTACACCCCTACCAACACAGTGATGAAGAGTTGTGCTTGAGAAGATGTGACTTTGGTTGATACTTATGGCAAAGTGTCAACTTTTAGGGAACCTCACAGTCAGATTGAGAAACGACGGCGAGATAAGATGAACAACCTCATTGACGAGTTAGCGGCCATGATTCCCACCTGTAACCCCATGTCGCGCAAAATGGACAAGCTCACTGTTTTACGAATGGCTGTGCAGCACCTCAAATTACTCAAAGGTACCTATTCGGCTGTCAGTCGCTTACGGTTGATCTTAATGTGCCTTAAAAAGCCAGTTAATTAACTCTTCACGTACTCTGTGGCATGTTTGGTTGCTAGGCACGGCCAGCTCTTTTGCAGAAGCCAGTTACAAACCTGCTTTCCTCCCAGATGATGAGCTTAAACATCTTGTCCTAAGGGTAAATCCGTTTAAGTGCAGCTTATTAGAAGCTGTTTGTAAGAAAAATATCACTTTTGATTCTGTGTTTGCCTTGCCGATGCTTAAATGTGTTCATTATATTTCAATCCGTCACCTTTTTCATCCAGGCTGCAGATGGTTTTCTGTTTGTGGTTGGCTGTGACCGTGGAAAAATAGTCTTCGTCTCAGAATCCGTTTCAAAAATCCTCAACTGCAGTCGGGTAAGATGAGTTTTTGATGTTTCTGAGAATTATGAGTCGTTAATAACATAGATGCCACAAATCCCACTAAAGCTGCGGTAAAAAAAAATGGTCTGCCCTTTTGGCTAGTATTTAAGTTTTTACTAGTAATTCCATTTCTGCATATACTTGTTTTGCTAACTCTGCTCTGGGCAGACTAGTAGAATTAAGGGGATACAATACATTTATTTTTAATAACAATATCAGACTGTCTTTTATCACCCTTAGATGGGTGAACATCATTTTTGGCCGATGACATCAAAACAATGAGATGATTTTTCCCATGTATGGTGGGTAATGACAAAACACAAGATGACATAAAAACTGTTGTGACTGATGTTCAGAATCTATCGGCACATTGCGCCGTTCACGGCTCGTTTGCTTTTCTTCCCCAGACGGAGTTAATTGGCCAGAGTCTGTTTGATTACATTCATCCCAAGGACATTGGTAAAGTGAAGGAGCAGCTGTCGGCCTCTGAACTCTACCCGCGCGAGCGCCTCATAGATGCCAAAAGTAAACCCATTGTACCATTAAACATGCTCATAAAAGTCATTTCAGTCAACTACTTCTCAAAGTTACGGCTTAAGACAAACCAGGGCGATTCAGTTTTTTTTTATAGCGTGGCAATGTAAAAAAATTAGGGCCAAAACAATAAAATCTCGACCTTCTGTATTTTTCCAACTACAGTGGTACACCGACGTAAGAATGTCCTAGATAACAAAAACTCTGAGTAATTCGTTCTGAAATATTTTCGCTATACTACAGGGGCGTGTCTTTTTCTTACCATTAGCATGCAGGGAGACGAGACGTGTAAAAATAAAAAACTGTTAATCTTCAAGCACGTCGAAAAACCCCCAACAAAACACTAACGTTAGTTTACGGCGACCTTTTATTCCAAAATATAAAATAAGCGTGTGTTCCCCCAGAACGCCGTTGTATATTTTCTCTCCCATTTTCGTCACAAGTGTTGCCAAATAGGGCCGCCATATTAAATTTACGTCATGCAAATCCCTGAGATCTCCGTAATCTTGTGAGAACGGTGACCAAGCGATATTGCTGTTCTCACGAGATTACAAAAATTCCAGGGATTTGCATGACGCCAAGATGACGGTTGGGAGATTGTCTGCTGTATCATTATGTACTGTGTCTTTATAAACGCCTTCCAAGGGCAAACTAAACGACTGCTATAGGACATGTTTTTTATCACATTATTTTACAATCATTTATCATTTCAACTTACAAAGTCACGGATTAGATTGATAATATGTAAAATATGAGCTAACAAAATTCTTGCCGATCGAAACGTTAATTCCGCACAGTGGGGTGCCACTGTATAAGGCACACTTAAAACCCTAACAAATGTTTAAAAATTGAGTGTGTGCCATATATGCGGAAAAAAAATTAGGAAACAAACGTTTTTCATTAGTGCGCCTTATAGTACATAAAATGTGTTAATTCTTCTCCATTATTGTTTTCTATGATTGTTAAAAGCCACAAATAATATATTCCAGGAAGAAACTTTTTATGCTGTTGTTTGTAAATGGGTTTTTTTCCCAATTAAAATGTACTTTAATTTTAATATGTGTCCCAGTGATGCCCTAAAAGGCCCGATGGGACTCACAATCTGGCCGAAACCAATGTTTTCACCTCTTGCTGCTAAATTGATAATTTAACCTTTATCCGATTGTAATTAGTCAGAATTCATCTTATTTTAATTAACATTTGTGTGTGTGTGTGTGTGTGTGTGTGTCTGTGTCCGTCCTAACAATCCTAACAATTGTTTAAAAATTGAATTGTGTGCCATATGTTAAAATGTTTTTTTAGAAACAGACGTTTTTATGCTGTTGTTTGTAAATGGGTTTTTTGTCCCAATTAAAATTTACTTTTAATTTTAATATGTGGCCCAGTTGCCCTAAAATGCCCAATAGGACTCAAAACAATGTTTTCACCTCTTGCTGCTAAATTGATCATTTAATATTTATCTTATTTTAATTAACATTGGTTTGTGTGTGTGTGTGTGTGTGTGTGTGTGTAGCGGGTTTGCAGGTGCAGGCTGAGCTGCCCGTGGGATCCGCTCGGCTTTCCTCTGGTGCCCGCCGCTCCTTTTTCTGCCGAATGAAGTACAACAAAGTTACGGTCAAGGAGGAGAAGGAGTTCCAGCCCGGTGCTTCGAAAAAGAAAGGTGAGTGTAGCCAGTTGAGAGCGTTCCGTCTGGATGATGGTGAATCTCCGAGCAGAGTCGCAGCGCTACTGCACCGTGCACTGCACAGGCTACATGCGCACGTGGCCCACGCGCCAGCTCCTTCCTGAAGGTGAAGCGGAGACGGACAAGGAGAGCTCACACCTCAGCTGCTTGGTGGCGGTGGGTCGCGTGCACCCCCACAACCTCTCTCAGGCCAACGGAGAGATCAAGGTCAAGCCCACAGAATTTGTCACCCGCTATGCCATGGACGGCAAATTTACCTTCGTGGATCAGCGGTGAGTTCAGTTCACGACATATGGCTTTTAATTTTCCAGTTCGGGACAAAATCGTTTTTTGTGTATGTGTAATTAGAGCTGCGCAATTTATCGGTAAAAGATGGCGATCTCAGTTACACCGCCCTCGCGATCTAGCACTGATCACTTTGGCATTTTTTTTTTTTTGACTCCTTGCTCTGATTGGTCAAAACCAACCAATCACAAAGCAGATCCCCGCCATCGTCCCTCCACGACAGGTTCTAAAATTCAAATATCTCTGAAAAAAAGATTTGGCAGATGAAAAAAGTGTGCTTACAATACAAAAAGTGGACTTTAATTAATGGTGCACCTTGTAGTCCACAAATACAGTACATATGCTTTATTGCCGCTTTTATGTGAGTAAACCTGGTGTCATGCGTTTTCTTAAAGCTTTCTTAAGGTTTAAAACTGCTTTTAATTTGACCCCTAGGGGGGGGGAAACGTGAAAAAATATTTTTAGAGTTGTTGTTGAGTACTTTATAATTTTTATTTCTGTTGTTTTTAGTGTGAAAAGCTCTAATCATTTCATAACACATTAATTGAATCACTACCATATGACATCATGTAGTTTTCTTTTTTTTAGTTATTGACTCTGATTGGCTGATAAAAAGTGGTTTAAACATACTGCTTGCAGCTGTTTTTCTTTATGTGAATGTATTTATCTCACAGATAAAAGAAATTGGAAAATAAATCCACTTTAATTTTTAACCAGCTCAGGTACGACAAAAAACGTCTGACTGTTTAAAGTCAAGAAAAGGCAGTCCTGCCTAGGTCTGCACTAGAGGGCAGCGTGTGTATTCTTATAGTGGTTTATTATTATTTATTATTGATTTGGTTGTTGTTATGTGCAGTAAAAAGTAGAAATTGTGTTAAAAGAATGTTTTAAAGTGTACATGTGTATGGTTTTTGTTATCAACTAGTTTGTTTCTACTCTAGCATTGTCTTATTTTTACCTTTTTATTTTAGATTAGTAGCATGGGTAGATTTATACTTTTATTTATTGGTTCACTTAATTTAAAAATGTATTTACAAAATTGTATGTCACATTCTTTTTCGGAGAAGCAGCTGCATATTACTATTGTACACATACCTGTTTGCGTAATATATTTAAAACATAATTGGTCCTAAAAGTACTTTATTTATTACTACACAGAGCCACCACTATTTTGGGATACTTACCGCAGGAACTACTCGGGACTTCCTGTTATGAATACTTCCATCTAGATGACCTGCCACATTTGGCGGAGAGGCACAGAAAAGGTTTGTGTTCGCTCCACTACACCAAGTAAACAAGTGTGTTGTGAGATTTACTCAGAAGATTTGTACAGAGAGTAGCCAAATCCTCATCATCATTAACCTAGTCTTGTTTCTAAAGACTTCTAGAAGCTTATAATGAGAGACAGAAGATGTCTATTTCTCTGAGAGATCCACATGAGGGCTTTGTACAAGCTTATTTCTTCAGACAGAATATCAACCACACATATGGTTTCTGAAAAGATATCAAATGCATAATTTGTTTTTTGTATATATTATATTGTACCTGATTTATTTTGTCTGGATTTTGGACTGCTTTAAATGAAGTTTTTTATTATTTATATATACATTATATGTATTACATTTATTTCAAATGATATTTATTTAATTATATGTATTTACAATATTTATATATATACACGGTATAATATATTACTTATTAATTAATATTTTTTTACAAGGGGCAAAAACCTGGTTTTCTGCGTATTACTTTGTATTGAGTAAACGCTGTACAAAACATAATAAACAATTTTTACACTATATTGTTAATGTTTTTTGACTAATATCTTTGTCTTTCCAGTGCTGAGGAGTAAAGAGAAGATCGAGACAAATTGCTATAAGTTTAAAACAAAATATGGCTCTTTTGTCACCTTACAAAGTCAGTGGTTTAGTTTTATAAATCCCTGGACCAAAGAAGTAGAATACATAGTGTCAACCAACACCGTTATAACGTAAGCATTTTCATTTCTCTTCCACAGTTTTAATCTTTCAGTTGAGTAGTTATATTTTAATTTCAGTTATGTCTTATGTTTGACTCTCTTGACCCTTTTTTTTTTAACCCAGTGGTAAAAGTAATTCAGGGGGAACTGGAGATAAAGCAGAACAGCCGAGTAGCTCCAAGACTTCAGAGGGTGAGTTGTTCGTTTAAAACGCTCGTCCTATTCGTGTGTAAACATGTAGGTTTGTCGCTGATATTCGGCCTTGTTTTCCAGACGACCCCAAGAAATCGCAGCAAATTCCAATCATCCCAGGGATTTCCAGTGCATCGGGAATGATTTATGCCGGATCGATAGGGATCCAAATCGCTAATGAAATAATGGACTACAATAGGTGAATGAAAGACTGTATTTTTCAGATTATAAAGCGGGCTTAGTTTGCACAAATTGACTGCATTTTTTAATCTACTTTCTTTTGTCTGGACTTTAATTTATGATTTTAATGTGGAATGCAAACACATGTTCAGAGAGACAGCAGAATCATCACTGTAATGATTAATAAACCGACATTATTTTAGCCTGAATGGCAAAATTGTGATCATACAATGTCTTTATCAGTTTAGTTTTGCTTTTTGGGGCTTAAATTCCACAGTTTTATGTGTGATAACAGATGATGAGTCTGAAAAGTATGGAACACCAGTTACGCTCCTTTATTACATGTGCTATTTCTTTGTTTTTTGTTTTTTTTTTGGTCAAGGCAAAGATTTTTACATGTAAAAACGATTAATATTTTTTCTCTGTTCAATGAAGAATGAACTCCTCACCATCCAGCGGCAACACCAGCCCGTTCAGTTTACTCCAGGACAAGTCTCCAGTTGCGCTTGCCCAGGCCAGCAGTAATGTACGTCACGTGCGTACTTGCAGAAATATGTCCATGTGTTATAGTAATGCATTTGTCCCTCTATATCAGGTGCCAAACGGGGAAGCAACAGATGTGGACATGCCTGGCAAATCAAGCTCAGAAGAGGAAGCAAGAAGCGGAGGCTTCAGTGCCGGAGAAAACCTCATGGGTAGATGTTTCACCTTCATAAACAGAGAATCTGCAAACATCTCGTGTCTATTCCATTGGTTCACACGCATAAAACGTGTTATAGAATACAGTGTTGGGTGTAACGCGTTAAAAAGTCATATATCGTTATTTAATTGTATTCATTTTTCTTCTTATGGGAAAAGTTTAGTTTTCCGCTTCAAAATCGTTGTTGGTGCACGTGATTCGCGACAGTTTGAGACCGTTGTAATTAAAGTGGAGGCGTCCGGCTCAGTTTTACAAAATGGCAATATTCAAGTCACTTCACTGTTCTGAAAAAGGCATTTGTGAGATACTTCCTGCGGAGAAAACACTGTAGCCCGCTGTCAATATCGAGCACTGACCCTGCAGCACAGACGAACACGGAAGATGGACACCGCGAAACTCCTGTTGAGCGGCTGAACTCGATTTAATTCCGACAGCAGAAAGTGTCTGAAGTTTTATATTTATTAGATCTAGATGGATGGATGGATGGACAGATTAGGATAATTCAGAAAGCTTAAAAGGTTCAACTATTCGATTTTAGGGTATGTTTATAAATAATTATTCCTTGAAGGTTTATATGAATTTTAAACAGTATTTACCGTATATCTTCCAATAGTGGTTATTCAAAAAATTATTCAGAAGGCCAGGTGTCTAGTGGACACAGGCTCTTAACCAAAAAGCCTTTGTTTTTAATATTATAAAATATATAAATATAATGTAATATATAATATAATAAAATATTCTATCGAATAACAATTGTGCGCTTTGAGACAGATCAATCTGTGAAAAGCGTCTTACAAATGCTCAGAACTTGAACGTCTGCTTTCACCGAGGACAGGCTACTATTGGAGACAGGCGTTTAATTGCTCGTGATGCGTTCACGCCACTAATAGAAGATACACGGTAGTTAAGTTACTTATTCAGTGATTTATATAATTTTTCAGACACAGTAATCGGAAACGTAATTTGATCACAAAATTGTAAAGTAATTAGTTACTTTTTATATAGGTTTTTTTTAAGTAACATAACCAGATTGTGTTTGTGTATTTCAGAAGGAGGTTCTCAGTTGGATCTGGATGGAGTTCCTGGTTTGGGGGCTCTGAGCACTGACGAGGCGGCGATGGCGGTCATCATGAGCTTACTGGAGACCGATGCCAACCTGGGCGAGGCTGTGGACTTCGACGAGATGCACTGGTCTCTATGAGCGCGCAGCTCCAGCTTTTTGTAGACCCATGTTATTTTGAGGTTGGAGCAACCATACCTCTTTTTTTTTTTTTTTTTTTTTTTTTGGTCAGGCCAAAGACAATTCTCTGGCTTATGTTTTATTTATTAGGTTTTTTTTTCAGACATGTTCTCCACCTGTTGACAGATTATCTCCTCTTTGTGAATGACAACCAAAACCAATCCTGATGCTTGCAGACGTCTTCTGGTCTCTCCGAGTACCTTAAGCTGAGTACCTTAAGCAGCCACAGCGCCACCTTGTGTTGGCTGTGCTGTGCATTTCTTCACCTCGGCTCTGAGGTCGTTTCTACTCTTAGGGATGGTTTAGAATGATGAGAATGTTCGCTTCTTTTTCCATGTTGCGAAACACACGCCTCAGCCAAGCCATAAGGCAAGAACCTGAATCCATAAAACCATCAATTTTTTTTAAAGACAATATCTAGTCTATCAACACTTGAACTGTTTATGGATTCTTTGAGGCAATGCTGGACTGATATTTGTGTGTTTTTGAAAGCGTCGTGTCCGGATTCCTTTAGCCAGAGAAAGCTGGTTGTTTCTAGACTAGGAATCATCTTGAATTCTCGCTTGATGAGCGAGAGTGACGGTGTTGTCAAACAGTACTTGAAAGATTGTGTGTGAAAGACCTGACAGCTTTTCTTTTCCATCTCCGGTCTAACAAACTTGTGAATCTTTTGCTTTTTCCCTCCGACAATCCTCTGTCTTGCTCGGGCCGTGCTGCTTTTTAAATCGGGGTGTGATGAACCACGAACGGACTCTGGGTTCTTCTGTGGTGGACGCAATCTGTACAAAATCTCCCACAAGCCTCGTTTTGAACTGCTGAATTGTGAACGAATGTTGACTAAGAGTGAAGGTAAATGAAATGAATCAGTTGTCCACAGGTAAGGGCAGGGTTTCTCAGGGAACAACTCCATCTAAACCCCTTCTCCGCGTCCGTTATGAAGAGCCAAGTACCACTTTATTTAAATTTTTTTTACCCAGTTTTCATCCAAGGATGTTGGAATTCCATCTTTAGTTGTTTTTTATTGTATTTTTGTCGATCTTTTCACCACACGTCATAAAAAAAACGACTCGCCCTTGATGTACAATTCAATCGGTTTTTTTTTCCGTTCATTTCATCGCGAGTGTGAACGTGGCTTTGCGATTCGCCATTTTCACGGCTTCTCTCCGGTTGCGATGTTTTCAAAGCGACGGAATTTTCACCTGTCGGGTCGAATTCTCTTTTTAAGGAATCCTCAAAGATCGAAACGACATTTTGCCGTCATTTATACCTAAAGAATTTGAACATGTCCTGGTGTGTAATCGTTCTCTAAGGGCTACGTCTTTGAATTTGAAGGGCAAACGTTTGCATCTCCCCGACTAGTCTTCTGCGTTTATATCCGCGATGTCTTATTTGGATTGGGAGGCTGATTTTTGTTGTCCTTGTTTTTATTTCCTTTCGTCCCTCGTTTTCCAACTAACATGTAAAATGCCCAGGAAAAACATTCTTCTTAGTGATTCTTCACGCTTCTTCCACTTCATTTGGCGCGGCCGTTCTCAATCTAGTCATCGGAACTGTTCTACTGTGATGATGTGGACTTGCCTTGAATGAGAGGGCGGTTTTTCCCGACGTACCAAAGTCACGTCCCCAGGCTCAGTGCTGTCCCGGGAAGTTGTGATCATCGATAAATCCTCTTCATATCGTCGCCTCCATCGATCCACGCTGGCAAGAGCTTACTTGAAGTGACGACACTGCCCCGCCCAACTGCGCGTGTCCCCCACAATGCTTTGGCGAGTCATTCCCATTTGACATTTCACAGCCAATCACAGGTCTGAGATGATGGCCAGCGAGGGGTTTGGATCGGGCAGACGTCGCCTTAATAACAGGAAGAGCTGCTTCGTCCTCACGTCAAGAGCCGAACTGTGCCATAACCGTAGGCTGGTCCTAAGTGAGGTCACGGGGTCATGGCGATGGCGTTCTCGCCCCTTCTCCTCCTATGGTTGTCGATGTGGCTCCGTGTGGAACGCTGTTTGGTGGAAATCGAGTACTGTACGGTGTTGGTTAGAACCACGGACCTTTTCTACTGTTGCTTACCTTGTCCTTATTTCACATGTCTCATTGTGTGTAGCCTAAACTGACTTGTTTTTTTTTGTTTTGTTTTGTTTTGTTTTTTTAATCGTTTCGGTATTATTCATGCATGCCTTTTCGTGTACCTTTTTGTTTTTGAGCTGTTTCTGTTAGTTACCTGAGCGTATTTGGATAAAGGTTTTTTGCCTTACGAGACAGTCCAAGACTTGTCCGTCGTCCACTCTGTTCCTGATGGTCTTGACGGCGCCACCATGTTGGAAGCGCTGAAGACTGTTGTGGTGACACCGGTTCGTCGCTTCCTGCGGGGAAGCCACGTGGAGCCTCTGAACACGGTTATGGATCCAGCCGAGCCCGGTTCGTCTGTCGCTAAACCTCTTGTTATCGAGCATTTGTACGTATGACGCCATCGCTGCTGCTGTCAACTGGTCTGGTTAGTAGCAGAGAACCTGTTTCTCCAGCCTGACTTGGAAAAGATTCTTAAATAAACATTAGTTTTCTTGTATCAATGGCGTCTTTTGTCAGCTTTGACTGAGCAGATTGTAAAATGAGATGCTGGTAACATTTTTTTTTTTACATTTCATAATCCTATTTCTGTTATTCAGCCAATAAAAGCCTATGTTTAAAGAAAGGAAAGAGGACAATGCGCAAAACAAAGCACACAACTGCATAATGACGACATGTTTCCATTTTTTTTGTAATTGCTCCTGATTTAAAATGTGGAAAAGGTTTGCTTATATTTACGTGCATATTTGAAATATTTGCATACATAAGTTTCCCCTACAGTACTTTTTTTTTTGCTTCAAATATTCGAAAAAAGAGGTGCTTTATAAATATGGTATTTTAATTATTTTCTCTTCCCAATTCTACATCTTTGGATTTTTTTTAATTACTCTTTTCCTTTTCATAGAAGGAAAAGCAACTGTAACTGAGACAAAACAATTTCCCTCTAGGAATAATCTTTAAATCTTAAATTCCCACTGAGTAGAAAAAACAAAGCGTTATAACCACATTGAAAGATTCACACATTGATTCATATGAAGATCTGTTTTAGAAGGATATATTCTACATCTAAATGTTTACTTGTTTTACTTTATTTTCATTTATACGTATTTGTGTGTGTGGGTGAGTGGGATAAAAATGCCTTAAAACCTAAAGTTCTTAGGTTTACGGAAAGTATGATTTTAAACAAAAAGTCTACTTCAAGTGAATTTAAAATCCGGTTTAAATTTGGTATTTAAATCCGGTAAAAAAAACTTGACTATTAACGTTCTTGCTAAATGTCTGGGTTTTTAATTTATCATTATTTTAATTTGCTTTCGTTCACGTTTAATTTTGCCCAACATCGGAATGAAATGGTGCTATAAGGCCTGTTTATTGTAACGGTGAAAAATTAGAGTACGTTTAAATTACTTTGTAAGTAATGTTTAATTTACTTATTTGTAATTGTATCCAAGTCTTTTGTGCATTTTTATCCATTTTCAAATTATTCTGCGGGTCTGATCAAACCCCTTTGGGGGCCATATGTTTGACACCTGGACTAGACATGATGTATTCTATACAGAGAGAATAGAACAGAATATATTTTATTGTTTACTTGTGTACATTGAAATTGGTGCACAAAAATATGCATTCGGGTGCAAATGAATAACTATAGAAAAGGATGGAATTTTATCATTGAAAAGTGTAAAGAATGTAAACGAGGTAATCAGAAACAAGCACAAAAGAATGTAAACACGAGTAAAATGAGTAACCCTTTTTTCGTTGCACAAAGGGCTACGAGATGTGTAACCAGTTATGAGTGATATATGGCTCCATTTCATTTATAAGCATGTAAAGCTGTTGACAAACTAGTTTTCTCCCACAGTTAACTAGGTCAATAGGTTTGAATTCCTCACACACGTTTCCCACTACACTGAGATGTTTGGGGTAATCACTTAGTGTCTGGATCTCCTGCTGTGAGATTACACTACTTTTAATTCTCAGATGGGTAAGAATGATTAAGTGAGAGCGAAGTAAAGCTGGGATTTGCTGTGTATATACGTCCATGTGTGTATCATGTGTGTATCTGTGCGCTGATGAAGATGGGACAGAGCGCTTCTCTTCCCTGCAGACGAGGTGGAACCTACATCACTGAACTTTACGAGTGGTTCAGGTAAGGCCGCAGGATCCGCTTATGCCGTCCTGCAAAACTCTGCGGACTTTCATTGACAATTTATAGCTCCATAATTGTTTTGTTCAAAGGATTTATGTGCATACGGGGGATTTTACTGCGAAACATAAATGTCAAATCTGATTATAAAACCATATAAATCGTTACACAGTAAGTAGGTCGTGTCATTGTAACCGTGTAACCATGTGACCTGACCTGGGCTTTATATATATTTGTTTTTAACGTATGGTCATAATTTAATAGTTATAAAAAAAAATAATAATAATAATATATATAAATATATACAAGAATGATATTTTTGTAAAATATAAATAGTATAATAAATATAATGTTGAATAATATTCACTTCATAGTTGTTAAAATATTATGTATACAAATATATACATTACATACATTTTTATCAATTTACTATCAGTAAATAACAATAATTGTTTTACGTCACTAAAAATTATATTGCAATTGTTTTTCACTCCACAATTGTGGTGGTGTAAATAGTCCTTGAGTAAAATGGCCAATAATGAATATCAATCGATATTTTTTACGATAATATTTTAAACAAGTATTTTGGGCAGGACTTTCCTGAACGAGTGTCCCAGTGGCCTGATCACGCTCCACGAGTTCCGACGTCACTTCTGTAACGGGACCGTGGGAAAAGAGTCCGCGGAGTACGCAGAGCAGATATTCCGCACTCTCGACAACAACGGGGTATTACACTTAAAAGCATTTTTACTCTATATTTTATCTTTACTTTTTACGGATTTCGATACACATACACTCTCTCTCTCTCTCTCTCTCTCTCTCTCTCTCTCTCTCTCTCTCTCTCTCTCTCTCTCTCTCTCTCTCTCTCTCTCAGATTGATACAGTATGCACACAGTTTATTTAATTACACATGCCCTATTGTTTTGTAGGATGGAGTTGTGGATTTCAGGGAATACGTGACGGCCATCAGCATGCTGATCGAAGGCTCCACCATCGAGAAGCTTCGATGGTCCTTCAAACTATACGACAAAGATAAAGACGGCGCCATCACACGATCTGAGATGCTTGAAATCATGCAGGTACAGAAACTCGCTCTTGATACTCGCCGAGCTGCTCAAACTGCGGTAGAACCGAGAGTAGACATAATAACCACCAATAAACAACTCAAAGCCAACTTAAAACTCTGTAGAGTCAACACCAATTAATTATTTGTTTAAATAATTAAGACATATCAAAGTTCGAACTCGTTCGTGGATTAATTGCGTGCGTTTGTTAAATATTGTACATTTATATTAAAATGTCATATAAAAAATGTTCAAACTTGCAGTTTGTTCTAATATTACATTTCAGCGCAATGAATAACGTGTAACTAGCTGTGCATATTTAACTCGTTATAATCCTGTACGGTGTGGTCTGCTGGAGCAGCAGCATCTCAGGCCAAGACAGGAAGAGACTGGACAGGATCATCAAAAAGTCCAGCTCTGTCCTGGGCTGCACTCTGGACACTGTGCAGGAGGTGGGTGAGAGAAGGGTCCTGGATAAACTATCATCCATCCTGGACCTGGACTCTCACCCACTGGTGGACTCACTGTCTGCTCTGGAGAGCAGCTTCAGTGGCAGACTGATTCACCCCCGCTGTGTGAAGGAGAGATATCGCAGATCTTTCCTACCTGCTGCGATTAGACTCTACAATTTGAACTTAAATTTAAACTGGTGACTGGAACTATGCTTATGACGGGCAGCGCTACTTGTTCATTTATGGTCTGTGTTTGTTTGTTTATTATGATGTGTGCAGTGCGTTATGGTGATGTTTGTTTATTTATTTGTTTGGATTTGTTGTTGCTGTTGTGACGTGAAATTTCCCCGCTGTGGGACTAATAAAGGATTTTTCAATTCAATATTTGGAATTGGAAAAAAGTGCCCACATAGGTATGAGTGAGTGTGTGAATGTGTTTGTCTGTGTGTCCCGCTCTGCGAATGGTTGGCCACCAATCCAGAGTGTTTTTCCCGCCTCCGGCCCTAAGACGCTGAGATAGGCGCCAGCTCCCCGCGACCCTGTAAAGGATGAAGCGGTAGAAGATGACTGACTACTGTAGTGAAATTGTGAAAATGCAGAGGGCGCCGCTAGAGGTCGCTGTTTATCCAAAGTGTGGCTTTATTTCTCAGGCCGTTTATAAAATGAGCGTGGCCGCATCATTAACCAAACCTGACGCACTGACCGCGGAGGAATGTACTAACAGGATCTTCATCCGACTCGACAAGGATAAGAACGGTGATATACTTCACAGTTTTTTTTTTTATTAATCATATTTTTTCTTTATTTTTTACTGTATTGTATTTCTACCACGTATCTTCATTTTATCGTTTTTAATCACGTATCATTTTTGTATTTAATGCTGGAAAATGCATTTCACTATACCGTGCCATGTATAATGTGTGTGTGTGTGTGTGTGTGTGTGTGTGTGTGTGTGTGTGTGTGTGTGTGTGTGTGTGTGACAAATACAATTTGAATTTGATTTTACAGCAGTAATTGATCTGTGGAACAAAGCTTACGTCAATTACTATAATTGAATAATTTGAAATAAAAAAAACGTCTTACATATCATTTTGCATTGCAGCAAGAATCAGTCAAGAAGAATTCATCGAAGGCGCCCTGAATGACGAATGGATCCGAGAGATGCTGGCGTGTGACCCGACCACTGTGAAAGTGCAAAAACCCTCTAAAAGCAACCTGGTCCTCTGAAGAAGCACCTACTTTCATTACAATAATAATATTTACTTTCATGTGTAGAAGCACAGATTCCTTGATATTTTCAGAAACCCGTGATAAATACTATACAATCAGTTTACGTATTTTACACATTGCAATTGAATTGAATTGAAATTGAATTGAAAAATCCTTTATTAGTCCCACAGCGGGGAAATTTCACGTCACAACAGCAAAAACAAATCCAAGCAAATAAATAAACAAACATCACCATAACGCACTGCACACATCATAATAGACAAACAAACAAACACAGACCATAAATGAACCTGCCCGTCATAAGCATAGTTCCAGTCACCAGTTTAAATTTAAGTTCAATTGCTCCAAAGCTATAATTTCTATCGTCTTTTGCTTCCTTACATCTTTACTTGGGATTGTTTTATTGCAATTTAACGTTGCTTAAAGAAGTAAAATAAAGATATTTAACATGTCGCCTCGTTTAGTTATTAATCCAGCGCTGTTCAAAACTGACCACAAGAGGGCGCGACAAAAAAATATAAAATAAAGCAATGCAACGTGTCAAAAATTGCCGTTTGATTGCGCATTTATTTCGCAAAAGGTATATGTTATAATTGTTATGTTATGTTACATTATGTTATAATTCATAAAAAAAACCCGATGTTTTTTAAGAGTAGTCTATTTGGTTCCACACGGCATGATGTTTTTCCTGCTTTTTTACATCTTCACTTAAAAAATATAATTTATTTAAATGTAAATTATTTAAAACGATGTACTTACTTTAAATACAGTACCCGTAATATACGTATATAATAGTACATCGCTCCCCAATGCGTTGTTCAAAACTGTCCACAAGAGGGCGCGAGAGAGATAAACGTAAAAAAATCAACACTATCAAACATATTAGAATAGGTTCATGTTGCCCCATACAACAGTTAAATAATGTTCGTTACTTAACGGTTGTTTTAAAGTTTGTGATGTTAAAGTTTCTGATGTTTTTGTATACAAAAAACTCTTTACAAAAGCCAAATGCAAATCGGCTTATGCTGCATCAAGCGTCACAATTATTATTAAGCATAAAGTGTATAAGAGTTCATATTATAACACGGTGACGAATTTGATGGTCGTTAATATTAACTAGGCTAGCAATGCAACACCATGGATATTCAGTACGAGGAATCTGAACACTAAACAGCAAAGCCTTTCCCATAGTAGGGTGTTCCCTGTCTGTGACGTCACTCATTCCTGCTTTCATTGTCGACATGGCGCAGGCGAGGTGGGAGAACCAACTACGGCAAGAGTGAATCTTCCAAGGATCTTAAAAAGGGCAATTAAAAGTTCAAACGGAATTCTGATTTTCCATTTCACGCACAAGTCCACAATAGGTGAGTAAATTGCAACCAAAATCTGCGTGTTTCGTGCGTTCTTTCGGCTTCCTAAACTTGCGTACTTGGGGAAAACAGTTTCTACTCTCTAAATAAACACACTCTTTGGATAAAAGTGCTTTAAAGAGACGTGTGGACAAAAACAGATCACACAATACGTGTATTACTTTAGACTACTCGCAGCTCATCAAAACTAACGGTTTGCCACAGTGTTTTCAACGCCTTTCTCGCTCGTTTTTATTCATCAAGCTGAATCCCAAAAGTGATGTTATACTTTAACCGAAGCGCAACGTGTTCGTCAGCCGTTGAATATTTGCTAAGAACGTGGAATATGTTTGTGAGGAGCCGAGTGTTTTCCATCCTCACCTGCGATCCACGCAGATTGCCACGTTTTCATCCCGCTCAGGCGGAGAGACGTTCGCGGTGAAAGTTTCGCGTGTATTTAGCGTGTTAAAGCAGCACGTCTGTGGGGGAAAAAGCTGTGAAAAGTCAAAGAAACAAACTCTTTTTAATCGTGTAAACAGACACATTTCTTTGTATTTGACCAACGGTCAAGTGAACACACGCAAGACTTCAGTTGTGATTCCTGCTGCCCTGGGACTCGAACTTGTGACCACGTGGTCGCAGATCCAACTCTCGGACTACTAGCCACAACCCACTATAGTAATGGAACCTGGTGGTCCGGGATTCGATCCTATGGCCTTCTGGTCTCTAATCTCCGCTCTGTCACATGAGACTCTTGTGTTACATGGGAGTTGTTGTCACAAGAAATGTATATAAAGTGTTTCTTTATGTTTTGTTTTTTCTTTAAATGTCAGTTTATCTTCCATTACTTCGTCTCGTGATGATTTTTGTTACGGATTTTTTTAGCTGTCCTGTTGAAAATGCAACAGAAATGACAGTATGTTGTAATGACAGCGTTGTAAATTAAATGTCATTAATTCGTACATTATGGCTGTTTCGTTTAACAGTCACTCTTTCCAGTAATATGAATCCATGTTTGTTATCATTACATATCTGTCGTGTAAATAAAGTTTTCTTCTGCTGTGTCTACTCTACTATGACAAAGAAGACAGAAAAATGTTTCACATAGAAACGTATTATTTATATATACGTATTATTATTTTGTATTGGTACTTCTATAAGTTATTAGCAAGTCGATTTAATGACCTTTTAGAACTTTAAAAGAATTTAGCACAGCTTTTCTTACTTATCACTTATAACACTAGCCTGTTTTTTATTGCGTTTCTGTGAAAGTCGGAAGCGCATTACATTATATTATATCATTTTAGAAGCGCACCTGAGTATTAGCATTTAACACATCAACATTAACTTTTTTTTTTTTTACTTTTTATGAATAAAAGTAGATTATTCTGGATTTAGTTAATTCATAGGTGTGTGATTGCTATTGATTGACAGATGCAACAGCCAATAAGAGCATGGAAATGGAAATGTGACGGGCAATATGGCCATTATGAAATCTATAATAGCGCATAATTAATTAAGCCCACAGTGCTCAAGTATTTGTAGCGTACAATCACGAATGATGAAAATTATTGTTGTCGGCAAAAGACGATCATCAGACGATCCTGCTTTCTTTATTTTCTTCCCGTGTTCATGGCTCAGGAAAGGATGACAAAGCAACGTTTTAATTTTAATTTACATTTTTTAGGAGTAATTTGTAGATCGTTCACAGGTCAGCAATGCTATTTGAAATGGGCATCTTTCAAGCGTCTTCAATGCTGGCGTGTGATTGGCTGCGATCGCCCTGACGCCTCGATATAGCAACAATTGTCTAAGAATGGAATTGCTGACATGTATCGTTCTGAATGGAAAGATAGTCGTATTCCTTTCTTTGTCTATTTTGGACGTTTCTAAGAAAAGTCTGATGACGCGGCGGCGACTGTAACCTGAGGCGGCTGCACATCTGTGTTCTTTAACGCCGTCACGTGACCCGCACATCTTTTATCACTCTCTCTTCGGCCTGGTCGCAAACCTCTCTGAGTTTAATCCGTGAAGCCACGCATGACTTTCTGTTCTGACTGCGAGAGCTTGTAAGAACTTTAGAGACGCGTCACATGACCAGTGTGGTGTCATGGAGCTGAGACAAACTGTCAGGATTTATTGCAGTCTCAGAACGCTTTGGATATTGGAAAGCAATTTTTTAAGATAGTTTTTACTTATTTTTTATTTAGAAGATTAGTGCCAGACATATCTAACAATATATTTCTAAGAAAAGAACAAAGTGCTTCACATTTTGCTTGCAATCGTCACATTTTTGCGTATACAGGATTTCATGTTGAATTCTTCATGCATTTATATAGGATTTGTTAAATTATAAGAGTTTTCATGACAGATGGAACATATTATTTATATTATTATTATTAATAATACTTTTGTATTCCTAAAACGACTTTCAAGACCTTTTCTTCTCTTCACAGACACGGTTTCATAATATTTTCATGTATAGGGACAAAAATGTCTACTATTATAATATTCTGAAGTAATTCGCAACCAGAATAATTAAGCAAAAAAAATAAAAACACTTAAATTGCAATTTATTGTGTACTAATATTTAAAAAGCAGAAAATGAGACGATGTACGCACGCTGAACTTGTCCCACACTTCCTGGTCAACTGCTGCCAATCACTTTCGCACCAGCCAATCAGAGCAAGCCCCGCCCCCCACGTGAAACTAGCGCCTGAAGGCCGGAGGCAATAATCTGAAATGCGCGGAAATTCCGAACATGAGAAGCGTTAAAATAAAAACCTAACGAAAACGTGTGACACTAATTTGATTCCATAGAAATCACATTTTCACCTCCGAAAATGCAAAATTCCGAAATTTCAGCGTCGTTCACAAATGCCTTTCCAGCGACTCTACAACATGTGGACGCTTGCATTAGCGTGACTCCCGGCTAGCGTGCTGGCGTACACGGCTTGCCTGCCATGAATGCCTTTATTTCCGTTGAGATGAATGACCCGAAGCCAGCCATTTCTTTTTCCTTGGCATGTGCCAGCCGAGGTTTTCCTGCCGGTCAGTCAGAGCGGCACAGAGAGGGATTGTGGCCGTTTCCTGGACCTTGTGGAGGGAATCCAGTTCTCATTCATCATGACCTCAGAAGCCTCCATCTTTATTCTGCTCTTATCAGTCCTCAGAAAGAATGACATCCATTTCAGCGTTTCGTCAAAATTTAGGCTTCGTGCTCTCACGTTCTTTAGCGAAATCATGCTGGTA
The DNA here is from genome assembly GCA_028031935.1 of Paedocypris micromegethes. Classification (NCBI taxonomy): domain Eukaryota; kingdom Metazoa; phylum Chordata; class Actinopteri; order Cypriniformes; genus Paedocypris; species Paedocypris micromegethes. The sequence goes on along the minus strand of CM051501.1, from coordinate 24,720,828 downwards.
ATGATATATTACGTTAGGGTTATTTATAGGTTTTCAGAATCATAACTCTTAAGAGGTTGTTTGCACGGTACGTTGAATTCCATGTTGGTTGGTTGAATCAGGATTCATTTTTTCCATGTCGATTCAAGATTTAATGTTGGATTCTTAAGGCACTTTAGAACATTAGGATTTAGAAATTGCAAATTGTGGTACAAGAGGAAAAAAAAAGAACACGTGACAAAAAATGCATAATATGGTTTAGAAAATGTATTTTGTGCAACACAAATAGTTGTGATCTAAAGTAAACCATCATGATTTATTTTTTATTGCAATTCTGAATTAAGAATCTTGGTTGTGTGAATTTGTCAATCCCTAAGGAAATGACTTTGTCTATCCTGAGGAAGTCTGACATTAATAAGAGTGTTGTCTTGTCTTCAGACAAGAGTGTGTTATGCTTCAGTCACGTGAAATCTTTTTTTTTTTCTCTAGAAGTGGTTGTTTTTGTTATCTGAAAGCTGTAATGCCTGATAATAACACCTAATAAATCCATTCCAGTAGTAAATAACCACATTTAAGAAAGTGAAATGCATTGTTGCGTACATGCGCCGTGAATCCCGGCCCTTTTAGACATAACAAAGACGAGTTTAGTTTGTAGCGTGTGTTTCAGTTAATAAAACAGATAGGGCTTTCCAGAATACTGCGACTTTCATGTCAAGTTTTGTAGCCTGGAGAATAAACACATTAGCTTTCTTTGAACTCTTTGAGCTTCTCCGCAGAGCGAGTCTTTTGATCCGCTGTTTCGACAGAGTTTGAGATTGACAATACGTTTGGCTGGCGAATCCGCCCTCACATGCCACGCCATCTACAGTCTGCAGCTGACGCAACAACGCTTCAAAGGTACCTTAAAAACAGAGTACGTCCGCTACAAAGCTTTTTTTGCGCTTACTCGACTTGTGTAGTTAAAGGTAAAATGAGTAGTTGTAAGTTCACTCACCTTGAAAATTGGACCGTTGAGTGCATGGAGTTGTCTGTACTTATTCATTTCCACAATTTGTCCCTCGGAATGTTACTCCTGGCTTCAAGGAACTATGCAATAAATAAATTAAAATGTCACAACTTGAAAAAAGTGATTTTTTTTTTTTTTATTTTATTTATTTATTACTCTACATTTTTTGCCAGACAAGCAAATCGGTCAAATCTTTTACAGCAACAAACTCTGCAAGTTACTGGCTTATAATATTCAGCCTGTGATATTATTGCGCTAATTTTGATTGATGTGGTTCTACTTTCCCTTTTTGCAAGTGAACCAAATACTGTAAACAAAACCACATGTGCTGAGACTTTTCACTGGACAAAAAGTCTCATGCCGGAATAAAACAGGAAGTTTGAAAAGAGGATGGAGAGTTTTTTACATGAAGTTTCCAAATATAATCTTTTCTTGGAAGTGACAGTGGGCAGAAAAACAAGGAGATTCCCTTTTATCATTCGTTTGCTACCGAGCTTGAAAATTTCTGGATTTATATGAATCTTTATGAGATGATATCTGCCCAAAAAAGGTGACAGGGCATTTGGTCCGAGGCTTTGGAACGCATCTCTTTTCCATGGCATATGACCCGGCATAAACAATTTGGTTGTGTTTTCAGTTAATTTTAATCCCACGTTTTAGTCCTTATAATCTTTGTGTGCTTTTTAGTAATATGTATATTTATTTGTTAATTTTATTATGATTGGTTTTGTGGATTATGTGATTATGCTTTACTGTAAAGCACTTTGGTCAGTCAACTGTTTTTAAAAGTGCTTTTATAAATAAAGTTGACTTGACTTGACTTGACAAATCTCGAGGAAAGAAAGAAACAATTAAAGAAAGATAAAAACAAAGTGAGATTGTCAATATCCGGAGTACGGACCATATCAAAATTGTGCTCACAGTATAGTGTCGTGTACTAGAGTTATTTTGGGACAAAATTGAGAAGAAACCACCTCTTCACCAGGCCCTCATCTAGTCCCATAGTGCACCAGGGTTGGTTTACGAGCTCATTACTAAAAGACCACCTCTTCACCAGGCCCTCATCTAGTCCCATAGTGCACCAGGGTTGGTTTAGGAGCTCATTACTTAAAGACCATCTCTTCAGGAGGGTCATGTCTGATTCTTTGCACCAAGGTCGGTTTAGGACCTCATTACTAAAAGACCACCTCTTCACCAGGGCCTCATCTGGTCCTATAGTGCACCAGGGTTAGTTTAAGACCATATCACTAAAAGACCACCTCTTCACCAGGGCCTCATCTGGTTCTATAGTGCACCAGGGTTAGTTTAAGACCATATCACTAAAAGACCACCTCTTCAGAAGGGTCTCGTCTGGTTCTTTAGTGCACCAGGGTTAGTTTAAGACCTTTTTACTAAAAGACCATCTCTTCAGGGGGGTCATGTCTGATTATTTGCGCCAAGGTTGGTTTAGCACCACATTACTGAAAGACCACCTCTTCACCAGGGCCACATCTGGTTATGTGCACCAGGGTTGGTTTATGACCACAGTGAGGAGAGATCAGCTCGTCAAAAGGGTCTTTTCTGGGGTGAATATACAGTCACTCCAGAAAAGATGTGACTGGTGTGAAACTACAGTCATACCCCGACTAACAAAATGAATACGTGCCGAGAGCAGTTTCGTTTGACAAAAATGTTGTTAGCTGAGCCACATTTTAACATCTGAATTGCTCTAATACGTGCCATGACTTTGTAAAAACGGACAAAAACTTTTTTCATGAAGGATAAAATATTGGTAATAAACATGTTACAACGGAAGTTGTTTAGTTTGCCCCTTGGCAGTTGTTTCAAAGTACAGTACAGTAATATAATGATATACGAACAATCTCACATGAACTGTTACTGCCATCTTGAAATGATGTTCCTTGGCAACTAACTCACCGTAGGTTTTTTGTTGTTTTTTGTTTATTTGAGGTGCAAAAAAGATTAAACTCTTGTTTCATACACGTCTGGACCCTCATCTCAATGCATGCTAGCGTTAAGAAAAAGTATAAAAACCCTTGTAAACTCAATATAATCTGATATAGCGGAGCGTGGCGGACCATCTCTTCATGTCCTCGTACTGGGAGCATGTCACCAGGGTGTTCCTGGGACATGTGCCAGACGAGCTTAACAATGTGTCCTCACTAGTCCCCAAACAAAGTGGCCAGTGTGTCGTCCAGCACTCGGCCAACGAGCGGCATAAACGGTTATTCTTTAAAATCTCTGGCTAATGGTTGAAGCTGCGTCACCCAGGAAACGGCAGAGAACGGAGAACAAGTCAGCGTTGACTTAAAGGAGCTGCTGGGATTCAGCCTGCTTGAAGACCTTGTCTTGCTGTTGAGGAGCATCGTTCCCTGTGATTCCTATGTGAATGTGTGAGATTTTGCTCACTAAACTCCGGCCAGCTTATAATAACGCAGATCTCTAAAATCTACAAGAGAAGAGGATCCGTTGCTTATTTTGCACCTAAAATGTGGAATGCTCTGCCTAGCGCAATTCGAGACTCAAAATCAGTGAGTCAATTTAAGTCTAGACTGAAGACGTGTCTCTTCAACGAAGCATGTATTGACCTGTTATAATAACTTACAGAATAAGTTAATATAATCATATAGAAAGGCTGCCTAGTCTAGTGCTCGGAACCGAATCACACCTGCACCTCCTAAAACTGTCAAAGTCTTTAATTATGGTACTTCATGTTTTCCTAATGCTTTGTTTTTTCTGTGTTTCACTCCTCTCCTGAGCGTAGGCACCAGTGAGCTGGGTTCTCCCCAGGGTTTTTTTTCCTCATTTAGAGAGGTTTTTTTTTTTTACCTCTCTCGTCTTTACCACTGTCGCATCTGTGCTTGCTCACTGGTCATGGTCATAGTGATAATCATAGCCATTTTCTTAACACCAACTACCATGAATAAAAAACAGCAATCCTCCTACATATTCACCTGTCGACTTTGATACAGTTAAAACTGTGAATTGCAAATGCTCTGATCTTGCACTTGAACTTGAGATTTTCATAAAGAAAAGCTGTTCAAGCTGAAATGTTGAACACGGGGTCTCGAGTAACAAAAGTTTTTGTACAACAGTTTAACGCCGTGTTTCTTTGCAGGATTAGCTGGGCAAGATGATGTCCGATGCCAGCGACATGTTGGCAGCTGCCCTGGAGCAGATGGATGGTATCATTGCAGGTAATTCAGGTATTACGTTCTTCATATTCTTCTCATTAAATTGTGGAAGTGTTTGTCCATTGATGTAGCTCACTGGGTGGAGTTTGGTGATTGGAACGTCAAAGGTGATGGGTTCTCAAGGTTTTTGTCTGTCTGTCCATCCATCCATCTATGTATTTGTGTCTCAGTCTGCCCTTCCCTCTTTCACTTTTCTCTTTCCATCTATCTATTTTTCTTTGTATATATTTCTTTTAAGCTCTGTATATTTATCTACCCATCTCTCTCTCTCTCGCTCTATTTATCTGTCTATCTATTGCTCTATCTCTCTATTTCTCTCTCTGTCTCTAACTATACATATCTTTCTCTCTCTCTATATATATATATTTATATATACATACATACTGTATCTCTCTCTCTCTACATATATTTCTCAATATCGCTCTCTATATCTCTCTATCTCTATGTCTCGCTCTCTCTATCTATAATTCCCGAGGAAGGCACAAAGTTGTCCATTTGTAAAAACTGATGCAATTTGAGCCGCTTTGGATAATGCAGATGTATCCAGGTGTGTTTAATGTGAACGTAATTAAGATGCTTTCAAGATTAGAGAGCATCTGTGGTCCCCAGCATTCAGACTGGAGAGATGATGTTATGGTCTTTTTTAATAAGACCTTTTTAAGATTTTTTGGCTTTACGATCACATGATTTTTGAGGTTTCACTGATTTAAGCTGTATCATGATTCTGCTTTCAAGACTTCATTGCTTCCAGCAGCATTGTTTGAGCGATAAACCCTTTTTTCTGAACCTCTTTTTAATTTCTGGGTCAAATTTTACTTTTGAAAAATGTAAGTGTGCAGTGCTTGGTCATTGTGGAGGTTTTTTTTTATCTACAATTCCGAGCAACAGTCTCTTTCTAACCTTTATAACCGTGTTTTTCTCAGGCTCTAAGGCTCTCGACTACTCCAATGGCATATTTGACTGTCAATCCCCAACATCGCCCTTCATGGGCAGCCTGCGAGCCCTCAACTTGCTGGAGGATCTGAGGGGCGTTCTGGAGCTGATGGACACCGAAGAAAGAGAGAGTTTGCGTTGCCAGATCCCAGACGCCACCGCAGACAGTATGGTGGAATGGCTGCATGGTCATCTGGTACGTTCTTCACCAGCACTCATAGATTGTTGTAGATTGTCAGTGGAGGTGTTAAAATATAATATTAGCGTATGATCTGCTTAAGAGAGCCAATACATCAGCATTTTCTCTGCTTTGACATTTCTAACATATTCATGTCCAGTTTTACTATATTATGTAGCTAGTGTGCAATAATAAAAGTGAAGCAATAACAGACCTTTAATCAGTTAAAATTCAAATAATCTGTTATAAAGTGTTATAATCAGGATAAACTACCGTATTTACGCATATATAAGCACCCCTTTTCCCGTTTATAGACACTCAAAAATGTGGGGGTGCTTATATGCGCATACGTATTTTCAAAGATGCACGTAAATGCCATAAAACCTCTAATAGAACATCATGGCGGTCTAATTTTCAACTATTCCGTCAGGGGGCTCTCTATTAGAGGGGGTGTTCTATTAGAGGTTTTACGGTATGTACGCCCATTTCACAATTCAAGTGAGAAGCAATCACAAATAATTGTTAATATGTCGTCTTCTGTTGTGTCCTGTTTTCTTTCTTTAAGTAATTGTTCCGAAGGCAGACATACAGATAAGCTTTTAGTGGATCACTAATAGAAATAAAAAAAAGCATTAAACATTACACAATAAAAAACAGTCATATATAGATAACATATGAAATATGAATAAAAATACAAAGTTATCAAGATAAAAATACTATCAAATAACGTAAAAAAAGCAGAAATACAAAGTGAGTAAAATACAAAAAAGTACAAAAAAATGGACTCGTTGATCCAGAAAGTGTTAAAGTGTCCAGTTTAAGGTGTCTAAAAGGTAACTCAGTGATTCAAAAAGTGTTTTGTTAAAGTGACCAGTTAAAAGTGTCCAGTAACCTGATTACAAGTGACCAGTTGTGAACAGTGCAGTGATGATTAAAGTGCTAGTCAGAGTGACAGTGGGACGGTTCCAGTAGTAGGTCCAAATATTATGATTATGAATATTCTAGGTATTTTTATTATGGATATTTCTGTTTCTATTTGTAATTATACTATACTGTACAAATAATGTTTTATGTTTGGCATGACAAACTTGATCATTTCTGCGTTCAGCTCCGAGTTTAGTACGTATCTTCTGTTGCCAGTCCTTCTGTAATCAGGAAATCTTTAAATTCACTAAAAGTATAAAGTAAAACTGGATTGAGATTAAGAACATGCTTTGTTGTATTCACATTCATCCTTTATTTCAAACAAGCCCCCTTAGACTTGTCATTTCACAGTTAGAATTTCGTTCTACGCAGATGAACTTAACAAAATGCTCCGAGCACATGAGTGTTTTATGTCTAGACACTGAAGGGCTGCCAGAAGAAAAGCCAACACACTCCATATATAGTCAGAGCATTATGTTCATTCAGCCAGTGTCGGCTCAGTAAATAGTGCATGAAACCATTAGAAGTCAAGTGACCCCGTTTCGTTCAATACCACTGGTTTACAATGGGTTCTTTTATTTGATCATTGATATTGACCGTGTGTCTACCATATAAACACCACGACTTCTGTTAAGTCTGTTAAGTTTTTTTTTCTATGTTTTTTTCTTTTCCAGTCAAATGGACACGTTTCCATCACCGGTGACATTTACCAGGACAGACTTAATCGTCTTGAAAGCGATAATGAGTCTCTCGTGCTTCAGGTAACTATAAAAAATGTGAACGGAATGGTCCAGAATGAGAGTGAAAAGGCAGGTTCTTTTCAGGTGAGCGTTTTAACGGATCAGGTGGAAGCTCAAGGCGAAAAGATAAGGGACCTAGACTTGTCCCTTGATGAGCACCGTGAGAAACTGAACGGCACTGAGATGATGCTACAGCAGGTGGGTTTGAAGACAGAATATTATTGTTTTATTATTTTGTGATTTTTATAAAATTCAGAATTATGCTCCAGTTTGCACATTTTGAACGTTTGACATTTGAGAATTACTCCTCTTCAGGAGCTCTTGTGCAGATCCACCCTCGAGACTCAGAAGCTGGAGCTGATGGCAGAGCTTTCCAAATTAAAACTGAAGTTGTCGTCGCTGGAAAAGGAGAGACATGATTTAGACGACAGATTCGGAGATGGCGAGGCGAGTGAAAATGCCGTCCTTCCCTGAAAAGGTCACAGTGGTTGAATTGTGATTCTTCTCAGTGGTTAATGTTTCTCACAGGCCTTTGCTTTCTTGTTTACACGCTGACGGATTGTTTACCGTAGCACAGCCAATCGTTTGTCTCTACACTACAAGCAGTGAACAAGCAGCTCTCAGACGTGCGGAGATCTCGTCATGTTGTGGGCTAGAGTCGGAATGTTAGGTTTTGTGCTGTTGGAGAGCAAAGGGAAATGCAAAAATAGCTTTCGCCAGACATTTCCATCGCAAAAACGGGTTTGGTGGCCTGTTTCTAACTAGAGAGCAGCCATCACCACAGCAACCTGGTACCACAAGAAATGGGAACGGGGGTGGAAACCGTGTCGGGATTCTGGGAATGCTGAGGTCTGCAGGACTGGCGTGGTTCGCCACACGTGCGGTGTCGCGTAACTTTTACGACTCTTCGCATTGTCATCCTAAGCATTTTGCTTACTGTGTTTTGGAACAAAACCTTTTTAGCTTTTTTATTTTAAGTACATTTTGAGCTTTGTCCAGTTTTGTCGGGGACAGAGGTGTAAAGAGTACTTGGAAACCATACTTGAGTAAATGTACGGGTAACTTACTGTAAAAACTACTCCGTTACAAGTCACCAATTCTAAGGAGACTGGAGGAAAAGTTGTCAAGTATCCAATTTTAAAAGAACTTGAGTATTTTACTCTTACACTGAATTTAGGGTCTAAAAGCACCAAGAAATGTGACAACAAGAATCTTTTTATGAGATTTTATTTAATAATTTAGAAATGAAATGTAACACCTCAAAGTTTCAAAATGTCAGATTAAAAAAAGAACAAGAAGTCAGTTTTAATCAAACAAAAGAAAAGTGCAACAAAAAAGTGCAACCGCTAATTAACCTTTGCGTGATTTAGCTAATGAATAGCATTCAGTACCTTCAGCATCCTGCAGATGGCGATATCACCTCGTCCGCTGCAAGAAATTATCAACACAATTGGCAACACAATTTGTATCTTGACCTTGTTTTTCATCTACAAATGTTGTGATGTAATAATTAAAATGTAAGCATGTGTTGAGCACCATATTCTTGAATATGTTCTGAGTTCTTTTGGATTTCTACACCACATCTTGGGGGGTTTAGAACACACACTAAACGTTTACAACAGGAGGCTGCGGTGGTTTATTGAATCATAAATCCACACATGAATGGGTAACATGCTGACAAAGAGCTCGGCCTCGTCAGGCCTGAATGCTGATGCGTTTCTCTCTCATTCTCGACTTCGGTGTTTCGCACAATTGTTTTCTTTTTTTAAGTGAAAAAATTTCATCCAATTTTTTTCCCTGTGTAAAAAACACTTTAAGTCATTGTAATTAAGAACGTTTGAATTTGTTGATATCAACAATTTCTCACATGCTTGTAATTTTTGTTACAATATTAATATGTTCTTTTTGTGTTTAGGGATTGATTTTGGAAATACACGAGCTGAGGTATCGCATTTCCGAGATGGAGAATGAGCGGTTACAATATGAAAAAAAGTTGAAATCCACTAAAGTGAGTATTATTGCGAAGTGGGACGGGAAAAATAAAATACATTCCTCTTTGGAATCTTTTGCAAATTTCCTCTTTTACTGTCATTTCTGACCACTCTTGTTATCTCCAAGCATCTTCTTTTTTTCCATTTCTTCCTTGGATCAAATCTTTAAGCATCTTCTATTTTCCTCTTCCTCCTTGGCTAACCTCTCTGACCGTAGTCGCTAATGGCCAAACTCTCTAGTCTGAAGCTCAAAATGGGCCAGATGGAGTATGAAAAGCAGAGGAAGGAACAACAGATCCAGGCTCTTCAGGTCGGAATACCTCAGGGTGATTGTGGTTGTGTTCCAAAATCCTTCTAATCCATTATTTACACACACTTACACATGCAGAAGACCGTTTTAACACTGCAAGTTCTTGCACCATTGCAAGACTTTTTGATCTACTGTTCTTTTTTTTTTTCTTCCTTTTCAAACCTTAATCATCTCTCCTTTACTGCGATTCTCTCCGCACGCGTCATGCTTTTCTTGAAAGCCGCTCATTAGTTTTACACCCATGTCTTTGCATAAGAATCAGTGTGAGATCACAGCGTGTTGAAATAACCACTGGTTTCTAAACGGCAAAGCTTTTACTTTGCTTTTTAAATTGAAACCAGTGGTGCACATAAAACACAGATTTCTGGAATAGTTTGACCCATTGTATCTAAATGTAAGTTATAAAATTATATGTTACATTTATTAAAAGTTTATAATAATAATAATTGTAATAGTAATGTTACATTCCTTTTTAAATATTAGAAAATATAATAATAATTAGGTACAAAAATGTGGAAGTTCGAATAAGAAGAACAAATATGATTAGTAATATGATAAATACCCTTTCTGTGAATTTGATCTTAATGGCATTGTAGTTTCAACTTAATTTAGTGATCGACAAATAAACTTGTGTGGATGGAGACGACCAATGTATTGATTTCTGGATCTTCATCCATGGAAAGTTTTTCTAAAATGTATTCAAGTTTTAAAATAGCATTGTCCTTTTGTTTTCTATAGTGTGTTTCCAAAAATCCCCCATTCTATTTTATTTGCCGAATGTACTCAATTATACTAAATCATAATCCTAAATCTGAAGATACCCTCAATTTTGCATGTTCCTTTGCCTGGGAGTGATCGGTTACCACACGTTTGGATTAGAGGGTGTTAATCCAGTAAAAGAAGTCTCCGGTGGTCCTGGGGTGTGGAGTGGTCATTGGTGGTGTTTGATGTTCAGGAGGAGCTGCTTGCGTTGAGAAGGCAGCTGGATGGCAGAGATGGAGATGCGAGGAGGCTGCAGGATGAGATGATGGGCTCCAGGTCCCCGACGCCTGCAGGCCTGGACAGCACAGAGAGAGGTCAGTTATGCTTCATGTTCACACTTCAACACCCGGCTTGTCTGGCCCAGTTTGGCCCACGAGGATCCGTCTTTCTGGCCTTCATGTTGAATGTAAGGATGCTGTGCCTTCAATGCCACTGTTAAAAATGAGAGGATTTATTTAATAGTGAAGGAATTCATTCATTTTTAGTAACTTTAATATGTTTTTGTTGTTTTATGACTAAACAAATTACTATTGTAAATTATAAATCATTTTGATTTTTCGATTGCTATTCATTTTAATTAAGTGTTCAGACAGAATGGCTTGGAAAGTTTGTTGTTTTAAGTGTTTTCATGATTCTTAATAATTATTATTATTAAATTATTATTATTGTTGTTATTATTTTTTTTTCTCTCAATAAGTCAAAAAGCTTTCTCCTAAACCCTTTGTCATACAGTCACATTTTCATATTTAGGGTATCAAGTGCTCAATTGCAAACAAAATGGCAAAATGAAATCTTCTTTTTCATTTTCATTGCACCATTCATTTTTTTTTTTTTTGTTTCAACCCAAGTCGAACTAGTCTGTTTTTTTTTGTCACATCTAAACCAGTTACATTTGTTTCATTTTTAATAAAGAGACCAAAGTGATTCATATGTAATCTATAAAAAAATAGATTCATTCTGTGGAAGCATAATTCCCAATTGTTTTCCGATTAATTAATATGTGGCTCTACATGACTATATCTCACAGTGGCACAGTGGGTAGCGCCGTGGCCGTTTTGTGTGGAGTTTGCATGTTCTCCCCGTGCTTGCGTGGGTTTCCTGTAAAGAATAAAGCGGTAGGAGATGAATGAGTATTGTTTGAAAGCATTGATTTAGTTTTTGTTTTAAATGTTTTTATCCCCTTGGTTTTTTTGTCTCGTCAGAAACAGTGGCGTAGACCCGCCCTCTGAGGCTGATTGACAGGTTCTGTGTAGCATTGGAAATTGTAAACAAGAAATAAAAACTCAAATTCAAACGCAAAGTGAATTTTCAATGGTGTTATAGTTTTGTCAATCTTTGCGTATTCGGGCGATTTATTGCACATCTGTTGTACTAACTACATAATAAATTCAAACGCAATTATACATTTAATTACAATTAATTACTGAAAGTGTGGAAAAAAATGTTGCCGGAATTTTTTCTGTTTTCTTGTTTATATTTTATTACTTTTTAGGGGGGTTATTTAGTTAGTATTTTTGTTTTAATAACAATGATCAAATTAAATGCATTTATGATGTGATTTATTTAACAAAAATGATTTGTATAATTTCTTTATCATGACTGTTATAATAGTTATCTAATAATTTATTTTTAACGGCTTTTGTTTTGCTGCTTTTTAACTTTTTTTTTTTTTTTTTTTACAATGTGTAAAATTGAGGAACCCGATGTTAAAGTCCAACGCATTCATAACGCACAACGTTTCGTTTCATTACTCTGTCTTAAACAGTTTTCCATACAGAGGAAACATTAAAAAAGAGGCTCAAAGAGAAACGTAAGGGGACTCCATGTCTTCCTTCTGCATATACATCTTTATTTCAGTCATTTTCAGCTGTGTACTGTTATCGTCTTTCTCGTTTCCTGCTTCCTGTGCCTGCATGTTAGGCATGATGCTCAGTATTTCGATGTACTGTAAGTACAGTGTTGCCCTGGCCTGCCAACTTCATTTGTACCGCGGTCGAGCTCGTATCTCAATTTGCTCGCGTGTCGAATCATTTTACATTTAAAAATTATTAAAAGTCCCATAATCTCTTTCAACCCTAAAAATGTCGCCTCGTAATGTCTTTTTCCCACGTTATCAATTAATAAATTCAAATTTCTACATAATAATGTTGAAATAAATTATGATAGAAAGTGCATATGAAGATATAAGCTATTATATGGTGTAGTTATCTTGAAGAGTTTGGCTATCAGAAGAGGAGCGTTGAGATGGAGGAGGGGCTTAGACATGGTTGTAAAATCTTAAGCCACTCCTTCAGTATCCAGAGTGTTTGTATTGGAACAGGTAAGTCCCTCCATCTTCTTGTCCATAGACGTCATCCTCCTCTTCTCAGCATCTCTCTAGTTCTTACTTTCTTAGAGTCGTGGTTGCGAGAATTGTTAGAATTGAAAAAATGGAACAGAGCTATTTAATTTATAATTGATAATAGAATACATTTTTGAATTTATAAAATTTATAATAGAATAATTTATCAAAATGAACAAACCGTCTCTATGAAAACTCCTACTTTGATTGGTAGGTCAAGGCACCACTGTATGTATATATGTATGTACTGTACATTATGCGAAGAGAATAAGTCTATTCCATCAGCAAATTAAAAAAAAAACAAAATTAAGATCTTGGACGCAATATTCGTTATCGTAGCACGGACAAGAATGATGTTGTAGTCGCCATCGGGCATGTGATGTGTCGTGTCACCTCATTCTGTAACACTTCCTGTTTCCACGTCTCGTTCTTCTCACTTCGTCTGTCCAGTTCTGCATCGCCCCATAACCCATGTTCACACTCCGACTGACCGCACACCACGTCCATTGTTTGTGGCTGCACACACTCTTCCTTGTGCTTCCGTTGTGTACATTTCTCTGGATTGTCAGCCATTGTTGTTCATCCGATGCCACACTTGAGGACGTTGCTCTGTCCTCTCGAGTGTCCAGAAATGGCCTTTAGCTCATCCAATGTGTCATTGCAGATATGGAAGTGCAGAAAATGAAGAAGGCCATGGAGTCACTGATGGCGGCAAACGAGGAGAAGGTAGTCGGCATCACCACGTTTGCTTCTTCCTTTTGTTTCTGACGCCACGCGTGTCTTTTACACACAGGATCGCAAGATCGAAGAGCTGCGGCAGTCGCTCACGCGGTACAAAAAGGTGCAGGAGATGGTGATGTGTGCACAAGGACGCAAAGGTGACTTCTGTTTCCTGAAAGAATCAAGAAAATGTGAAAAAAATTTGACTGAAACTTGCGAGTTGTGTTCACAAATGCAATGTGAAAAATATGCGTTGGCACCGCGTCGGCTTATAGGCGTAGAAACTGACAAGGCTTGAGCACAAATGTCAGTTTAAGTTAGCAGATGTGGGAGGGGCTACTGAACAGTGGGCGGAGACTCAATGGTATGGACCCTCCCACTAACACTGATAGCTTGAGTGTTTGAATTTCAACGCGAGTTTATGTTCAGGTTTTGTCCGTTTTTGAGCACTCAAGTGGATGAAAACTATTCATTTTAGACATTTTAACACTTAGACGCATCTGTGAAGACAATTAGCAAACTTTTTCTAATTTTCCTTAACAATTTCAACACAAACGTTTAAAAAAAAATGCACTTATTCATGAAGTCGTCTACATAATTTGTCGTATAAGTCACACGAGACTCATTTAAAACTTGAAATGTCGAGCATAAATGTCCACAATGTTCTGTTGTTAATGTTACAATTTTAATCTTTTAAAGTTACCTGGAGAATCTGTGAAAGATGTTATGATGAAATTGTGTTATGAAGTGTGTGTGTGTGTGGTTTTTATATTTTATAGTATTTTTAATGTTTTTTTTATACATTTTATAATTTATAGTATTAAAAAAGTATTGTTGTGTTGATCTGAGATTTATTTGGCTGTTTATTTTATCAGCATTAAGTGACGGTTTTCGCATTAAGCATTAAGTGATTTGTGTTTCTTACATGGACAACTCTTAAATTCAAATAACCTTTGTGTAGTACTTTATGAATATTTTTTCCATTTCAAGTATTAAACCCTGTATTCATTTTTTTATCATCATCATCATCATCATCATCTATTATCTTTCCATGTGTGTTATATAGATATAAAGAATGTTTTGTTGATAATAAAATTGAAATGCCAACAAAACATTCACAGATCTGAAAGGGCGATGAAATCCATACACACTAATCCAGAGGGTTTTTATTTTTCAACCCACACATTAGTGTTTCCATCCTGTTCTGGAAATCGGATCGGCCCTGTTAGTTAAATGTGACGATGAGCTGTTGATTAGTGACAGGGCGCGTTTGATGAACCAATCGTCTCTTCTCTCCTGCTTGTCTCAACAGAAAAGGTCAAAGAAGGAGACAGTGACGAGAGCAACAGCGACAGCTCGCTCTCCATTACCGCTCTCTCCCTCTCCATGGACGCCGAGAAATCCCTGCTCACGTACATGGAGGACGTTGGTGGGAGGAGTCAAGATGAGGTATCCAAAATTCAAATTTGTTTGTCACATACACGATTACATTGCAACAACGTGAAATGTAATTTACAATCGTCTTGCATAAAACATTGGATGGGGGCGGTAACAGTACAAATACAATGAGATAAAATCAATAAAAATAGAGATAAGATAAAAAACAAAAGCTAAAAATACAATGAAGGGAGAAAAATACAGGATAAATATGCATGGTAAAATATGAATCAAATATAAAAGGTAAAAATACAATATAGAGAGAAAAATACAGAAAAAGTGACTCAAGTGATCCAGGTAGTAAGGATGTTTAAAGTGTCCAGTTTAGTGATCCTTAAAGTTTAAAGTTATCCTTCTCCTAACCAATCAAAATCCTTGCCTAGTTTGATTCAAATACGATAAAAACACAAACGGCATGACTGGTAATGTTTATGTTGCTTGTGATTTGAAATGAAATGACATTTTTACATTATATCCTTATTTACATAATATCCTTATTAGTCCCACAGCGGAGAAAATGTATATGAACTCACATCTATAAATAAGTAAATAAGCATGCATACATAACACAGGACACATAATAATAATAATTGATGTTTTCATGATGTTTTTTTTTTTGCCTTTAGCATCACTAATCTTATTATCAGAATTAGGTTTAATTTAGGTTAAATTGGGTTTGATTGATTGATCGAGGGTTACATTGTCTTACATTTGTTACATTACATTGTTACATTTTAATTAAAGTAACTTTGTTTTCCCCAAGTGCCACTAAAAAGTACTGCAGTAGATAATGCAGTTCTACAACTTCTAAGAGTAAAAGTGCTACAATTACCATAAACCATCCACTTATGCTACAAAATGCAACATCACATAATGATAAAGCATTTAGCGCACATTTGCATTTACTGTATATAATATGTTGGACAATAAATAGCCGGGACTATCAGGGTCATTATTTTGGACATAGATGACCAAAAGGGGGTGTGTTTGACCCAGAGGCCGAACCGGGATGACCACAGACCCATATGTGCTGGACGGGATTGACCCAGACTGGGCTTCTTTCTGCTCTGTTTAACCATGTTGTTCCCTTGTTTGGTTCCAGACCCCTACATTTGTCAGTACACTGCGGGTTCCGATGCTCACGCTGTCGAGTCCAGATTCGGCCGACAGCAGTCCGACCCCAGAACACATGCAGGCCTTTAGGTACTGTTTCAAACTCCGTTTTCAATCGATTGGAAAGGTTTAGGGAAACTGCATTAGGTCCAACGCTGTTAAAGCATCTCATCCATTCAAGCTCTTCCTTTTGTGTTTGCGTCACCTTTTCTTTCATCCCATTTGGTCAACTTCGTTAATTATAAAGTCGCATCATTTCCAGAAAAATCATGCTCATCCTTTCTCATCATCTCAGGCATCTCTTCCTAATAGCACACCAATGCATGTCTGTTCACACCACTGCTTTTCCCATCATGCTTTGCCACCTCCCATGCTTGTGTGTTTGTCCTTTGTAGTGATGAGGGGTGTCAGGAAGAGACCCCGTCACAGGAGACCCCGTTACAGGAAAGTCTGGAGTGAGTATGGGTGCTGGGTACCAAAAGTGCCACGCTTGGATGGACGTGAATCAGCATTTTTTATGCAATGGACGTGTTTATCGAGATCTAGAAACTGTCGTTATACCAACGACTTGACACTCTGTGTTAACTGTTAATCTTGTGTCATGTTTCAGAATTGTAGAGGCCACAGGCACAGAACAGCACAATGATCGTGATGGAAGAAGCAGTGAAAAGGTAAAATTATAGTGGTGTGTTGCCAATGATTTGTGAAATAAACCAACACATTTTTTCAGGCTGTCCAGAATTTATTTAACGGCTTTAACTATGAATTTTAGGTTATAAAAATGCTTGGTTTTATATTTATTGTATATGGAAAATACTGAAATTAGTATAAGTTGTTGAATTAATTAGAGTTTTTGTTTCTTTTCTTTTCTTTTTTTTTTTTTTTTTTTTTTTTTTTTTTTTGAAATGTCAGTTATAATGTGGGACAAATATTAAAGCAAATTTTCTCTTGAAATGTACTTGTAAAATTATTCTAAATATGCATATAGACAATCAATATATTGACTCTAATAACTCATTTAACACAACACATTTTTTGTGATGTGATTTTGGCTAAAATATTTTATTGGGTTTATTGATTGGTTACGCAATAACCAATATTTTTCATCATATTTAGCATCAATTGAAATTGGTTTAAAAAAAACCCTGTTTTAATCATTATTCCTAAATTAAAACCCTAAATTCGGTAAAACAAAAAATGCTAATTTCTTGAATTTATTTTATCCCAGAAGCCAGTGACAATGGACCTAAGGCCTGCAGAGGTATGTCTTAAATGTATTTATGTATCTCTATATCTCAGAAATTTCACTTATCTCTTTAAGAGCGTTTACTAGCGACTTTATTTTATAATTTACTATACCTTACTTTTCTTATACTATGCTTTTTTATATATTTAAAAGTAAATATTTTGTTTACATTTTTTTACATTTGTTTACACAGTTTATCTGTTTTCAATAAACCATTATTTAAATTATTGTATTATTATAATTTTCTTAATAATTAATAAGAGTAGGCATGCAATAGAATTTTTTTTCTCTCATAAGAAAAATAGTTTTTCCTGTTCTGCCATTTCAACTTATCGCTATAAACCCCTGTTCTTTCAGAGCAAATCCTTTGAGTTTAACAAGATCACAACTCTGCCGCCCAAATCTCCGAATCCCTCTCGCAACGCTGAGGAGGAAAGCTTCGGCAGCAGAAAGGCTCGCTCTTCCTTCGGACGCGGCTTCTTCAAACTCAAAGGAGGGAAAAGAACTGCCAGCGCCCCCAATTTAGGTGAGGCGACTTGGAATGGCGTCCGTAACCGAGAAGGAATCCGAACGGCGTGTGTTTGTACAGCTGAGAGCGAACGGGACGGCACCGAACATCTGGATCTGGCGGGTCTGCCGCAGAGGTCATGTGACAGCAACAGCACACACACTCTCTCCGCTTCGCCGGAAGGCAAGAAGAAGTCTAAAGGAATCAAAGCTCTCTTTGGAAAGTCAGTGCAACACTGGTCTTGTTTGTTTAGTTTTCATTTATATCATTTATACCAAGCAAAATGGCCTCAAGACAGACAGACAGATGGACAGACTTGTATTAAACAAGCTGTTGTTGTTTTTAAATTGGATTAAACGTGCTTGTTCTGTTCTGGAAAGGCTCAGAAGAAGTCAATCCACCACGTTCAACCTGGATGACAACCTATCAGAGAGCGAGTTTAAGCGCGGCGGTGTGCGGGCCACAGCCGGGCCCAGACTGGGCTGGTCGCGGGATCTGCAGAACACCAACAGGTCTGTGCCCACCAGGTACCCAACACCAGAACACACTTCACGGACCACCTTACACTACACCACTAACTTACATTGACGATCAAATTAATAAAAAGCAACAATCCTCTTACATATTCACACGTGCGCTTTCAGAGTTAAAACTGTGAAAAGCGCCCTACAAATACTCTTCTTCTTCTTCTTCTTATTATTATTATTATTATTATTATTATTATTATTAATAGATGTACTGATTACACAGTTTTTTTGACATTGGTGCTGTTTTTTCCAAATAACATTTCCTTTTAATCTTGTTTTTTGCCTATTTTATTCGCATAGAATCATAGCATCTGTGTTTTTTTAAATGATTTAGTTAGTGTATGTCAGGGGTGTCGCCGACGGCATCAGCATAATGGCTGTCCTTAAAGGACCAGATGCAACTTATAAATGTAACTACGTACCGGTAAATGTAATCAAATGTAATGTAATGTACATGTAACTACTCCTTAATGTTAAATAGCTCATTATTTACAATAACAAGTGACAATTGCAGTTGCGTAGAAAACCTATGTTTGTTTATTGCTCTAACATAAATTCTTTGAAATTGTCAACTTGTGAAAACACACAAAACTCCATTAATGAAGGATCAAACTGTCCAAATGATGAAAGAAAAATAACTGGAAACACTGCCGCGGCTACCGTAGTCGAAAGGCATTATGGGAAATGCAGTTTTTGGTCAACGCACGCTCTTAATTTCTTTTTTGGTATTTGTTTTTAAACACTCAAAACTTTTAAGCTCTCGCGGGCCACATAAAATGACATGGCGGGCCACATCTGGCCCCCGGGCCTTGAGTTGGACACATGATATATGTATAAGCTACATATAGGTACAAATACACACACACACAAATTATTTGACTGTATTTAAGCTAAATAATATAAATGCTGATTCTAGTTTCTTTGCTCTTTTCCTCTGACTAAATGTTGCTCTTATATTTTTGATCGTGTGTGTGTGTGTGTGTGTGTGTGTGTTCTAGTGAGCTGGACGCTCCGTTTGCTCGCTGGTCTCGGGAGCAAGTGTGTGAGTGGATGCAGGAGCAGGGCCTGGGTCTGTACGTCAATCTGGCCCGACTGTGGGTCTCGTCGGGACAAACGCTGCTTCAGGCCTCGCAGCAGGATCTGCAGAAGGTACGTCCCTGGTTCTCACAATACTCGCGGACAATAGAAGAGACTTTTAATTAAACACACTAGCATCATCATTAGCCTTTCTGCTCATGCTAAACACTTTTCAACCCTCGGATTGTTTGACCCGTTTGGGTTTTTCCTCTTGTTTTTTTTTTCGAAACGATCCCTCACGTTTCCGCAGAAACGAACCCTCAGTCCGCATCTACTCTTCGCCAAGATTGCAACGAATCTCTGCGGGGATAATAATTTTTTAATCGGGTCAAAAAGTCCTGTGTGTGTGTGTGGGCGCGTGTGTGTGTGTGTGTGCGCGTGCGCTTGAGTTTTGAATGTCTGACTGTGTGTTCGGCTGACCAAGTGTTTAAGTGTGTTTAAATTAGGAATTTGTATTTGATCAGCCTCAATATAAAATATTTTTTCTTTTATACGTGTAATATCTTTCTCTAATATTTTGATCAGTTAACAATACAAATGAAAAGAATTGATAAAAAAAGTGACTGTACATGCTCTTTTCATGAATGTCGCATTCGAAGCTTTTTTAACGGTGTTAAAAAAAAATTTCAGAATTATTCAGAATTAAGCAGCTCTAAATAATGCTATAAAGATCTTTAGGTAAACGCTAAACTTTCTTGCTTTTTCTTAAACCTTCTTGCTTTTTCTCAAATCAAAGCCGTAAGATGTTGTGAACGGCAGCTTTCTGATTCGATCTGCTATTTATTTTAATTTTCTTGTCTGCTTTACTAAGAAATGACATGGCGCTTTTTGTCCGAGCAGGAGCTGGGAGTTAAACACGCTCTTCACAGGAAGAAGCTTCAGCTGGCCTTGCAGGCTTTAGGCTCGGAGGAAGACGACAACAAGGGCAAACTAGACTACCACTGGGTGACACGTGAGTTCGGCAATTCACAAAGATCGTCCATTTTCTTAACCTGAATTTCCATTTCTAATTCACAAGGTACTGGAGATATTATCAGGATTGAATTTATTAAGACACCGACCATTATTAATGGCCGACCAATCTCAATCACATGTTTTCTTATAAGCATATATTTGCATAAAAATAAAGCCTGAAGTGTATTTGCAAATTTTCCTACTGGAGGAAAAAAAAAAGCAAAACTTAAACTATAAATCTGAAGTGATAAATCAAATTTTAAGTCAACCAGTCCAAAAAAGCAATCTAAGTAGGTTATGCAATTTCTGATGAAATGTGGTGAGAGACGCTAGACTATAATCATGTGTCACGCTTATATAAACTAGTCTTCCAATATTTCTGTGTAAGAAAGATAAAAGTTGACACAAGTAGAAACAAGGAAATGTTAAAGAAAGATAAGTTGATAGAGGCTGTTTTGCAACTCATGAAGACAATGAAAAATGGAACTCAAACTTAAACGCCTCGTCCATGCCCTCGTCTCCACAAGATTGGACTACTGCAACGCTCTTCTTTCCGGAACATCAGCAAGGAACATTAAGAAACTACAGGCTGTCCAGAACAGTGCTGCTAGAGTCCTTGTAAGAGCCCGAAAATGTGCACACATCAGCCCAATTCTCTACTCCCTTCACTGGCTCCCGATTCGTCAGCGCATTGATTATAAAATCTGCCTGATCACATACCAGTGCTTGCATGGAAATGCCCCTGAATATCTGCGGGAACTGCTGACACCTCACTCTACAACCAGGCAGCTCAGATCAACGGGAACTTTTCTGCTCAAACAGCCACAAACAAAACTTAAAACTATGGGTGACAAATCATTTTCTGCTGCTGCTCCACGGCTCTGGAACGCTCTACCAGATAGTTTGAGGAAGCATCAACCTGTTGACTGTTTTAAGTCATCCCTGAAAACTTACCTTTTTAGAAAAGCTTTTTAAGTGCTTTTATTGAGTGTGTTATTCTTTTATGCTTTTATCTCCTATGTAGCACTCTGAGGTTTGCTTTGCAAATGTAAAGTGCTTTACAAATAAAATGTATTATTATTATTATTATTAAAGAAGAAATGATAGATATGGAAAAAGTTCAGTTTATAGGATAAAGAATTGTTTAAATTTGAAACGATGTTTCTACAATTAGGAGACGAGACGTTGCTGGAAAAGAGGATTTTTGAAGAAAGCTGAATAATGACTACCATTTAAAAAAAAAAAAAAAAAAAAA